>JAVSCE010016813.1:0-120072 GCA_032199065.1 Smutsia gigantea
TTCAGCCATAAGAAGAAAACAAATCCTACCATTTGCAACAACGTGGATGGAGCTAGAGGATGTTATGCTCAGTGAAATAAGCCAAGCTGAAAAAGATAAGTATCAAATGATTTCACTCATATGTGGAGTATAAGAACTGAGAAAAAAACTGAAGGAACAAAACAGCAGCAGACTCACAGAACCCAAGAACGGACTAATAGTTACCAAAGAGAAAGGGACTGGGGAAAATGGGCTGAAGGGAGGGATAAGAGGGAAAAAGGGGCATTACGATTAGCAAATGTAATGTTGGGGGGCACGGGGAGGGCAGTACAACTCAGAGAAGACAAGTAGTGATTCTATAGCATCTCACTACACTGATGGACAGTGACTGTAATGGGGTTGGTGGGGGGGACCTGATGAAGGGGGTAGTTTAATAATCATAATATTGCACATGCAATTGTAGATTAATGATCCAAAATAAATTATTGAATACTTAGGAGAAGCTAATAAAAGAATAAGTGAGTAAAAAAAAAAACATATGGGATGTGAACAATTTCCAGGGATGTGTTGTTTTAATTTGTCTGATTTTTTGCATACTATTCAAGATCAAATAGACAACATTCACCATGTTACTGATAAGTTTTCACAAATGCCTGGATTGTTAAATTGGTTTTCTTTGTTTCATTGAATATGGCCTATAATTGTAGGTCTAATACTGTTACGCATTTGTATTCCTGTTCTCCTAGTGTGTGTGCGGAAGGCAGTTGTTGGTGTTTTAAAGCCAATACAAGCATATGCTACTTTTCAAGAATTAACTTCAAGAAATAAGTGATTCCTTTTAAACAACTTTGTGAAATCATACACTGATTCCCCATCTGCATTTGCTGCAAGAAAATAATCATGTATATTGTGATTTTATCCAGAATTATAGCTGCTGGCTGTCCTCTCTTTTGTATTTTATCTCCCTGTTTGGTCCCAGGAGATGGCTGGTTAGCCAGAGACGGGTAAGATTCCTCATGGGAGGAACAACCTAAGACAGGCACAGTCGCAAGGGACCTCAGGTGAGCAACGTGGGGACCAACTGAGGTGAGGCATAGAACCTCACCCCTCCAGACGAGAGACATTGCCTGTGACAAACTATGTCACAGGCCGAGCCCAGCTAATCATTATTCTGGTACCTTCCACAAATATATGCATATGCATTTGCGTCAATTAAAACAAAAAAGGGGGAAATGTGGGATTCACTTATAATTTAAGTATAAGAATCATATGAATAATCATAGTTGACTTGATTGATTATAGTAACTGAATTAGTTTCTCTGATATGACTACCTTTGCATTGTTCACCTTGTGAGAACTTGTTCACTATGTTCCTTGCATTGTTCACCTTGTGGGAGCTTGTTCACTGTATTGGAACTTGTTCGTTGCATGGTGAGCAATAATGTCTTGTGTATTGAAAAGTTGTTAAGAGAAAAAAACCTCAAAAGTTCACATCGCAAGAAAAAATAATTTGTAACTATGTATGTTGAAGGATGTTAAGTAAACTTACTGTGATAATCATTTCACAATTAAAAAAAAAAGAAGAAAACAAATCCTACCATTTGCAACAACATGGATGGAGCTAGAGGGTATTATGCTCAGTGAAATAAGCCAAGCCGAAAAAGACAAGTATCAAATGATTTCGCTCATATGTGGAGTATAAGAACAAAGAAAAAAACTGAAGGAACAAAACAGCAGCAGACTAACAGAACCCAAGAACGGACTAGTAGTTACCAAAGGGAAAGGGACTGGGGAAGATGGGTGGGAAGGGAGGGACAAGGGGGAAAAAGGGGCTTTATGATTAGCAGATGTAATGTTGGGGGGGGCACAGGGAGGGCTGTACAATTCAGAGAAGACATGTAGTGATTCTATAGCATCTCACTATGCTGATTGACAGTGACTGTAATGGGGTTGGTGGGGGGACCTAATGAAGGGGGTAGTTTAATAACAGTATTGCACATGTAATTGTAGATTAATCATACCAAAAGAAATTATTTAAAAAAAAGATCCCCCTTGGTAGGGACTTGATAATAGGGGGAGTCTAGTAACCATAATGTTGATCATGTAATTGTATATTAATAATAGCAAAATAAAAAGGTGATCCCCATTGTGTGTCAAAAAAAATAAATTAATTCTGGATATTGGCAGGGCGTTGCTCTTAGTTCATTTAGCAAGATTTCTCATTCCTCTTTTTCTGGTGGTTCACGGGTTGAACATGTGTAGCACGTCTGGCCAATTTTGTACCTAACCTACTTGTAGTGCTCATAGGCAAAGGGCTAGTAGGTGTTATTCACTGGTACTGATACACAGAGTACAGGAGCAAGCTGTCTGTTTTCTTAAGGGCTTATAAAGCTGGGACAGCCTTTAGCAGGAGGCAGGAGGTCTGTCTGCAGTGGGAGAGAATGAGGCCAAATGAGTAAAAGGGAGTGTGAGATAAAAGAGATCTGGTGGCACTGAGCCTTTGAGGCCCTACTGCCTGAAGTTCATTCTTTGTTTCTCTGCACCTCATATCCTTCTGTGAGCCAGTCAGTTCTGATTTTAAGTTGGCTTGGGTTTCTTTCACTTATAATTGAGAGTTCTAATATATCTAATAGTCTAATACTGTTTCTATAGTGACTTTCTAAGTATTTAAAGATAGTTTGGACTTTAATCTCGGCAGACATTTAATATATGTAGGTAAACTCAGTTCATATATGAATTCATATTCAGAATCAGTGAGTGAAGATAATAAATTATCTCTATTTTCAGTGGCTTTTGCTTAGAGGGAAATGTGTTTTTGATGGATATACAAGGATCAGTGTTCTTTTCCAACCGTTCATACCTATACATAGTAGAAGTTTCCTTTGAAGAGAATGTCATCATAATAAATTGAAAAGCAAAGGTAAAAACTCAGATTGTACTGATAACTTCACTGACTAGGCATAAATACCTTCTGTTGTTTTCTCACAAAGATGCTGTGGTAACCATATAAGAAGGGCAAGAAAGAGGGAGGAGAAAAACCGAGTGAAATGTATCACAGACAAGAGGAAGTGAAGAGGTGAGTTAAGTTTGCAGGCGTTAGTGCACCACTAGTAGTTGCTGCAGGTTCCTTGGATTGCCTACTTGTGGATTGGATGCTAGACACCTGTGAAATGAATTGGTGACAGAAATGAGAAATGAAGAAAAGTCTTAATTTTTTCTTTAGGCTGAGGTGAAGGTTGATGTGGTTAATGAGGCATTATGAGCAGCTTTCTTGTCTTTTTAATAAGGTGTTGGCATTATGTTGTCTTGCAAAATCTGGTTCTTTTATTACTTGACTCCTAATTGCTTGAGCGTAACACATTAGATGAGAATGAAAGATAAGTACACAGAACTTTCTTTCAGAATTGTTGTATTTTTAGAAGCTTTCATTAATGGGATTAATGTGTAGGAGCTGCAAGCACTTCACCCAGTCCCAAAATAAACTTGACCATTAGCAAGAGTGTGGTAAGCCAAGTATTTGAGATGTCTGCTACACTATCCAACTTTTAACCTAACCTGTTTTAGGTGACTTGCCCTATATAAATTAAAACTGTGGGTTAAATGAAGCTCATACAGCTCCATGGTAAGGGCTTTAGTTACACAGATGCAGTAGTCATCTGAGGCATATATTCTGTTTAGTTTTATAGTAAAATAGTCTGCATCCTAAACATGGTTCCACCAGTTACTAATGGTATGATTTGGGGCAAGTCATTAACTTCTTAGAGCCCTACTCTGAGATGTAGGAAAGACTTGCCTTACCTAGAGTACATGTGTAAACCTCTGACTTTTTTGCTGCCAAATGGGGAAAAAAATCAGCTTTATTGAGGTTTAATTTGCACAAAATAAAATTCATTCATTTTTAACTATATGTAAAGTTATATAAACAGCCCTATTTCTGTCACCCCAGTGAGTTCCCTTGTGTCTTTTTGTGGTATTTCCCCTTTCCCCATCCCTGCCTCTGACAGTTACTGATCATGTTATTATAACTATAGTTTTGCCTTTTTTTGCAAATGTCATAAATACATACTATTTTGTATCTGCCGTCTTCACTTATAATGCCTTGAGATTCATCCCTCTTATCCAGAGTGATGTTTTATTAATTACGAAGCGTTCCACTCTATGGATATCTCACAGTGCCTTTATTCACTATTTGATGGATATTTGGGTGTCTAGTTTTTGGCTGTTATGAATAAAGCTGCTGTGAACATATGCACACAGGTCTTTGGACATGTTTTTATTTCTCTTGGTTAGATACCAAGGAACAGAAATTGCAGGGTTGTACAGTTAAGTGTATGTTTATAATTTTATAAAAACTGCCAAACTGTTTTCCAAAGTGGATATATTGCTTTGCATTCCTACCAGCAATGTATGAGAATTCCAGGAACTCAACATCTTTGTTAACAGTTGGGATTGTCAATCCTTATTAACTTTAGCCATTTTCGTGGGTCTATAATGATACAGTACTGTGTTTTATTTTGTGATTTCCAGATGATCATCTTTTCATATGCTTATTTGCCATTCATTTTTCTTCTTTGGTGAAGTGTCCTTTCAAATCTCAGCCATTAAAAAAAAATTTAGGTTGTTTTTGTTTACTGTTAAGCTGTAAGAGTTCTTTATATATTCTGGATATGAGGTTTCACAAATCACATATTTTGCAGATGTGTTCTTGTAGTTTGTGGTTTGCCTTTTCATTTTCTTTTTTTAAAGTATCATTGATATACAGTCTTATGAAGGTTTTACATGAACAACATTGGTTTCAACATTCACCAATATTATCAAGTCCCCACCCCCACCGTTGCAGTCACTGTCCATCAGCATAGTGAGATGCTATAGAGTCACTACTTGTCTCTCTCTACTGCCTTCCCCATGATTTACCGATACTGTGATTGCAAATTATAGTGCCCTTTAATCCCCTTCACCCTCCTCAACTCCTCCCCTTTGGTAACTACTATTCCCATCTTGGAGTCTGTGGGTGTGCTGCTATTTTGTTCATTCAGTTTTGTTTTGTTTTTATACTCCACAAGTAGGTACTTGTCTTTCTCTGCCTGGCTTATTTCACTGAACATAATACCCTCTAGTTCCATCCATGTTGTTGCAAAGGATAGAATTTCTTTTTATGGCTGAATAGTATTCCATTGTTTATATGTACCACCTCTTCTTTATCCATTCACCTATTGATTGACACTTAGGTTGCATCCATATCTTGGTTATTGTAAATAGTGCTGCAATAAACATAGGGGTGCATATGTCTTTTTGAATCAGGCATCTTGTTTTCTTTGGGTAAATTCCTAGGAATGGAATTCCTAGGTCAAATAGTATTTCTATTTTAGTTTTTTGAGGAACCTCCATAGTGCTTTCCACAATGGTTGAACTAGTTTACATTCCTACCAGCAGTGTAGAAGGGTTCCCCTTTCTCCGCATCCTCGCCAGCATTTGTTGTTCCCAGTCTTTTCGATGTTGGCCATCCTAACTGGTGTGAGTTGATATCTCATTGTGGTTTTAATTTGCATTTCCCTTTTAATTAGCGATGTGGAGCATCTTGAAAAGCCTAATTTTTATGCAATCCAAGTTACTGATCTGTATTTTCCTTTATGGTTAATGCTCTTTTATATTTGTCTAAGGAATCTTCTCTGAACCTTAGTTCCCTAATACTTTCTTAAAACTTCTTCTGGAAGTTTTATAGTTTTGTGTTTTATATTTAAATTTGTAGAACACTTTAAGTTGAAGTCTGTTTAATGAGTGAGGCAAAGGTTGAGGTTCATCTTTTTGTATATTGATATCTAAATTTTCCTCTAAGCAATACTTTAGCTGCATCCCACAGTTGACATATAATGTACTACCATTGAGTTTGAAATACTCTGTAATTTCCCTTGTAATATTTTGTTTGGCTATTGATTACTTAGAATTGTGTTCAATTAACAAATATTCAGGGTTTCAGATATCTTATTGTTACTGCTTTCTAATATAATACCATAGTGATTAGAGAACATACTCTATAGGATTTCAGTATTTTGAATTTGAGATTTGTTTGTGGTGGAACTTATTTGTCCTTGAAAAGAATGGGTATCTTGCAAGTAAATATCAATTATTGGTTGATAGTATTGTCCTTGAAAGAGTGTATATCCTGAAGGTAGATACCAATTATTAGTTGTAGTATAAGAGTCTTTTGCATCATTAAAATTTTTTTGTCTTCTTGTTCTGTAGTAACTGAAAGAGGAATGCTAAAATCTCAAACTGTAATTGTGGATTCAGTTTTGTCTTTGCCTTATATATTTTGAAGTTCATATTTTAGGATTGCATACATATTTTAGGATTGTTATGTCTTCTCAGTAAATTCACCTTTTTATCATAATGACTTGTCCCACTTTACCTTGGTAATATATGCTGTCCCCAAGAACTGTCTGACATGAATATAGCTTTTGTAGCTTTTGTATGACTAGTATTTGCATGGTGTATCTTTTTCCATCCTTTTACTTTCAACCTGTGTCTTTATGTTTATGGTGTGTATCTTGTAGTTAGCATGCAGTTAGGTCTTGATTTTTAAATTTAGTCTGACAGTATCTGCCTGTTAATTGGTGTCTTTAAAAAGGTACATTAATTAACATTTAAGTATTGATATGGCTAGGTTTAAGTCTACCATCTTGCTATTTTCTAATGTGGGGATCCACTTGTACCTCCAGAACTGACAAAAGATTATTTTAAACTAAAGGTATTTGATGTTCAACAGATGGAGAAAGAAGCCTTTTTGGAGCCTTGTCTTTCTGAAAGTAGAAACTTTTGGAGTGAGGGTCCCATCAATTCCCCTTCAGGAAATTTTATGGCCATGAAGACGAAAACTGGATAAGACTACTCACACCTGCATAAACAAACATACATTATCGTAAACTTCTGTTTATTTCTCTAGAAACCTATTCTTCCCATAAAGCCTTTAAGCTCTTCCTTTTCCTATTCAATAAGTATATAAGCCCCATCTTTTAGCTGTTTAGAGAATTATTGTGAAGGCATTAAATTTTTGTATTTTTTACTTAAAAAACTGTGTGGCCAAAGGTATCTCTTATGGTGGGGTTATTGTTTAGCACTGCAAGCTTCAGTTTTGTTTTCTTTTTCTCCACTCCTTGTCACCCAAGAAAAGATCCTTCATACAAGATTTTAAAAATTGTTGTGGGATTTGCGTTAAAGTTGCAACACCTACCTGGAACTTTATCATCATGTGTGGTTTTCATCTTATTTTCATGTACCAAATTGGGCTGTCTTTGTTAACCTGAACCTTTATTTCACTGGAACAAATCTTCGTGCCAAATTTGACTGTTCAAGGAATAGTATTTAAGTATTGACAAAATAGTTAAATTTACTGGCATTTAAGTATTGAAAAAAGATGTCAAATAATTTTCCCTCATTTTGTCTCATTACTACTAGGTAAATGATAGACATTTACAAAAATATTGTATATTTAATACCTGTTTTTTGCTTTTATAGCTTTTATGGCTTTGTAAAAAGTCATTTGTGGGTAATTGTCCATGATGTGTATGGGTAGGATCTTTGTGTATCTTGAAGATCTTGTGAGTAAACAGAATATTTGCTAACAGTTAGATGGGATTTAAATACTGGCAAAGGATCATTTGATACAGGGAAGTTGCTTACTTTCTTGAAATTGTGAAATAACTTTTTCCCATGTGAAATCATCACATCTTATGTTGCTAATGCAGAGTGTTTAAGTGTTTAATTTAGAAAAGATTAGCTGCTGCTGGTCATCTTGCATGAAATGAACCTAGAAGGAAAGTATTGGGAGCATGATCTGTATTTGTGCTATTTAGAACTTTCTTTAGATATGTATATATAGTTCTTTCTTAAACTAATCTCCCAGTGTAGGCCAGAATAAGTTTTATTTCTTGATGTACTGAAAAATAAGTGCTTGATGTTAAGCACCTTTAAATTGGTCATATAACTGAAAATAACTTCAGTGTGTCCTAATTAATTTTGAACTTCAAAGTTTTTCATTTTGATAGCAGGTAACGAGCTCTCTGAAGCATTTCCTCTGCCTTGAAGCATCTTCCTTTTTAATATCTTTCCCTATTTCCTCCACAGGATTTGGCTTAAGTCTGTTAACACAGTAAATATTTACCAAGTGCCACCTATTTATTAGGCATTGTTAACAGCACTAGGCTTTGTGGATGCAGTGGTGAACAGGATTACATGGTTTCTGCCCTCATTAGGTTTGTAATCTATAAAGGAAAAGGAATAGTCATAAGAGTTGGACATTACTCAGGTATAAGTTGCTTTTTTGAATCAAGTGGATAAAATATGCTGAATGATTAAGATAGTCATCTGCTTTCTCTTGGTACACTGGGGTTTTACCAGTCTGGAAAACTCAGTCAACTGTTAATTTAAAGGGAAAATATCATGTCATATGTTAAGAGTAAAGGGAATTTTAGCTAAAGAAAATGATGTTGCTGGTTGTGGATTCTAAAAGGTAGAGGTACACAAAATTATTTGCCTTTAAGAATACAAAGAAAGGATTGTCAATTGAATTGTCTTATTTCCTCCCTACAAGAGACAGGCTAAAATCTAAATATAGCACTTAATGTTTTGGGGGAAAATATCATATGACTACATAGTTTTCCTAGTAGTCACTAGGTCATTTTTCTTTTTTTCTGGGGAGAAAACAAATTATCTTGAGGCCCCACCTACTCTTAATTCTTCAGCACGTCACATTTTTATTCTTTATACCAAATGTGTATCTACTTAAAAGTAAATGACATTCTGTTGTGCCATGGATTTCTCACTGATGCAGTTGGTGAAGTGGTTTAAACTGTCCAATTTGTATTTTGAAAGCAAAAGCTAGCCAAGAAAGGAGAAAAGGAGTTTTCTTATCAAGAAGTTAATAAATTTTTTGTTGTAAAATAATGATATATGTCCATTAAGATATTTGACTCTTGAAATTTAAGCACTTCTGGACTACTAATTTATATTCACCTTTGGGTATGTTTCCAGTCCTGGTTTTAATCTATAGCAAATATTTTTCTAGGTTAAAAACCCATTATAATTATGTTCACAATGTATTTCAGGTATCTAACTTGAGTAGCATTCTGGATGATGACTTTATATGTGCATTTTATGTTACCTGTGCATTTTTCATTCTGATGATCTAAGTAATTTAAAACAGGTAGCTCAGGAACTCATTAGTTATTCTTTCTTAGCTAATAAGGAAGTTAGGAAATGGTTGATATTTAAACTTTTTGAATGGTAGGAGGAAGAATCTTAGAGGCGAAGGAAATCATGTCAAGACCAGTGTTGTATACCTATTATGAATAAAGCTTTTTTAACCCTATATATATGTAATACTTGAGTAGAACTGTTCAAGCTTTGCTGTATAGATATAATTTGCATTTGGCCTAAAGACTGATGCCAACCAAATGTTAAAGCTAAACTTTGTGAATTTTGCTTTTTTTTTTTTTTTACTAAATTTTATTTTAAAGGTAAAGCTTACAAATTTAATAGGTCAGAGTTGGGATAACTGCAGGGTTTGTTGTGTTTTGGAGGTAGGTGTGTCCTTCTGTAATACTACAGTATCTTAATGAACATGCTGTTAATATTTTGAGCAATTTCTTTTCAAGGAGCTTAGGATTTTTTTTTACTATTTTTTTAATGCACTCATTTTGTGAAACTGATTTCAGTTTACTAATCCTGTGATAAAATAAACATAACATGAAACTTACCATTTTAACCCTTTCTAAGGGTACAGTTCTGTCATTAAGTACATTCACATTGCTGTGCAACCATCACCACCATCTACCATCCATCTCCAGAACTTACATCTTTCCAGTTGAAATTCTACCCATTAAACACTAACTCCCCATTGATCCCTCTCCCCAGCCTTACCAGCTACATTCTATTTCCTGTCTTTGAATTTGACTACTCTAAATACCTTAGATAACTGGAATCATAAGTATTTGTCCTTTTGTGACTTGCTTATTTCAGTTAGCATAATGTTATTGGTTCATCCATTTTGGAACGTGTAACAATTTCATTCCTTTTTAAGACTGAATAATACTTCATTTTATGTATATACCACATTTTGTTTTATCCGTTCATCCATTGATGGAAATTTGGGTTGCTTCCATCTTTTGGCTATTGCAAATAATGCTGTGAACATAGGTGTATAAATACCTGTCCAAGTCCTTTCAGTTCTTTGGGCATATACCCAGAAGTGGAATTGCTGTATCATATGGTAATTTTATATCTTAATATTTTGAGGAATTGCCATACCATTTCCACAGTGGCTGTACCATCTTACATTCCCACCAGCAGTGCACAAGAATGACAATTTCTCCACATTGTAGCCAACACCTTATTATTTTCAACAACAACCAACCCAGTGGGTGTGAAAATGTCTCATGAATTTGATTTGTATTTCACTAATGACTAGAGATGTTGAGCGTCTTCATGTGCTTACTGGCCCTTTGTATGTTTTCTTTGGAACTGTGTCTATTTAAGTCTGTGTTGGCCTGCTCAGGCTGTCATAAAATACCACAGGCTGAGTGGCTTAAAGAACAGAAATGTACCCTTTCACAGTTCTGGAGGCTGGAAAGTCCATGATCAAGGTTCTAGCAGGGTTCAGTTTTTGGTGAGGGCACTTTTTTTTTTACCTGCGGAAGGCCACTTTATCCTCATATGTCCTTTTCTCTGTGCAGGGATGGAAAGAGCTCTTTGCTGTCTCTCTAAGGATATTAATCCTACTGGATCAGAGCCCCTCCCTTATGACCTCTTTTAACCTTAAATACTTCTCTAAAGACCCTTTCTGTAAATACAGTCACATTGGGGATTAGGCTTCAACATTTGAATTTTGAGGGATGCAAGCATTCAATTCATGAAGAAGTATTTTCCCTATTTTTGAATTGTTTTTGGGTGTTGAATTGTAGGAGTTGTAATATATATATATTATAGATATTAATCCCTTACTGCATAGGTGATTTGCAAATATTTCTTCCCATTCTGTGGGTTGCCTTAGTACTCTGTTGAGTTTCCACTGATGCACAAAAGATTCTCATTTTGATCAAGTACAGATTTTTTCTTTTGTTGCTTGTACTGTTGGTGTTATATCCAAGAAATCATTCCTGAATGTAATGTCATGAAGCATTCCCTCTGTTTTCTTTTTTTGTGTGTCATTTCATCCTTTCTTAGTGCAGGCAAACATGCAAATGTATTTTTTTTCTTTTTTTTAACTTTGCTATTATTAATATACAGTTACATAAACAACATTATGGTTACTAGACTCCCCTATTATCAAGACCCCATCACAAACCCCATTGCAGTCACTGTCCATCATTGTAGAAGGATGTTATAGAATCACTACTTGTCTTCTCTGTGTTATATATACTGCCTTCCCCGTATCCCCCCACCCCACCCCCACGTCCACCCCCACTACATTATGTGTGCTAATTGTAATAGCCCTTTTTCCCCCTTATCCCTCCCTTCCCACCCACCTTCCCCAGTCCCTTTCCCTTTGGTAACTCTTAGTCCATTCTTGGGTTCTGTGAGTCTGCTGCTGTTTTGTTCCTTCAGTTTTCTCTTTGTTCTTATACTCCACAGATGAGTGGAATCATTTGATATTTCTCTTTCTCTGCCTGGCTTATTTCATTGAGCATAATACCCTCTAGCTCTATCCGTGTTGTTGCAAATGGTAGGATTTGTTTTCTTCTTATGGCTGAATAATATTCCATTGTGTATATATACCACATCTTCTTTATCCATTCATCTACTGATGGACACTTAGGTTGCTTCCATTTCTTGGCTATTGTAAATAGTGCTGCGATAAACATAGGGGTGTATATGTCTTTTTCAAACTGGGCTGCTGTATTCTTAGGGTAAATTCCTAGGAGTGGGATTCCTGGGTCAAATGGTATTTTTATTTTGAGTTTTTTGAGGAACCTCCATACTGCTTTCCACAACGGTTGTAGTAATTTACATTCCCACCAGCAGTGCAGGAGGGTTCCCCTTTCTCTACATCCTCACCAACATTTGTTGTTGTTTGTCTTTTGGATGTTAGCCATCCTAACTGGTGTGAGGTGATATCTCACAGTGGTTTTAATTTGCATTTCTCTGATGATTAGCGATGTGGAGCATCTTTTCATGTGCCTGTTAGCCACCTGAATTTCTTATTTGGAGAAGTGTCTGTTCAGCTCCTCTGCCCATTTTTTAATTGGTTTATTTGCTTTTTGTTTGTTGAGGTGCATGAGCTCTTTATATAATTTGAATGTCAACCCCTTATCAGATATGTCATATGAATATGTTCTCCCATACTGTAGGATGTCTTTTTGTTTTGATGGTGTCCTTTGCTGTACAGAAGCTTTTTAGTTTGATATAGTCCCACTTGTTCATTTTTTGCTTTTGTTTCCCTTGCCTGGGGAGATATGTTCATGAAGAAGTTGCTCATGTTTATGTCCAAGAGATTTTTGCCTATGTTTTTTTCTAAGAGTTTTATGGTTTCATGACTTACATTCAGGTCTTTGATCCATTTTGAGTCTACTTTTGTGTATTGGGTTAGACAATAATCCAGTTGCATTCTCTTACATGTAGCTGTCCAGTTTTTCCAACACCAGCTGTTGAAAGAGGCTGTCATTTCCCCATTGTATATCCATGGCTCCTTTTTCGTATATTGACCATATATGCTTGGGTTTATATCTGGGCTCTCTAGTCTGTTCCATTGGTCTTGTGGATTTACTTTTTAAGTCAACTTTATTAAGGTATATTTGCATAAAACAATTCACCTGCTATACTTTCCCAGATGTGTGGACTTAAAATTACCACTCCATTCAAGATAGAGAATATTTCCATTACTGCAAAAGAGGTTCCTAATGCCCTTTTGTATCAGTTTTCCCTGTAGCCCCAGCAAAACACTGATCTGATCTTTGTCACTATATTTTTGACAGTTATAGAATTTAACAGTCATTTTCAGACCTTTTATTTGGACTTCTGAGCTTATGATCATATTCAGTTTGTTACTAAGAAAATGAACTTTAAAAATGATTAACTTTAATGGTTGTTGGCTAAAAGACCTTGAATTTCCTTAGAATCGAGAGTGGTTTCTGAACAGTGACTTGGCAGCTTTACTGTTTAATTAGAAAAAAATTTGTTTTAAATTCTGCAGTGGAAATACTGACACAACAAGGTTAACAGTACTTGAATCTCTGAAACGAGATATAGGCCAGTGGAAGGAAGATAGCAGTAGCTGATCTACCCCTATCTATTTACATACTTGCCTCTTAAATGTTCGTTTTGTGGTACTATTTATCATTACATACATTGATATTTGGTTTATATTGTCCTGTACATGCAGACATTGTTTTGAATAAAGGACAGCAGCCAAAGTGATACCGTGTTTATTTAGTTTTTGCCAGAGCTATATTTCATAAAACAATTCTCTGTTCCCAGAGTCTCCTCAAAGTGGAGAAAAGAACTGCATGTTCTTTAACTTTTCAAGCAGACTAAGACAGTTGAGGAGAATGTATCTAAACTGATTTCTAGCCCTTTTGTAAAACAGTTCATACTACAGATTCATTAAGATTTCATGTTATTTGATGGGAACTCCTGACAGCCAGCTCTTCTTTCTTCCTTGCATGTGTGCCTTGATCTTATTGCTCACCTTCAGAGTTCTGCAGTGGTTATTCTTTAAAAAAAAGAACAAATAAATCAAATCCCATCTCGGAGGTATACTCATGTAAACCAGGATTACAGGGACTTGTTATTAATCTGAGTGCCGGAGTAGTCAGTCTGCTGCATTGTAAGTTTTGGATTTGAACTGAGAACCTCTCTGTTCTTAACTTTTTTAAAAATTGAAGATACAGTATACATATAACCAAGTGTAGTAACCTTAAACCTTGATAACTTTGTGCATATGTTTAGATCCATGTGACTGTACCCAGATTAAGATAGAACATTTTCAGCTCTCCTCCACTAAGACTCCCTCCTACCCTTCCCTTCCCCAGTTACTACATACCCTGAAGAGATAATCACTATTTTGACTTCTTATTACTATAGTGCCTTTTTAATTTTTAGTTTCATAGTAAAAGTTCTTTTTAAAACATTTCTTTTTTTGATTGTAAATTTAATAGAGCACTGGAGTGGCATACCTATTAGTTACAAGCAGATTGCTTGGAAGGCATGGAAGTGAGCAAGGTGCATTACGTGAATCAGGTGATTAATAACACTCAAGTGTAGTCTTATCCAGCCTTCCACATGGTCAGAATATACTTTACCTGGAACTATAATACAGTCTTCTTTTTAATTTCGATTGTTTTCATTGGAAGGAAAATATAGGATAATAAAGTAATATGAATCTTTATGCACAGACCAACAATATTAATCTTCTATTATTTGTGTCATATTAAAAATTTTTTTGTGTTGATATAAATTCAAATTTAATAAAAGCTACAGAAATAATACAAGGAACTTACCAATTTCCTTCACCAGTTGTGCACATTTCATTTCATGTTTTATCCTTCTCTCCATTTTTTTTCTGAGCCTTTTGGGAGTAAGTTGGAGGCATTGTGTCCCTCCAGAATTTCTTAGAGTTATTTCCTAAGAATAAAGTAAAGATATAACCACAGAGCAATCCTTTATGCGTTTTATGGTTTAATTTTGAGAATAATCTTATATTGAAGTTCTTGGATACACCTCGCAATTGACAATATTATGTATTATCTTAGGTTCCTGTATTAGTATGTTTTTAAGCTTCTTAATGCAAATCTAGCTTGTGTTACTACTGGTCATGACATGTTGAAATTTGAGAATTAAAATACTTCATGCCAACTTCTTGTATGTCATTGGGTTGTTGTTACCAGTATACTATATTCTAGTATATTCACATAATTTTGAACTGAAAAGTACTCATCAGACTCTACTGATAGTATAAAGTGTCAAGATATTATAAACCAATAGAGCGTCTTTAGTTGTTCCTTATTATAGGGTTGATACTTGTGTGCTTGTTCAAATGTTTATTCTCTTACCTGTTCTCCCTTTCAAATAGGAGTTAGAGCAGTTGATTTATGGATAAAGACATTTATATTATGTATAATATCTATGGAAGTGAGTAAATTTGCTTGTGAAAATTAAATTCAGACACTAAAGGTCTTAGCACACATCTAACCAAATTAGGGTACCTAAGGAAGTACTATCCCTATTGGAGTACTTGAAGAAGGTCGTGGTTTTCCTTGTGCCCTGTGTGAATATTCTGGAGTCTAGTTTTTCTCTTGTACATGTACTTCTGGAATTTTTCTCTAGTTATTTTTGCATTTTAATAGAAGATTTATAACTTCTTTTCCTTAGTATCTTATTAGTTCCAGTACTTTATTTATGGAACCTGGAAAGTTCTTATCATTGTTATAGGGGAAAACTTCATTTGGGTGATCATGTCACATCATGGTGAGGTGTCCAACTACTCTGGTATTTTAGAATCTAGAAATGTATTAGCTCTTTGACCTTGGGCATGTTACTTAATCCTTCGATTTGGAGTCCTCACTGTGAAGTGGTATAAGTAGTACCTACCTCAACAACCATATGAAGATGAAACAAGATAATGTGTGAAAAGTACATATCTCAGTGATGGGCACATAGTTCAGTAAATACCATTATCTTCATATTTATAAGCTAGTATTCAGAGTGTGATTTTGTTTAACAAAATAATATTTAAATACCCCTTTAGACTAGTTTCACTGAGCTTATATTGTTTTGTATAGTATTCAAACAGAGCTCTGTGTGCAGTGTTTTACCTATAGTTCTCTTGTGAACTGAGTCATGGATACTTACATAATGAAGGCTTTGTAAGAGCTTTTTATAAGTGTATATTGGTTTATTTTTCATAATCCTGTCATGTTGTTTGGTCAGCAGAGATAATTATATTTCTTTTGAGAGCTCAAGAAACAGCGTGGTGCAACTAGTTATTGATACATAACAGGGCATTGTATGTATGGCTAACATACAAGTATGTGATAATCAAGTCCCAGGTACCCTTCTAATTGCATCTGTGTATTAGGTCATACAATTACAATAGCAGTAAGATATTGCCATCATAACCATGTTAATGAAAAATAACCTCGGTATTATAGAACTAATAAATGCCTGAATTAGTTTTTGAAGCAAGGTCAGGCTGCCTCTAAAGCTGTGCAAGAATGTCTTAAAACTAATACTTTAAAATGCTAGTGCAAGCGCAATTTTAATTCTTAAGCACTGATATTCCCCTTTAAGTCCTTATTTAAAGCAGCAGAAAGTGAAGTGATACTGCAAAGTGAAATGGAAATTGTATTTTTTAATTCTGCCACAGTTGTGGGGTGTAGAATAAGGAAGAAAAGCAGGAGATCTAGTTTTAAGTCCTGACTTTTGCAAAAGAATTTGCCTTCTCATTAGGTTTACTGTCTGGTTGAAAAATCTCCTTCCCCTGTACCCTTTCTAGGGAAAAGTTGAGGAGCTGGAGACAAAATCAGCCATCTATTCTGAAATCTCTTAGATGAATTTGCATCTCTTCCTGTTCTGTAGTCTACAGTTGTAATTTGGAACGGATTAGATTCAAGAAGAATAAGATTCTTTAACTTACACAATTTTGTTAAAAGTACTGACCCTTATGCCATAATAAATTATTGAAAAACTCAGATTATTTGGGTATGCTTGGGAACTTTTAGGTAGTCTTATTAATATACTGATCACATGGACCAGATTGTCTTATCCCCAGTCAGTTTTTTACTTCCTTGCCCTTCCAGCCACATTGTGCTGGTGGCCATAACAACACAAACTTACAGCCCAGGAATGCAGGACAAGTAGACATCCTTCCCACCCTGGATCTTTTTCCTGTACTAGATGCCAGCCAGCTCTGAGGATTGTAAGCCTGGGAGTTAAATTGAAAACCTGATTTCCTGACTTTTCTTCCATTAGATTAGATTGCCTCAGTGTTGAAATAAAGAGGATTTAAGAAAGTTGGAAGAAAGCATAGCCCAGCTAGAAATTTAATAAGTGTTCATCTTTAGAGTGACTGGATTTGTTTTGTTAACATCTCAGAAAATGTTGGTAGCTTTGCTATTAATAATAATCTGTAGTAGAACATTATTTAGTGACACCAAGTTTTCAATTTAATGGCCATTTATTTGCCTTGGTAAATTCTCTGTATTTTCCCATATCCCCTAAAAGTTGTTTTTCTTAGGTTTTCTGTATTAATTTGTTTGAATAGAATATAAAATTGTAATATGAAAATACATGGTCCCCCTCATCCTTTCCACTTGAGTTTTAAGAGGCCCATGTTTTTTATATTACTGATGTGGCTGAGAGACATCTGGAGAATTCGATTGGTTTTTGTGGATTTAAAGCTTATGTTTTACTCCTTTTCCAAAACCTTTTGTCAGACACCCACTTCTATATCGCTTACAAAACTAAGAACTTCTGATAATGGATTTTATTATTATATACCATCTTATTTTCTGTTATCTTTCTGGCTATTTCTACTAATGTTTTAGCTTCCATGTAGTTTGTCTTCTAGCTTATTTGGATTTGATATTTTTAATATCCTTTTCTACAGGGATGAATCTTTTTTCCTCAGGAGAATGCTGACACCTTAAAAGCTATCAAAATCAGTTGTTTGAGTGCCTCCTCTTGTTTCTTTACCAGACATTGTTTACCTTTGATCACAGTGGTCTTAGGCTCAGGAGCTACTTGTTCTCCCATTTTTGTGTGCTTGTTCACTTTTTTTTTCCATAAAACATTGAGGATTTTTCTAAAGTACTAGTTTATAGAAAAAAATTTTGGCGAATAATAGCACTACGTATAAATCTTGGGTCTCAGTGAAGTAAACATCAAAATGAATTTAATAAATGTTTGTAAAAGAATCTAAAGTCAGTGAATGATGGCATAAATTCCCGAAAGCCTGTTTTTTTTAGTTGCTAATGCTTCAATAGGTGCAGACTCTTCTGAAATCTGAATCTTTGATTTGGAACCGTGTGTAAACTTTTGGTCATACTAAAGAGAAAAAAAAATTGTATTGATTTGTGAGCCCAGTAATATTTAATTTTTTTTGGTCATTAAATACTTTTAATATCTTACTGTACTTATTCCCTCCATCCTTATCTACCTTAAGAATTTGTCATTGTTTTAGGTAAGAACTTAACCTTTAGTCTTTCTGACTTGCATGTTAATTTTGTGATAATTTTATTTTAGACCGAATATCCTCACTTGAAGTCATGTTTTTGATCAGTGATAGGGGAGCAAGTCTGACTTTGAGTTTACTGTCTTTTCTCCTTACTCTCCAATAGGACAGCAAGTGGATTATGAGATATGGAGCTGAATTGGACATAGGTGGTATTTGTGGTCTTCCTAACAGATTATTTTATCCCCAGATCATCTTAGCATCTGGCATGCAGAGGCACTATGACATCTGGAAACCAGTGGTCTTTTTGTTAGTCTCATGCATTTCTTTCTCCCAAGTGTCTTTTCTTGAACACTTTTTATAGTGGAATATAACACACAAAGTGCATGAGATGGAAATGTACAGTGTAATGAATGTTTTTATATAAAGTGAATACTCATGTCACCTCCACCCAGTTCAAGAAAAAGAACATCACTGGCACCCCAGAAAGCTGCCCGGGTCTCTGTTCCTTCCTAGGCATACCCTTTCCCTCACTCTAGTTGAGAAGTAACTGATGTCCTGGTCTTTATAGTAATCAATATCTGGCTTTTATTTTTACTGTTAGCTACTTGTGCATCTGTAAATGATAGTGTAGTTTTGCCTGTTTTTTTTTGCTATTATTAATATACAATTACATGAGCAGCATTATGGTTAGTAGACTCCCCTATTATCAAGTCCCCACCATGTACCCCATTGCAGTCACTGTGCATCAGTGTAGTAGGATGTTATAGAATCACTACTTGTCTTCTCTGTGTTATACTGCCTTCCCCGTGTCCCCCACCCCATCCCCACCCCTGCTACATGTGTGCTAATTGTAATAGCCCTTTTTCCCCCTTATCCCTTCCTCCCCACCCATCTTCCCCAGTCCCTTTGCCTTTGGTAACTGTTAATCCATTCTTGGGTTCTGTAAGTCTGCTGCTGTTTTGTTCCTTCAGTTTTTTCTTTGTTCTTATACTCCACAGATAAGTGAAATCATTTGATACTTGTTTTTCTCCGTCTGGCTTATTTCATTGAGCATAATACCCTCTAGCTCTATTCATGTTGTTGCAAGTGGTAGGATTTGTTTTCTTCTTATGGCTGAATAATATTCCATTGTGTATATATACCACATCTTCTTTATCCATTCGTCTACTGATGGACACTTAGGTTGCTTCCATTTCTTGGCTATTGTAAATAGTACTGCGATAAACATAGGGGTGCATATGTCTTTTTCAAACTGGGCTGCTGCATTCTTAGGGTAAATTCCTAAGAGTGGAATTCCTGGGTCAGGGTAAATTCCTAGGAGTGGAATTCCTGGGTCAAATGGTATTTCTATTTTTAGTTTTTTGAGGAACCTCCATACTGCTTTCCACAATGGTTGTACTAATTTACGTTCCCACCAGCAGTGTAGGAGGATTCCCCTTTCTCCACATCCTTGCCAACATTTGTTGTTTTCTGTCTTTTGGATGGTGGCCATCCTAACTGGTGTGAGGTGATATCTCATTGTGGTTTTTATTTGCATTTCTCTGATGATTAGCGATGTGGAGCATCTTTTCATGTGCCTGTTAGCCACCTGAATTTCTTCTTTCGAGAAGTGTCTGTCCAGCTCCTCTGCCCATTTTTTAATTGGATTATTTGCTTTTTGTTTGTTGAGGTGTGTGAGCTCTTTATATAATTTGGATGTCAACCCCTTATTGGATATGTCATTTATGAATATGTTCTCCCATACTGTAGGATATCTTTTTGTTCTACTGATGGTATCCTTTGCTGTACAGAAGCTTTTCAGCTTGATATAGTCCCACTTGTTCATTTTTGCTTTTGTTTCCTTTGCCTGGGGAGATATGTTCATAAAGAAGTTGCTCATGTTTATGTCCAAGAGATTTTTGCCTATGTTTTTTTCTAAGAGTTCTGTCGTTTCATGACTTACATTCAGGTCTTTGATTCATTTTGAGTCTACTTTTGTGTATTGGGTTAGACAATAATCCAGTTTCATTCTCTTACATGTAGCTGTCCAGTTTTGCCAACACCAGCTGTTGAAAGAGGCTGTCATTTCCCCATTGTATATCCATGGCTCCTTTATCGTGTATTAATTGACCATATGTGCTTGGGTTTATATCTGGGCTCTCTATTCTGTTCCACTGGTCTATGGGTCTGTTCTTGGGTGAGTACCAAATTGTCTTGATTACTGTGGCTTTGTAGTAGAGCTTGAAGTCAGGGAGTGTAATTCCCCCTGCTTTATTCTTCCTTCTCAGGATAGCTTTGGTTATTCGTGGTCTTTTGTGGTTCCATATGAATTTTAGAAGTTTTGCCTGTTTTTGAATGGAATCATATTGTACATACTTTCTTTTGCACATTCCTATGTACTGTGTTTTGATCTACTTTGGAATTCTCTTTGGAATTGTTTTGCTTTTTTTCCCCTAACTTCTGAATGGTGCTTAGGCTAAGTAATTTTCAGTCTTTCTTAGAAGTGCCTTGCTTAATTTTTACCAAACACTTGGCGACTCTCTAGTTACCTTTTTGTTATCGAGTGCGCTATGGTCAAGACATAAAGTGCATTTTAAATCCTTTAAAATTTGTGAGACTTGTCTTATAGCTCAGTATATGGTCAATTTTAGTAAATGTTTCATGGGCTCTGAAAAAGTTCTGCAGCACTGGAGGTGGAGTTTTACATATATATGTCCATTAGATGAAGTCTGTTAACCATGTTCAAATCTCTTTTCTAAAACCTGTTTTTCTTAGTGGAGGGGGGTTATCCTATTTGTTACATTCAATTATTGATAGAAATGTGTTATTTTATGGCTCTTTGTGATCCTTTTTTGCTTTACATATTTCAAAGTCATGTTATTATGTTTATATATTATGCCTAAATGTAGAATCATTCATTTTCCTAATAATTTAAACCTCTTATCATTATGAGAGATTCCTCTTTATTTCTAATAATGTCTTAAAGCCTACTTTTGTTCATATCAGTATAGCCAAACCAGTTTTCTCTTTGTTAGTGTTTGCATGATATCTTTCTCCATTGTCTGTTTTCAAATTTCATTTCCTTAAATTTTCAGTTGTGTATTTCTAACAGTTTGTAGTTGGAGTTTAAAGAAATTTGGAGGCCAATGGGAAGTATAGCTCAGGGTCTTTTCAGTTTTAGTAAACACCCCCAGGGCAGAAAATGACTTAAGTATTGGACTCATCTCTCTGGATTTCAGTCTTCTTTTATATAACTCAGGGAATTTGATTTTGATAATAGCTCACTGTACTTTTAGGTCCTTACTTTTAAGAGAATTTAAAATATTTTATTCAGCCTTTTAAGTTGTTTTCAGCAGGACTAGTGATTTGAATTTCTTGGTGTTGCTGGAAATGTTTTAATCTTTATTTGGGTTTTCTGCTTAGATTTCTGCGATAAGATTTTGTGTGTTTGAATTCCTTCCAGCTGAAAATTGGACTTTGATTACATAGGTGGACTTTGAGGGAGTTTCCTTAAGTTACAGAATAGACTGGAGTCAGGGTTACAATGTGAATTGAAGTATTATAGGTCAAAAGTATAACTTTTGTCAATTAAGTGCATTTTTGTGACTTGGTTTCATCTGGGATGGAAGTGGCTTTGATTTATCTAATATACTCCTGTTAGTTTTATAGTGAGTTTAAACTTCTGTTGCTAGATTGAGAAGCATTAGGTTAAGAATGGAAGCCAGAGAAACATTGCAGCAATGCTGGAATGAAAATGGGATGAAGCATCCTGGACAAATGTTGAACCAACTTGGAACTGCCATTTCTCTCTGGTGAAAACTTGAAATACTTTATAATATACATAAATCTTATCTGTGTTCAGGGTTGGATGAACGTGCAAGATGAGAATTCTAAAAAGACCTGCAATAGCTCTTGGATCTACCTATTGGGTCGCAAAAGGAATACTTTTAAAAATAGGTTTTCAGAACATTAAGGTTAAAAACTTTAGAAAGTAGTTCAGTAGAAACGATTTGAATGAATGGGAAAGATTTAAACCAGAGATGTATTAGATAAGTAGGAGCTAACATATTTTGCATTGGGGGGGAGACATGTTTAACCACTAGTGCATAGGCACGATTGTATAAAGATCACTTGTTTCTTCCTTTAATACACGTTAGTCCCAGGAGACATATTTTCCTTCTTTTATCCTATTTTCATTCCTCCCCTTTCTACTTGTTTGATTGATACAGGCACCAATGGACTGTTGCAAACCTCAGTTGCTTTTACATCAAATGTATCCAGATTATTGAGTTCTATCTCTACCCTCTTTTCTAAGTAAATATTTAATCTGTATATTTCTCTCCTCTCATTTTAGGCCTCCAGGAATTTATACATCTAAGTAGACTTCGTGGTTCAGATTCTTTCTTGGTGGGTGGGGGGGGAGGGTTAATTCAGTTGCATGTTAATGGTATTCTTCACAGAGTCTCATTTAAGCTTATAAATACTTCAGACCCTTGTATTTTGCCCTAGACATTTTAAGCAGTCTCATCAGATCAAGAATTGCACTGGGGAAAGAGGCACTTAAAATATTATTTAAACATTTAATAACATTAAGTAGATAATTATTAATAAACAGTGCTATGTGGAAGTAAACATTTGTCTAGGGAAAATATACAGAGAGCCAAAAAGGAAGTAATCTGGGAAAAAAAATTGTACTTCATATTATAGAGTAGAGCTAAATGCTTGTGTATACACATACACACACACATATATATTAAAGATTAATAAAACAAATACAACATTTTTATATGCACAGAAGATAGGAACACACAGGATGAAAATGAATGTGGATACTTAGGAAAACAAGATGGTAGATTTAGATGGTGGTAAAGTGACATTCATGGAGGAGCAAGTTCACTGTTGGGATTTTTAGCTAGTGTGATCAAGGCAGAATACTCAATTAGAAGCAAAACTTGAACGTTAGCCAGCTGATTACTTCTACTTCTGTTAAAACTTCATTTGCAGTAGGTCTATACAACCTCTATCACAGAACATAAAAATTAGCTGTAATTGCTATTTTCAATTGTTATGTTTCTGATTTAAGTTTTTCTCATTCTTGGAAATGTTTACTTTTATCTTTACTAAATTATTTCAGTTAATGACACAGTGAGTAATATAAATTGTGCTCATTGCTGAAGTCATTGCTATCTTGATTTATAATGAAAGCAGGTTTCTGCAAAAATCAAAGTCAGTACAAGATCCATGTTAATTTTTTTCTGGAAATGAATTATTGCAGTGTATAAGAAAATACATGATTTTTAAAATTCATAAAATAGAATTTTATTTTTCTTTGAAGTTGTACTTTTTACCTTATTAAAAGTTGCAGACTACTTAGAAATTGTCTAATTTCTAATGGTAGCATGAACAAAAAAATATGGTATAGTTTGTTATTACCATGGTATGAAAAATTAAATGAGTGTTTCTGTGAAGAAATCTATAAAACTTTAAAATTAAATTTTGTCTAAGTATGCAGTTTCTAATAGGAATCCTGTGTTCACTGATACAGGAAGTAGTAAATGGGATGATTTGTATTTGACTTCAGGAATGCCTTAATTCTGTGTCTTCATTTGTATAAAAAAATCAGATAGACATTATTCAATTGTGATTTTATTAAGGAAACCAGGCTGAATGTGTGAATCATCTGATTTTGTTATTCACTCTTGGCTTCTGGTGACAAACTGAATTAGAGCTTAAACAAATAAAAAGATGTGGCTTTATTGTCAGGATACTAGAGCAGCTCACATAACTGAAGAAGTGTGCAGGCAGCTTGGGGACCTTGAAGACTGGAAGTGGGGGTACATAATGTCTCAGGTATTCTAGTTTTGTATCTCTGTGCATTGTGATTCTCTCAGGCTTCTCCTGTCTCATGACTGCATAGCCTTAAGTCTCTTCTTCCTTAGTTCTCACTAAGATTTTCCACTGCACCCATGGGCCAAAAGAAATAGCTAACAGTTCCATTCATTAAGTGGTTAGGGCCAAACATGTATTTCCTAACAACTTAGCTGTTTGAAAAATTGATCCATATAATTTGAAGGAAAATGTTTTAATTAGAATATGTGTGCTTGTTGGATGTTGTATAAATTCTCAGTCTTTGGAATCAGACCAGACACTCCAGTTATATTTCCTGTTCCACATTGATTTTTTACATGGTACTTTTTATCATAGCAACTGCTAAAACCCCTGCTTCTTAAAGAAATGATGTCATTGAAGGGAATGTTTTGTGAGTTAATGTTGAAATTATGAATACCTCAGAAAGTTGTTGGTGTCTACTGGATGTCAGTTGTTGCTGCATTTCCCTCAAAAACTGAAACAGTTCTGTAGTGTCTCTGAAATTACTGTGATACTCACAAGTTACCCACTGTGTGCCTCACTGCACAGCTAGAAAACCATGATCCTAGTAAAAGAAAAGGATTTTGATTGGTTTCCACCTTCTTTGACTGATACAGGCACCAGTGGACTGTTGCAAACCTCACTTGCTTTTACATTAAATGTATCCAGATTATTGAGTTCTATCTCTACCCTCTTGATGTGGTTGAAGGAATAGGCTATGAATAAGTCAACCTGGGTTATTCGCCCACTCCTGTGCTTAGAAAGGTATGATATTCCATTGTATGTATATATTTGTTTACCTGTTTGCCAGTTTAAAAATTATAAACACATAAATTAACATATGTATCTATATTATTTCTATAGCATAGGTTATATTAAGTTTCACCTAACACTTAAACTCAAAAAAGTTTGTGGATTTGAAAGCATGATTATTTGTGCTCTTACCTAATTGAAGATCAAAGACCTAAACCCTACAGTTAAAACTATAAAACTGTTGGAAGAAAACCTAGCAGATGAGTTTCATGACATTCAATTTGGCAGTGATTTCTTGGATATGATATCAAAAGCACAGGCAACAGAAGAAAATAGATAAACTGAACTTTATTAAAATTAAACTTTTGTGCATCAGAGTACACTGTCAAGAGAGTGAAAAGGCAACCCAAAGAATGGGAGAAAATATTTGTAAATCACATATCTGATAAGGATTACTATCCAGAACATACAAAGAACCACAATTCAACACCAAAAAACAACCCAACTAAAAATAGACAAAAGGAATTGAATAATCGTTTCTTCAAAAAAGTTATACAAATGGCCAGTAAGCACATAAAAAGATGCTTCACATCTCTAGTCATTAGGGAAATGCAAATCAAAGCTGTGAGATACCACTTCACACCCATTAGGATGGCTATTATCAAAGTGGCAAAGTGTTGAGGAGGATATGGAGGAACTATAACCCTGGTGCATTGCTGGTGGACATGTAAAGTGGTACAGCTGCTATAGAAAACAATGTGGTAGTTTCTCAAAAAATTAAACATAGAATTACCATATGACTCAGCAATCCCATTCCTAGATACCCACCCTAAAGAAGTGAAATCAGAGACTAAGGTAGTACACCAGTGTTCATAGCAACACTATTCACAGTAGCTGAAACGTAGAAATTAAATGTCTATCAGTGTATGAACGAATGAACAAAATGTGTATACATACAATGGAGTATTATTCAACCTTAAAAAGGAAGTTTGAGATGATGGGAAAAGTTGTGGAAATGGATAGTAGTTGGTTGCACAACAATATGAATGTACTTAAGGCCATTGACTTGTATACTTAAAATGGTTAAAATTGTAAATATGTGTATTTTACCACAGGAAAAAAACTGGAAAAAAACCCATACACTTTAAGTATGTGCAGTTTGTTGTACTTCAGTTGTACCTTAATAAAAAAAAAAATCTTGGGGTAATCCAAAAAATAATTTGTGAAAACCTTAAAGATGATGAAATAATAAACTGCATAGCTTTGAAAGACAATTTGTCCTACAAAGTAATTATGGTGGGGACAGGTCGGTGGAATAGAGGCAAGCAATGGATATGTTTTAATTCCAGGAAAGCTTTTAATTATCTCTGGCAGCACCTTCATCCATAAGGGATGAAAATGTTTTATTGCTAAATGATGTAAAACAGATAAGAGGGTAATTTTCATTATTACTAGTGGTTTGCTGTCAAGAGAGATAAATGATTTTATAAAGCGGTTAGGATTTTGGCTCTTTACTATGTAATGTTCTCAACAGTGATATACATGGTGAAATAGGCAGTAGGCTCATTAAATTCACGCATGACTTGTCAGCCCCTTGGGTAGAATTAGAGTTCACCACTAACTGGTCAAGTGAGAAGAAGTTTTAAAGAATAGGAATTTTTAGGAACAAGTGCCAAGTAGTATACTTGAGACAACGAATTATAAAACACCGATGAAAATCTCTAGTTTTGTGGGATGAGCTGAATTAAAGCCTATACTGTTCTTTGAAAAGTATAGAAGTTATGTAGTATATAAGAAATATGTTCTCAGTGTACAAGGGCTCCTTACATGGACTTTTTATGAATACTACAGTTAGCATCAAATCTTACTATGTTAGCAAAACTTATTTAATGGAGAGGCAGTACGTTACAGATGTTTACAGTATAAACTGTGGAGCCATAATGCCTGCTTTAAATTCTGGCTTCTCCACTTAGCTAATATAAATAATCCTGGAAAAGTTACTTCTCTGTGTATCTGGATTTTTTTTCCAACTATAAATGGGAACAGTAGTCACTACCTTATTGTGGGGTTAACTGAGTTAATATATATAATACTAAAGGAGTTCTGGCATATAGGAAGTGCTCAGTAAAAGTTGACTACTCAAAAAGATTGAAACTGTACCAACCAGCTTCTCAGATCACAAAGGTATGAAACTAGAAATAAATTACACAAAGAAAACAAAAAAGCCCACAAACACATGGAGGCTTAATAACATGCTCCTAAATAATCAATGGATCAAAGACCAAATAAAAACAGATCAAGCAATATATGGAGACTAATGACAACAATAATTTAACACCACAAAATCTGTGAGATGCAGCGAAGGCTGTGCTAAGAGGGAAATAAATATATTGCAATACGGGCCTACCTCAGGAAAGAACAACAATCCCAAAAGAACAGTCTAAACTCACAATTAATGAAACTAGAAAAGGAAGAACAAATGAGGTCCAAAGTCAGTAGAAGGAGGGACATAATAAAGATTAAAGCAGAAATAAATAAAATTGAGAAGAATAAAACAATAGAAAGAATCAATGAAAGCAGGAGCTGGTTCTTCGAGAAAATAAACAAAATAGATAAACCCCTAGCCAGACTTATCAAGAAAAAAAGAGGAATCAGGAAAACAATTCCATTCACAATTGCATCAAAAAGAATAAAATAGCTAGGAATAAACCTGACCAAGGAAGTGAACGACCTATACCCTGAAAACTACAAGACACTCTTAAGAGAAATTAAGGAGGACACTAATAAATGGAAATTCATCCCATGCTTTTGGCTAGGAAGAATTAATATTTTCAAAATGGCCATCCTGGCTAAAGCAATCTACAGATACAATGCAATCAAAATACCAACAGCATTCTTCAGTGAACTAGAGCAAATAGTTCTAAAATTCATATGGAACCACAAAAGACCCCGAATAGCCAAAGCAATCCTGAGAAGGAAGAATAAAGCATGGGGGATTACGCTCCCTGACTTCAAGCTACCGTAATCAAGACAATTGGTACTGGCACAAGAACAGACCCATACACCAGTGGAACAGAATAGACAGCCCAGATATAAACCCAAGCATATATGGTCAATATACGATAAAGGAGCCATGGATATACAATGGGAAAATAACAGCCTCTCCAACAACTGTTGTTGGCAAAACTGGACAGCTACATGTAAGAGAATGAAGCTGGATTATTGCCTAACCTCATACACAAAAGTATACTCAAAATGGATCAAAGACCTGAATGTAAGTCATGAAACGACAGAACTCTTAGAAAAAAACATAGGCAAAAATCTCTTGGACATAAACATGAGCAGCTTCTTCATGAACATGTCTCCCCAGGCAAGGGAAACAAAAGCAAAAATGAATGAATAAGACTATATCAAACTAAAAAGCTTCTGTACAGCAAGGGATACCATCAGTAGAACAAAAAGATATCGTACAGTATGGGAGAATATATTCATAAATGACATATCCGATAAGGGGTTGACATCCAAATTATATAAAGAGCTTATGCACCTCAACAAACAAAAAGCAAATAAGCCAATTAAAAAATGGGCAGAGGAGCTAAACAGACACTTCTCTAAAGAACAAATTCATATGGCCAACAGACACCTGAAAAGATGCTCCACATCTCTAGTCATCAGAGAAATGCAAATTAAAACCACAATGAGATATCACCTCATACCAGTGAGGATGACCGCCATCCAAAAGACAAACAACAACAAATGTTGGCGAGGATGTGGAGAAAGGGGGACCCTCCTACACTGCTGGTGGAAATGTAGATTAGTACAACCATTGTGGAAAGCAGTATGGAGGTTCCTCAATAAACTAAAAATAGAAATACCATTTGACCCAGGAATTCCACTCCTAGGAATTTACCCTAAGAAAGCAGCAGCCCAGTTTGAAAAAGATACATGCACCCCTATGTTTATCACAGCCCTATTTACAGCAGCCAAGAAATGGAAGCAACCTAAGTGTCCATCAGTAGATGAATGGATAAAGAAGATGTGGCATATATACACAATGGAATATTATTCAGCCATAAGAAAACAAATTCTACCATTTGCAACAACATTGATGGAGCTAGAGGGTATTATGCTCAGTGAAATAAGCTAGATGGAGAAAGACAAGTACCAAATGATTTCACTCATATGTGGAGTATAAGAGCAAAGAAAAAACTGAAAGAAGAAAACAGTGGCAGTTCACAGAACCCAAGAATGGATTAACAGTTACCAAAGGGAAAGGTACTGGGGAAGAGGGGTGGGAAGGGAGGGAGAAGGGGGGGAAAGGGCTTTTACAATTAGCGCACATAATGTAGCAGGGGTGGGGGGACACAGGGAAGGCAGTATAACACAGAGAAGACAAATAGTGATTCTATAACATCCTTCTGCACTGATGGACAGTGACTGCAATGGGGTATGTGGTGGGGACTTAATAATAGGGGGAGTCTAGTAATCATAATGTTGCTCATGTAATTGTATATTAATAATAGCAAAGTAAAAAAATATATTTAAAGAGTTGACTGCTAATAAAACAAGCTTAATAGCTGGTCACAGTTGGCTCATTTGAGGGGGTTATATCTGTGTTGATTTAGGGTGTTTCTCTGTTCTTGCCATCACTTTTTAAAAAAGTTATTTTAAAAAAATGGCCTTTTTCTTCCTAGGTTAGCACGCCACATATTATTACCACATATCCTGATGCTGTAGAGTCAACTATTCATGGGGATTCAGAATTATTTGGGTTCTTTGCCAGTTATCAGAAAGCATTAAATGTATATGACTGAAAAATACCCTTAGCTTCAAGTTGGAAGAAACTACTTTATAGTCTTCTGTTTGTGAACCTCTGTCTGCTCTTCCTGTGTCATTTCAGGAAATGTTCCAGAAAAGTACAGAGGGAATTCAGTTTTCGGGGTATAAGTAAAATTATCACTCAAAGAATGGAATGTAACAAGGATGTCTTAGGAACAGCTTGATCATAAAGGACTCCTACTTTTATATGGCATCAAAGAGGATTAAGACCACCTCCCTCTTTGCTGTCACTTTTATATTCCATATCCTTGTTTTGAAGCAATATTTATATTACAAAAAGCGCCCTCATTTTATACAAAAGTGGTATTATATATTAATACAGTACAGGGCTGATGTTATATAGCTGTTACCAAGTTACTATATACCTCAAGAAGTTTTTGTAGTTTACTTTTGACTACAACATAAAAGTAGAAAGCACTCCAATTTTCCATGATTATAATGAAAGAATTGTCACTTATGGTTATTTTTAATTGCTTATGAGAACATTTTTTTAATCTATCCTAATACTCTTAAGGTGATGTCAATGTTATTTCATTGATCAATCAAAACATTTTGGGTAGTTCTTGAGGGAACTTGTGCTTTTTTGTGTTTGAGTGAGTGAGGGAAAAAGAAAGTGAGGGAAGGAGTTGGGGGAGGGAGAGGAAGGCTGACAAAAGAGAAGTAATGATAAATCACATGTAGTTGCAAAAATGCAGTGAAAGTTCAGTGGCTCAGAATACTAGAAGAGCTCAGGTGATCTGGTTGGTATAGAAAACGCCAGACCAGGTAGAGGAAGTAACATAAACAGTGGCAAGGAATTTGGAATGAGCATAGAATGTCTTAGAGGGAAAGAGTAAGATCCTTATTTGGGGGAGACATTGTTGAGAGTGAAGGTCTTTGTTTTGGGGAGACCTTGTTGAGAGATGCACTAGATCTTGACAGGTAATATGATAGTACTCAGAGTTAACTGAAAATGTGTAGAGAATAACAGTTAATGTTGCTTGGCTTACTCAGTTCAGTGATTTCCTCTTAAACTCAAATGACTAAAATTTCTGCTTCAACAAAGTCACATATTTTTTATTTTGGACTTTATTTTAAAAGTTTATAATGAATAATGGAAACAAACTCTTTCTTTCAATCCTAAGTGTTTATTCTAGGTGAAGAAAGGCAAGTAGAAGTGTTGCATTTATGAAGAATATAGAGGTTTTAAATGGACACGGGCATGCTTTGAAACCTTTATTCAGTGGATAGGTAATAGAAGGCCTTGGTTAATTTCTTGTATTTAGCTAATTTTTTTTTTAAATTCAAAATGTAGCTATTGAGCATGTTCCTTGACAGAATTAGTATTTATTGAACATCGATTTGAAGACACTAGTGCAATAACTCTGTGTTTTAATATTACCCATTTTACAAACGAGGAAACTGAGTGAACTTCCCAAAGTGGTGCAAGTAAGTTGGGATCCAAAATGGTCTGATTCCAGAACCTAAGCTCTTTTCTAATAAGCTATATGGTACTATCTCTCATTAACAGATAGTGTAAGGCCCTTAGGTTCAAATGTTGAGTAAGAAAATGACCTATTTAGGTGCGGTGTGTTTTTTTTCCTGTTACATAACAACAATAGCATATTACACTGCAGTAATAGTATAACTGTAGTATAACTCCTTTCAGGTGTCTGCCCGATTCCAGTGTGTTTGTGTGGGTGTGTGGGGAATCTTCCCCCTGCCACAACACCAAACAATTTTTGAATACCAGCAGGGTGTCCAAGAACTCTATTCTGGGGCTGTCCGCCTGTAGGCAGCACCAAATTCCCCAGGTTAATGTTGCTTGGCTTACTCAGTTCAGTGATTTCCTCTTAAACTCAAATGACTAAAATTTCTGCTTCAACAGGTTAAGGCTCAGTCCTGTAAGACTGCCCTCCACCCCGCACTCCAGGTGTTAGTCTCAGACCCCAGGTGTGCTTCTGACCTACTGGCTCTAGATTGGAGGTTCTCACCACCTCACCTTGGTTTTATTAATTTGCTAGAGTGGCTCACAGAACTGAGAAAATGCTTACCTTTGCCAGTTTAGTAAAGGATACAAGTTAACAGCCAGATGAAGAGATACACAGGGCAAGATCCACATAGAGGACTATCCTCTTGGAGTTTGGGTCCTGGCTCCTTGACGTGTGGAAGTGTTCTCAGCTCCCAAGCGTGGAAGTTCTCTCTGACAAAGAAGCTGGATCCAAGAGAGCGATAAGCTCTTCTCGGGTACAAAGCCCTCACAAAGAGGGCTTCTTTGCGTAGTCATGATTGACTAAATTATTGGCCACTGACTGATTAACCCTCCAGCCACTGCCCTTGGGTGGGGTCCAAAAGTCTCATTAACATGACAGAACACCTTTTTCACCTTTAAGACTGCAGTGTTTTCAGAACTGTGGATGAAGACCAAATATACCTGGGAAATACGTATTTCTTATAACTCATATCTCATTAGGAAATCAGAATTCTCTCATAGGACAGACAAATATAAATGGTTTTAATGATATGTAGTAAGTATTATAAAACAGAGCTATGTTGAAAGTGTAGTGAACTCTGCAGGGAAGCTTTGACAGTGAAAGTAATCTTTTTAAGCCAAGAGAAGGATGTGTAGGATTTATCCAAACAGATAATGAGTAAATCAGGCCACGGTAATAGCAGGGACAAAAGCTAATGCATGGAAAATTTAAAAGCAGCCTTAAGTTGTTGATTCTGGATATGAATATCATAGGGCATATTTGTTTTGAGCAGGGATGTTTTAGTGAAATTTCTATTGATGAGATGGGATATGCCAGGTGATATTACAAGACGAATTAACTAGAATTCTTTCTGTTTTAAGCTCAGTTGTAATTGGTTATTTGGTTTATTGGGTAATTAAGGTCTAAATAAATTTAATCCAATAAATGTTTGAGAACCAGTTTTGCTAGACCAAATGGTGCAGACACTGGTGGTATGGAATGAAAGAATGGGAATTGAGCATTTTTCAAAGAAAGCAGTGAGAATTGGTGCCAGATTTTGTTACTGGAAATGAGTCAAATGGCTTCTAGCTTTGAAGGCTGTGCTGACCAAGGCTCCCAGTGGAGTATTAAGAAAGAATTTATGGTGGGGGGAAAGGAGGGAGCCAATGATGGATTCTGTTTAGGATATGTAGAGTTGGAGGTGCTACAGTGACAGTCCAGAGGAGACCTGGCATTCTGTGGTACAGTGCTAGCAACAGCAGTCAGGGTCGGGGAAGATGGGGGTGCTCTGATGGCAGCAAAAACCTTGAGAAAGCCTTATTTGTGTGGGGGAAGGACTGGATACTTGCATATGGCCCTGATCAAGCCTGCTTATGAATGGTTTCAGACTCTTAATGGATTGGAAAATAGGTCTTTATGAAGAAAAATGAGAGAATAAAGTAGTCTGAGGAAAGACAGTTATGTAGCAGTTTTTATATAAGAAGGATTTATATTAACATATATTAGTATATTATTTACATAATCTTTTGTAGTATGTTTGTAATACCAAATGGGAATGCATCTTAAATCATTGGCATTTTATAGTTGAATTGGGAAGCTTTTTCTTTCTTTGTGGTGTGTAAATTTAATGGTGTGCCTTGAATGTAATGGCGTGCCTTGATTTTAATGGCATCTCAGAGTCAATAAAAATGCAGATTTTTCCAGTGTTCATTAGCATAAGTTTTTGTTTTTTAAAGGTATTTTTCTGTGTTCCATTTAAGTCATCTCAGGCATCACCAGTGGTATGTGTACCACACCACAGAAATGCTGGTAATTGAAAAAATAACTATATGCTATATATAGTGTATAGGGTTTAAGTTGGATGTTGAGGATGTAAATCAGTAGAAAGAAACAAGTGTAAGTTCTTTCCAGGGTCTTTGTATTTCTTTGCATTTTGGCATATTAAGTGCCATGACTAGAAACAAGTAGTACAGAATGTGTGTCCAGTCATAGGCTTGATGTTTACCACAGATCTTGGATAAACATTAATATTCCTTCCTCCTCTTTCAGACATTAGTTCCTTTGACAAACTATTTTCATATTGAAAAGTGCAAGAAACATGAGTGGCTTAGATTGACCTTAGAGGTGTGATATTATTCTTAATAGTTATGTTCACATGATCATTAGAAACTTGTGAATGCTAATTACTTGTCTGTGTGGATTTTTTTTTTCCATGCTGAATTTAATAGCACATAAGTTGGTGATATATAAACAATATACTTGGAATACTCCTTAGTTTGTTTAGCTTTATATAGGCCGTATGTTTGAGAAGTTGTTTATCTTGTTTTAGAGAACATTTTACCAATATTTTAATTTCTTTTTTGTTATCATTAATGTACAATTAAATGAACAACATTATGGTTACTAGACTCCCCCTATTATCAAGTCCCCACCACATACCCCATTACAGTCACTGTCTGTAAGACCCTATAGAGTCACTACTAGTCTTCTCTCTGTTATACTGCCTTCCCTGTGTCCCCTCCCTCTGCCGACATTATACATGCTAATCGTAATGCGCCCTTTTCCCCCTTATCACTCCCTTCCCACCCATCCTCCCCAATCCCTTTCCCTTTGGAAACTTAGTCCATTCTTGGATTCTGTGAGTCTGCTGCTGTTTTGTTCCTTCAGTTTTTGCTTTGTTCTTATACTCCACAGATGAGTGAAATCATTTGATACTTGTCTTTCTCTGCCTGGCTTATTTCACTGAGCATAATACCCTCTAGCTCCATCCATGTTGTTGCAAATGGTAGGATTTGTTTTCTTCTTTTGGCTGACTAGTATTCCATTGTGTATATGTACCACATCTTCTATCCATTCATCTATTGATGGACACTTAGGTTGTTTCCATTTCTTGGCTATTGTAAATAATGCTGTGATAAACATAGGGGTGCATATGTCTTTTTCAAACTGGGCTGCTGCATTCTTAGGGTAAAATCCTAGGAGTGGAATTCCTGGGTCAAACGGCATTTCTATTTTTAGTTTTTTGAGGAACCTCCATACTGCTTTCCACAATGGTTGAACTATTTTACATTCCCACTACATTTTATCAATATTTTAATGTTTAGTATGAATACAAGTTTAGCTGGTATGATTTTTTTTAAAGTCCCCCTCTTTTCTAATTAATGGGTTAAACAAAATGATAGCTTAAGAATTTTTTATTCAAACTTTGATTTTGTGTGTGTGAACCTATGACTCGAGTTTTTCTGAGTTGATTTAAGTGCAGTTATATAAAAACAAAAAAGGAGAAATCCTTTTTACTTAATGGCTTATTTCTTACTAGCCCTGAGTAGTACTTTTGCCCTCCTTTTGTTAAGTAAAGTATGTTGATGAATTCTGCTTTTGACATGAGCTGAAATAGTTCCTTTTCTTCCTGTATATATATTTTTGGATGGCAGTCTGTTTACATGAGATAAAGATTACTAGCTTAAAAAAGGATGGGCCTTTTTCTGGGGATCTGTTGAATTATATAGTCTTAAAAGGATTCTTTAAGAAGCTAGTGTTCTGGTCAAGAATTTCTGGTCTTTTGGCTACTCAGTAGTTGAGGAGAACTGCTTTAAAAGTAGGTATTTGAGCTCACCATTTTAAACAGAGCCCACATTGTAATGTGTGGTTGTTAGAGGTTATTTGAGTTTTTATTGGCTTGTTTGAAAAAATATGAGTAGCCTACTACCCAATTGCCAGAATCTACATTTTAACTAAGCCAGTAGAAGAGTAGATTCTTTACATTGCACATGGCCTTCACTATTTGAATTTTGTCTCTCTTCCCTAGAATGTACCTGTTGGCTAGCTGAAGTTGGGCAGTTTTTAATTGTGATGACAGTAGTTAAAATTCAAGTCTATGTTTTTTCTCGTTTAAATTGTATGCTACTTAAAGTATGGATTTGCATTTTCATTCAGCTGTCTGGTTCTTGTCCATTTTGATACCTATTACTCTGCATTAAAGCGAGTGGAGGAAATTAGAACTTTGGAGAATCTGTTTACAGATGGGGAGAGGAATGTTAATATTCTTAATGTAATATTAATATACTAATAAGAATATACAGATTAGCTGGATTTGGGATACTGCTGTTTTTTAAAGTGTAGTTCCCAGTTTTTCCTAGAATTGGTGTTGAACATCCCTAATGATGCTGGGGTTCTTGTTTGTGGAGTCAAAGAATGAACTTAGCAAACACCCAAGGTAGGAGAACCAGGGAGAGGCTTTTATTGAGAGATACAGTGAGAGGACAGAGCTCTTGGCGGGGACAAGAGAGCCGTGGTGGTTCATTGTCTAGGGGTTTTATAGGCAGTTGAGGATTTTTGGGAATCAGATAAAGCCTTAGGGGTGTGGACTTGTTAAGTGGTCCCTGAATATTTAGAATTAACTTAACACAAGCAACTTCCTGCTCTGATGATTTCTACCTGAGATACCAGAGTCTTGGTCTTGGGAGCATATCAAACAAGGCTGCCTGCCCAGCCCCAGAGGTGGGCTGAGGTATTGTTTGCTAAAGAGTAAGAATCTTAACTTGTTAACTTCTTGGGTATTAAAATACAATCTTATCTTTAAGGTGGAATCCTTCCTGCCTTTTACTATATTTTTTATGACTGGGCCTGCATGCTAAATTAGTTGCCCAGTTTGCAAATCACCTCATCAGGTCTGAAGAAGGTAAGACAGCACATAGGCCTGGGCCTTTTAGCATGCTAAAGTGAATCTACACGTGATTACAAATGATTAGCATAATAAAAATATGTGCTACTCTTTTTTTATCTGGGGAATATTAACTGATCTCACTGAAGAATGACTCTAGAGCTTAATGTTTAACACAGAGTTTTGGTAGGGGGGTTCCTTGCATGTAGTTAAATTGCTTTTGAGACAGGGACTGTGGGGTGTAGTCAGACTAGGGTGAGGGCCATAGGAAAAAGCAAGGCAAGATATTTACAGTCAGAGCAATGTAACTACATGCAAGGAACCCCCCTACCAAAACTGTGTTAAACATTAAGCTCTAGAGTCATTCTTCAGTGAGATCAGTTAATATTCCCTAGATAAAGAAGAGTAGCACAAGTTGTTGTTTTTTTTGTTATCATTAATATACATTTACATGAACAACATTGTGGTTACTAGATTCCCCCCATTATCAAGTCCCCACCACATATCCCATTACAGTCACTGTCCATCAGCGTAGTAAGATGCTATATAATCACTACTTGTTTTCTCTGGTAGCACAAGTTTTTATTATGCTAATCATTTGTAATCACGTGTAAGATTCACTTTAGCATGCTAAAAGGCCCAGGCCTATGTGCTGTCTTTCCTCCTTCAGACCTGATGAGGTGTTTGGCAAACTGATCAACTAATCTAGCGCAGGCCCAGTCATAAACAACATAGTAAAAGGCAGGAAGGATTCCACCTTAAAGATAAGATTGTATTTTAATACCCAAGAAGTTAACAAGTAAGATTCTTACTCTTTAGCAAACAATACCTCAGCCCACCTCTGGGGCTGGGCAGGCAGCCTTGTTTGATATGCTCCCAAGACCAAGACTCTGGTATCTCAGGTAGAAATCATCAGAGCAGGAAGTTGCTTGTGTTAAGTTAATTCTAAATATTCAGGAACCACTTAACAAGTCCACACCCCTAAGGCTTTATCTGATTCCCAAAAATCCTCAACTGCCTATAAAACCCCTAGACAAAGCACCACTACAGACTCTCTTGTCCCCTCTGGCGTGAGCCAGGAGCTCTCTTCTCTCACTGTATCTCTAAATAAAAGCCTCTCCCTGGCTCTCCTACCTTGGGTGTTTGTGAAATTCATTCTTCGACTCCGCAAACAAGAAGCCCGGCATCACTCTGACTGTAAATACCCTGCCTTGTTTTTTCTGGAGGCCCTCACCCAGTTCTGACTACATACACCTCATGTCCCTGTCTCACTAGTACCTAAGCAAAATAGGAAAATCATGCTCAATTACGCATGGCCATACTCTAGAGTTCTTATGTTGTCTTTTTAAGTTGTCTTTCTAGAAAAACCTCTTATGCAGCTGTGAGGTGGGCGAGTTAGGGGGAGCTGGTGTAAAAATGGTGGAGTTTGGAGATTCTGTATCCTTTTAGGGCAAGGTCCAGAAGCAAAGCAAATTAGAATAAGTGCACATTTGCAGGTGTCAAAATGACATTGGGATGTTTAATTTTGCCTAGTCCTGTAGCTGTTTTTATTAAAAAATGCACTCTTTTGGTTTTTGCTGTCTCATTGGCTAGTTTTTTTATATTATGTACATAAATAAGAGCTCATAATTTAAACCTTACTTAAAAACTTTCTGAGAACCTATTGTAACACTGCTCATCTTCATAGGGATTGGACATTTAGGTGGTTTTTTTTTTGGCCAAGAAAATGTAGCAAAATTTTATTCTTTGAACAGTAGGAGTCAGGGACAGAGTCTGCAATTTATGTTGAGAGAGAGTGGTATGATGTGTTAAGAGGGCGGAAGTCATTACAAGATTATCATTAGGAAAAATGAAGTTTCCTTATGTCATTTCTGGAGTCAGAATTAAAAAAAAAAACATTTGACCTATGCATTGCCAATGAGAACTCTGATTTGGGGCAAGGCAGGAGAGAAAACAGGTATGGGGGAAACAGAATTACATTTTTTCTTTACCAGAGGTTAACTGAGAGCAGGTAGCAGAGCATGAGTGTGCAGGAATTCACTTTCTGTTAATTCCCGAAAGGTAGACATTGGAACTAGTCAAAGAAATAGAAGTCAGGAAAAATTTTTCCAACACTGGAGCTAGTCTTTCTGATTTTTCCATAGCAATTATAAATATTGAACTACCTCTGGCACTTAGATAAAATCTTGCTTGGCTTTTAATTCAATTAATTTTTACTGATTTGAATGACTGAATTTTCTGTCTTCTTTTTTAATAACCAAAACTTAAGTTATTTCTTTTGTTTTCTGTTAGATTATAAGGGTTTAATCTTTCTTAGGAGATAGGGAACATTTCCTCATTTAAGATGGTGAACCTAAATGCTGCCATATAAAATTAGATTTTAAGTTCTTAATTTCAGGTGATTTTTCATGAAGAACATGGAGTCAAAAAATAACATAACAAATGATTCATAGGAATTCCTTACAATCCCATTGACAATATATCTGAATGTGTAAGTAAATATACGTAGAAGTGATTATAAAGAGCAAGTCAGAATATAAATATTTATTAAAGTTATTTAATTTTTAACTCTTTTTAAGCAGATTATGTATGATCTTGGGTTTTAATCTTTTGTGGTCACCATCAGAAAATTTCATCACCAAAACATCATGTATGATTTATACTTTTCCTCCTTCATATGCCTTGTATAAGGATTATTTAAAAGGAAAATACTTCTAAAATAAGTGATTTTAAAAGGTACAAACCAAAGTTGCTAAATGTGGTTTGATCAGTTAATCTTTTCTGAGAACATGGTCAGGGCTTTCTTTGCCTTCTTGGGTATGACAAGCAATAATGTATATCTGAAGTGCAACCAGATCTTCATATCTAAAAATATTAGAGCACAATTACTTTGTTTTTGACTCCTCGCTTTTTTGGGTCCACATTTGGAAAAGCAGTTGTCAGTATTTAAGCCATTTAAGTAAAGGCAGATGATCCTAAGTACTGACCACTAACTAGCTGTTTGAAATTGTCTGTTGTCTATTGCAGAGCCTCTTTTGAGGAATGTATTCAGAATTTCTATAGATAACCACCTCTGCCCTCTCCAATAAAAAATGAAGTGCCTTCTATACCACTAATGAAGTCACAGAATAATACAAGGTTGATGTTTGGTCATTATCTGTTGACTCTTTTCTTGTTACAGTGAACATTATCCAAAGTGTTGCTGGTTCAAGAGACTCATTACCGTTTAATTTAAAAGCTTTTTGATACAGAAATGTGATTATAACAGAGTTCAGTGTCCAGTTTCCGACAACTTACTTGATTTTTTTTTTTCAAGGAGAGGATGGTTGTTTTTTGCTGAGGAAATGATAGTACTTTGGCTGCTTATCTGTGCCCTACAGCTGGCAGAGGAATGCAGTATGCTGATCACAAATGTTAATTGGATCCCTGAAAACTCAGTGTTTCCAAAAGAGGTATTTGAAATGACATGAAGGGGCTTTATTTGGAGAACTCACTGAGCCAGGACACTGACTGTTTTCTATTTGCTGTGTCTTTCTGTCTTTTTCAAAGCATGGTCCTCATAAGTGGGTAAAAGTCACAGTGAGGGCAGTTCAGCCCTCTGGGAATATGACAGTTGACATCAGAATTGCAGCCACTTAAGTCGGAATTTTGTGTTGTTAACTGCTGCATCCCCAGTGCCTAGAATAATGCCTGTCACCTCAAAATATTTGTCAAATAAATCTACACCACAGTGACCTTGTCATGATAGGTGAATGCAGCCATGCCTTTTGAACTCTCCCCTTGTTTCTATTTTCATTTATAATTGACTTTAGCAGCAAAAGTTCTTAGAAAACCTGAAGTTTGGGCTCCTATTCATGGAGTAAGACTGACCCATGATAGTTTTATTCAGCAGATAAATGCTTGGATTTTGGTTAATGCTAGCAGTTAAATCATCTCCCCACCATGGAATCATCTTACCCAACATGCCACAGAACTCTACTTTGGGAAGGTCATATCCGTCCATCAAATACCTGAAAAATTATCAGGCATAAATAAGGAAACACTAAGAAGCTAAAAAATTTCCCCCAAGTAGTGGCAGTTGTAAAGCCACTTCTTAAATTTAACACCTCTGAATTATTTTATAATGCCTCCACATTGAAGTTTTGCTGTGAGTATATATCTTAATATGCAATGCATGTGCAGGAAAAGCCATTTCTTTCACATATGGTAAAAATAAGATTTCTTTAAAATTAGTCTCTTCATTTTTCCTAATTAATTTGGTTCAGTCTGATTAATTTTTGTGGCTTGGATGCTTTTATTATATAAATGGTCCAAATTGGCGTGCTTCTTTGTCTTTGTTGAAGCTAATGTGATAGGTGATGCACAGATGGTCACATGAACTATTCCATGTAAGTGTCCATTCCTTCTTGGCCTCCTCAGGGCCTCCATGCCCTTCCTCTTAGTCATTACCTCATTATCTTCCAGAAAGAGACTTTGAATGTATTGTGTGAGGTTTCCCTCTTCAGTGTAGCTGCACAGTGATATCCAGTATTACAATATTTAATGTTTAGGCATATGGATTTAAAAAAAAACTCTATTTAGGGCTTTCTCTTAAAATAGATAAAATCCTATCCATAGTATAATGTGTGATTATAAAACTCTAGAGGGTATTAAGCTCAGTGAAATAAGCCAAGCCGAAAAAGACAAGTATCAAATGATTTCACTCATATGTGGAGTATAAGAACAAAGAAAAAATACTGAAGAAACAAAACAGCAGCAGACTCACAGAACCCAAGAATGGACTAATAGTTACCAAAGGGAAAGGGACTGGGGAAGATGGGTGGGAAGGGAGGGATAAGAGGGAAAAAGGGGCATTACGATTAGCAGACGTAATGTCGTGGGGGCACGGGGAGGGCTGGACAACTCAGAGAAGACAAGTAGTGATTCTATAGCATCTCACTACGCTGATGGACAGTGACTGTAATGGGGTTGGTGGGGGGGACATGATGAAGGGGTAGTTTAATAACCATAATATTGCACATGTAATTGTAGATTAATGATACCAAAATAAATTATATAAAAAAGCTCTACCTCTTATTTCAGTGACTTCAGAAAGATTTATTTTTAACCCCCCTTGAATGGCTCTTATGGGTGATCATAGTTAACCCCACCCAGCGCTGGCTTCTCTTCATTAGTACAGAAAATGCTTAAGAATCTCTTGTAATTAGACACTTGAGGTAACTGCTTAGATTCAGTATGACCACATTACATTCTACCTCCTCAAATACATGAATGTTCAAGGTCGGTGAAACTTAACTGCTCTTAGTGTCTGAGGTGTACATGACTGGTATCATGGGATATCTGTTGGTGTCATAGGGAGGTAGCTTGTGGAAGAGAGCTTCTTTCAGACTTACCTTCTACATGGCCTTTATCTGGCAAATAGTCCTAGGAAGCATGGACAGTTTATTTTGTTGGTAATGTTTCACAATGACATACTTGTTTCCAACAAAGTAGATGTTTCATTGTGGTTATTGGGAAGAAGAAATGTTGTCAGCATTGAAGTGGACCTCCCAGGAACGTTTTTGTTGAATCTGCCTGTTGTTTGGTCCATCTGGAAACTTTACACAAACATTTCTGTATTGATGGTCTTCTCATATCTTTGACAGAATAAATTACCAAGTAATTTCTAAAACATGTCAGATTCTTACATAGTATAGTGATTTCCTTAAATTAAATCTAGCACCATCAATTCATTCTTACCCCTAGACTTGGCCTCTCTCTTGAATTTACACCCTTGAATTTACCTCCTCCCCCCAGTGATTGTTGCCTAGTTGTGTCAGGAATTTTTTATGTTTAGACTATGCTCCCTGCTTCCCCACCCCGATTTTTTGTAGAAGCCAGTTGTTTGTACAAAACACCTTAAACTGCCAAGTCCAAGCTTCCAGTGGTCTTAGGTTTTTAAAGTACTGGGTCTTGTGGTGGCAAAGGTTTACCTGAGAAGCCATCAAAAATGATGCTTGCTTGAGGAAAAACCCTTAATTAGGAATATCTATGGTTCCTGAAAAGTTCTGTCTATACAGTTCTGCAGTTTCTAAAGACATGCTAAAGTCCAACTGGGCTGATTTTGTGCAATTAAACGTCCTGAAATATGTGGTTGACTAAATAGTCCACATTGTGAAAACTACGTTTAAGAAATAATGTATTGTCATGGCATTCTAACTTGTAGAGGAAAGTCTTGTGGGGACATCTAAGTGGCTTGATTCTTAGGACATTTGTCATTGTAAAACCTACTGGTTTTTCTTTTGCAGATTTTCTTGTGAAACCTTCTAGTAGAAAAAGTTCTTGGGACAAACTTCTTTTGGTAAGTTTGTCCCTCCCCTGCCCCCACCTATCCCAGCAACTCTTTCTTCTTTTTTCCACCAGGACTCAAGCCACATTACTTTGTCCATAAATACTTGAGCCATAATATAATACGCTGTGCCTGGAAACTTGTATTTAAGTTGAGATTAATGGGTTGTAGCCTTAATTTTTTGTTTAAAATAGAGAGTCCTTAACAATGTGGAGTTCTTTTAAATTGAAACTGGGTTCTTGTTTTGAGTTTTCTTAAATACATCTATATAAAACTCAAGGCCTCATTACTAGACTTACTGATGTGACATTTAACTAGGAAACAAGTTTTAAACAATTTATTAGTCCTGTTCCCAGTGTGGATATTAAATCCTTTGTCTCGCTTTTCATAGACTTGTGTATATCTATTACTATTTAAGTCTTTATTACTGCTTCGAGTTTCTGCCACCTGTTTAATTTAGGAAACTTTAGTCTAATTTTACTGAAATGAGAAGTTGTTGCTTTGATTTTAATTTTATGGATCCAAGCCATTCCCTTGTTCTGGAACCTTTAGCTTTACGTTGCCTCCAGAAGAACAGTCAAGCTCCTTATCATGGCATTTTAGGCTCTTCACAGCTATGCTTAAAAACTCATGTCCTGCGGCTAGTCATTTCCCTATCCACCTAGAACACTTTCTGCTGTAGCCACCCTGACATACTTAGCCTCAAATACTCTCTGATAGGCCTTTTCTGGTTTACTTTCTTTGCTTATGCCTCTCCTGTTCCTCCTTTGTCTCAATAGCCCAGAATCTGGCAGGTTCAACTATTAAAAAGCTCGAGTGTTCCACAGAGCCTTCCTTGAATGCCCAGGTCAGAATCCATTTCTCTGTCCTTTGCACTCCATGGAGTTACATTTCTACATCACTTACCACACTCTGCCTTATTAGTTATGTTTGCACCCCCACAGGATCTTGAACACCTTGAAGGCAAAAGCTATCTTCATATTTGAATTTTCAATTCACACAAACATTCACTGAGTCCAGGAATACCATTGTCTTCTCACTATAATTTCATTTTAATTAGGATTTTATTTATTTATTTTATTCTTGGTAAGAATAAGGGAGGATAGATTCTGTGGTTTTAGTAGGAGTTAGCTATAATCTTGATTCGGGGTACTGTTTTTTCCTTTCTGTACAGTGAAGTATTTATATAGTATATATAATGTATGTCCTTGTTGCTCAGAATCTCACTTATTTTTTGCAAGTATAAGTTTTAGTTACTGAGTAAGAAATTAAGTAGTTTCTCCTTCACAGGTGCCTGAAAGATGAGATAAAATATTCAGTAGGAAGATTAAATTATATTTTACCTCTATAAAGATTTCTCAAATGTCACATCAGTGGGGTTGTGCTGATGATGGAGCCCAGAGAAGCCTGCAGATCCCAACTGCCAAATTCTACAGATATTAAGAAAAGAGAAATCATTTTGAAAATCTCTTTTCAAGATGAAAGAATGAGACCAATGAAATCAGTGACTGATGCTTGGAAGAAGAATCTTATCCTTCATTTGGCCCAGCATGTCATGTATTAGACCCTTAAAGAAGGAAATGTCCTAATGTGTTACCTGGCTGTGCTGTGCTTAATTTTTACATTGCCATAGTAATATTATACTTAGTAAATGTTATTTTTTAACTTTAGAATCATTAACTTTAGATAAAGCACCTGCAACTTATATTTGTAAAATAGAATGAAAATGTGCTACATTCTTATATAAAGAAACTTGGTCTAGGTTTGTAGGGAAAGATGTGACATTATTAAACTAATTTTGATACCAGGAAGCATTATTTGAATTAATGTGATAAGAGCACCAGATTAAAAGAGATATGACAGTGAGGTTAAATATGTGATACTAGACTGGATCCTTTACACAGGGAAAATGCTGTAAAGTATATAGACACAATTGTCAAATTGGAATATAGAAGGTAGGTGGAAGTACTCTATCGGTGTTAAATTTCCTGCATTTGAAAACTACTGTGGTTATATAAGAGATTACTTTTGTTCTTTGGAAGTATCTACCAAAGTACTAAGACGTAAAGAGGCATCTGTATACAGTCTCTTTTAAGTGGTTCAGAAAAAATAAGTAACTGTGTTACTTATGTATATACACATGTATACATGTATGTATATATATTAAAAAGGACATTTGTGGGAATTGTCCTATCTACATTCTTTGTGTGTAATGGAACATCTTCCTTAATGATTTAATGAGTTATTTCTAAGTGCCAATAACTATACTAAGTGTATTTATGCCGTTATCTCTTAATCCTCACAATTCTCTGATGTAGCTGTTCGAAGAAACAGGAACTCAGAGAGATGGTATGACTTGCCCTCAAGGTCATAGTTTATGGCAGACTCAGGACTCAAATCTCATCTGTCCTCATTTTGATTGGGGTGATGATCACACTGTGTCTTATGTTAAGTGGAAACTTTTTATGCAGTATTTTTTTTAGTTTCTTTTTTGAAAACTTATTTGTAGAAAAGTTTATTTATCTAATTATAATGTAAAGTAATAATATAAATTTAAAAACAAAGTCCCTACCCCTATTCCCACTTTTCTTCCTTAGAGGGGTGCCCAGTGTTAACAATGGTTGTATCATTTTTGCGTATATGTACAGGCATGATTCAGAATTAATACAAATAATGCTTATGTGTATTTTTATTTTAATTTTCTAAATTACAGAACATCAAAACTATCAAATTGAAGTGGGAATTAGAATTAGTCTGTAGAGACAATAATCTAGATGCTTAGAAAACTCACTGTCGCTGGATTGTTCCCATAACTGTTTTTTTAGTGTTCTATGAAGACTTTGATTCTAGTCATACTCTTCTACATTAAAATTTTTTTTTTTACTGAGCTCTAATTCACAGTCTGGTGGATTTTTTTTAGTATGCGTATAATGTGCTAAACACCATTATCCAATTCCAGAACATTTCCATCCCCCCACAAAGATACCCTGTGTCCATGAGCAGTTACTCCCTTTTCCTTCCTCAACCTATCCCCAGATAATCACTAATCTACTTTCTGTCTCTGGATTTACCTATTAAAGACATTTCATATAAATGGAATCATACTGTATGTGGTCTTTTGTGTCTGGCTTTTTTCACTTAGGATAATGTTTCCAGAGTTCATCCATATTGTATCATTTATCAGTATTTGTCTTATTTTTTAATGTGAGTTTTCAGATAAGCATAGAATATTGTGGCAGTGAAGTATTGTTTTCATATTTTGTTTACTAAGTTTTGTTTTCATATTTTATTTAGTTCCCATAGATAGGAAGATCCATTTTGAATTTATAAATAACTGCGAAAACATTGTGTAACAGAAATTGTTTTTGCATTTTTAGGTTGGTTTTAATCATTATTACTGCTTTATTTTCATCCAAGGTTTATAACCTTGTTTTGTATTACTATCAACATTGGAATATGAGCCTTTGCTACTTTTTGGCCCAAAGAGGTTAGGGCCAGGAGGATTTTCACAAAGACATTATGGAGTTTGGATTTCACTAGTGGGGATTGGCTGGGGGACATTCAGCTTTTTTTTTTTTTTTTGGCTGACTCTTATCAAGTCTTTAGATATGTGTAGATATAGTTAATTAGGGTATGGCCAAGTGTGGGGGGAAATGCCAATTTTGTCTCTTCTTTCTTTTTCCTTCTTAAAGATCAAGCATAAAGGAAAGAAAAGCCTTGCCAGTCATTGAAGAAGGGACGAGGATCTCTCCTCCTAATCTGGGCCTCCTGTCATGGTAAGAACAAGGAAATAAGAAAAATGGAATTGAATTCTATTCTGACAATTAAATGAACACTATTAAGTCCATAACTAAACATTGTTTTTGTAAGAGATTTCATTTCATTTTTCCTTTCCCAGAACTCTCCTCTTGTCTCCTTTCTTTTATTGTTTGCTTAGTAGTAATAGTGATTGAGTATTTTAGTGTATTAGAACTGTTTAGTTTCTGTTAACTTTAATTCCATGACGTAGGCATTGTCTTATACTTTGCAGTCATGTAGTAATTGGATTGAAGATTAAACCCATAGTTCTTGTACGCCAGGTTCCTTAATCCTTTTCTAGGTAGCAAGATGTGGTGAAAACGTGTATGTGAGTGTTAGTGTGTGGAGAATTATGATATGGTCATACACATACTCCTTATGAATTTACCTTTCTGGATAGAATCTCTTCCCTACCTCTCCATTCTGTCTCTTTAAGGCAGTATTTTTATCCCAAAGGTGAAGCAGCTCTGCATGCCCCCACCTACATCTTGGACTAAAAAGAGCATTTAATGGACATTACAGTGACTTGTGGGCCATTTAGGGCCCAGTAGAGGCAGAGAAGATGGAGCAATGAGCCAGCTACATTTCTATCAATTGTAAGAATATGTAAACAGTGCTTCAAGGCTTAAAAAAAGAAATGGTTCTTTGTAATATTGCCCTGCTTCTACCTTGTGATGTTTCCTACATCCAAACTGTTCATGCTGGGCACAAAGAAGCAATTGAAAAGGCCATGTTAATTTCAAGCTTCATTAAGGACATGGTCGTAGAAAATGCTTTTCAAAATTAAAAACAAACTAAAACAAAACAGAAAAGCTAGTTGTGCAGTAATGTCATATTAAAAGGAGAAAAAGGTAACTGCTCTCATCTTAAAGCTGGGTCAGTTTTTTCTTGGTTTGTGGGTGTAACAGCTTTCTGATGTATGCTATACCCAAACATTGATGAACTTTGAGTATTATTTCTCTAGACTATATTTTATCTTACTGGTTTTCCCACAGAGTTTTTTTTTTTTTTTTTTACTGCTATCCCAAATTTTTATTCAGTAGTTTTAGTATCTGTTGTTGATTCTTGTCTGAATCATTTATTTATTTATTTATTTTTATAATTTATTTTATTATCATTAATTTACAATTACATGTGCAATATTACGATTATTAAACTACCCCTTCATCAGGTCCCCCCCACCAACCCCATTACAGTCACTGTCCATCAGCGTAGTGAGATGCTATAGAATCACTACTTGTCTTCTGAGTTGTACAGCCCTCCCCGTGCCCCCCCAACATTACATCTGCTAATCGTAATGCCCCTTTTTCCCTCTTATCCCTCCCTTCCCGCCCATTTTCCCCAGTCCCTTTCCCTTTGGTAACTATTAGTCCGTTCTTGGGTTCTGTGAGTCTGCTGCTGTTTTGTTCCTTCAGTTTTTTTTCTTTGTTCTTATACTCCACATATGAGTGAAATCATTTGATACTTGTCTTTTTCGGCTTGGCTTATTTCACTGAGCATAATACCCTCTAGCTCCATCCATGTTGTTGCAAATGGTAGGATTTGTTTTCTTCTTATGGCTGAATAATATTCCATTGTATATGTACCACATCTTCTTTATCCATTCATCTACTGATGGACACTTAGGTTGCTTCCATTTCTTGGCTATTGTAAATAGTGCTGCGATAAACATAGGGGTGCATCTGTCCTTCTCAAATTGGGCTGCTGCATTCTTAGGGTAAATTCCTAGGAGTGGAATTCCTGGGTCAAATGGTATTTCTATTTTGAGTCTTTTGAGGAACCTCCATACTGCTTTCCACAATGGTTGAACTAATTTGCATTCCCACCAGCAGTGTAGGAGGGATCCCTTTTCTCCACATCCTCGCCAACATTTGTTGTTGCTTGTCCCACAGAGTTTTTAATGAATTAAATATGTGCCTAGTATTTATGTGGTGTGTAAGCCAATGCTAATGAATAGTAGCAAATGACAGACTTATGAAAGTAGTATCTCTGTTCTTGTTCTGTATTGAGGGGTTATCCTTCATCATATACCACATGGCTCACCCAGTATGGTCTTCATCCTGGTGCTGCGGGGTGTTCATGGTGCCCTGCAGTCAGTCTCCCTGGTGCACTCTGAAGATGCTGTGTGTTGAGGTAGTTACGGAGCAGTATGGCCATGTCTCTCTTTTTAAAAATTTCTCACAAACCATTATAGGAAGTTTTTACAAATGTTCGTTTATAATTCTACCATCAAAACCCATGGTTGTATTCCTTTCTAATTAGTCCACGTCCATATGTATATTTTACATAGTTGGAACTAAAACATAATTTTCTCTTTTGCTAATTTCACCAAATTTAGGTATATTCCCATGTTGATTCATTGGATTTCTGGTGTTTATTTTACTAAGCTATGTAACGTTTTGCAAGTTGTTGAACCATTGATTTGGTTAATATTAATTAATATATTCTACTATTTTAGCATTTAGGTTATATGTCCTTAATCCTTATTTTCTGTATAGAGAATTCAGGAACACTGAATTCTCTTTTTATTGGTTTTCTTTATTCAGTGTACTCCTCTGTACTAATTTGAGTAACATCCTCTCTTACACTCCTTAAGTTTCTTAAATGAGATTGGAGTTTGTCTTTTTTGGGGAGGTTAAAAGCATTAGTAAAATGTTTTATTTTAACATGGAAAATCTCAAGCCTATACAAAGAATAGTGTTATGAACCTTTATATATACATCAGTCAGCTGCAGAAATCACCAGTTATGGCTATACTTGTTTCCTCTGACTCCTCTCCCACTTCTTTGGATTATTTGGAAACAGATCCCAAGCATTGTATCAAAGGAAATTGTATTTTTTATGGCCTTCGATACCAATCTCAAGAATAGTGACTGGAATTAACAAATGGCAAAATGTAAAGTGAAAGTAATTATCAGTCCCAAGTGTTTCTACACAGATTCCACTCTTAGGAGTAAAGAGTTTTTAGTCCTGGAACACTGAATATGAAAATATTTAGGCTTTTTGACTTGTCAGCAGTCTCTGCTTACCAAGCCCTTTAGATATTTATCTCTAATGTTGAATTTTCTGATGTCAGTCTCTCTTACCTGCATAGTTTAACTAATAGCAGAAACTAGCTCAGAACTGTCGTGACTGATCCCTTTTCAGGGTTTTGTAGGTGACCACACTGACCTAATGAGCTGGTGGAGACTGAGAAGTGACAGATTCGATAATGCCATGTGTTTCTTCGAAGGACCAGGAAATTTACCATACACTCTCTCTAATACTAATTAAGAGAAATTTGTTTCCAAATCTCTAATTAGGCCAAAACTTGTCAGGTTGTTTTCGTCCTTTCTTTTTGCTTCCTTCCATCTCCTTACTCTGTCAACAGTCTCAACTTTGGCCTCCTTTTTTATGTATGAAAATCAGAAACTGCAGTAAACTAGGCACTTAATTCAACTTATGTTTAGCCAAGTAATGTTTTTTAAATAACCATTCTTCCAGAAAGTCAATGAGTAGTTTGTCCTAAGTTCTTGGGATTAAGTGCATTTTCATGTACAAGGGAGAAAAATAAATTCTGAGGCCTTACTAGGTAATGTGAACTGAGGCAGTATTTCAAAAGAGCATTTATTTTATTTGTTTATTTATTTATTTATTTATTTTGGTATCGTTAATGTACAATTACTTGAACAACATTATGGTTACTAGACCCCCTATTATCAAGTCCCCCGCACATACCCCACTTCAGTCACTGTCCATTAGCATAGTAAAGTGCTACAGAATCATTACTTGTCTTCTCTAGAAATACTGCCTTTCCCGTGTCCCCCGCCGCTGCACTATGTGTGCTAATCGTTAGGCCCCTTTTCCCTCCTTATCCCTCCCTTCCCACCCATCCTCCCTAGTCCATTTCCCTTTCGTAACTGTTAGTCCATTCTTGGGTTCTGTGAGTCTGCTGCTCTTTTGTTCCTTCAGTTTTTGCTTTGTTCTTATACTCCACAGATGAGTGAAATCATTTGATACTTGTCTTTCTCTGCCTGGCTTATTTCACTGAGCATAATCCCCTCTAGCTCTATCCATGTTGTTGCAAATGGTAGGATTTGTTTTCTTCTTATGGCTGAATAATATTCCATTGTGTATATGTACCACATCTTCTTTATCCATCCATCTACGGATGGACCCTTAGGTTGCTTCCAATTCTTGGCTATTGTAAATAGTGCTGCGATAAACATAGGGGTGCATATGTCTTTTTCAAACTGGGCTGCTGCATTCTTAGGGTAAATTCCTAGGAGTGGGATTCCTGGGTCAAATGGTATTTCTATTTTTAGTTTTTTGAGGAACCTCCATACTGCTTTCCACAATGGCTTTACTAACTTACATTCCCACCAGCAGTGTAGGAGGGTTCCCCTTTCTCAACACCCTCGCCAACATTTGTTGTTGTCTGTCTTTTGGCTGTTGGCCATCCTAACTGGTGTGAAGTGATATCTCATTGTGGTTTTAATTTGCATTTCTTTGATGATTAGCATTGTGGAGCATCTTTTCATGTGCCTGTTGGCCATCTGAATTTCTTCTTTGGAGAAGTATCTGTTCAGCTCCTTTGCCCATTTCTTAATTGGCTTATTTGCTTTTTGTTTGTTGAGGTGCATGAGCTCTTTATATATTTTGGATGTCAACCCCTTATCGGATATGTCATTTATGAATATATTCTCCCGTACTGTAGGATGTCTTTTTGTTCTACTGATGGTGTCCTTTGCTGTACAGAAGCCTTTTAGTTTGATATAGTCCCACTTGTTCATTTTTGCTTTTGTTTCCCTTGCCCGGGGAGATATGCTCATGAAGAAGTTGCTCGTGTTTATGTCCAGGAGATTTTTGTCTATATTTTTTCCTAAGAGTTCTATCATTTCATGACTTACATTCAGGTCTTTGATCCATTTTGAGTTTACTTTTGTGTATGGGGTTAGACAATAATCCAGTTTCATTCTCTTACATGTAGCTGTCCAGTTTTGCCAACACCAGCTGTTGAAAGAGGCTGTCATTTCCCCATTGTATATCCATGGCTCCTTTATCGTATATTAATTGACCATATATGTTTGGGTTTATATCTGGGTTCTCTATTCTGTTCCACTGGTCTATGGGTCTGTTCTTGGGCGAGTACCAAATTGTCTTGATTACTGTGGCTTTGTAGTAGAGCTTGAAGTCAGGGAGTGTAATTCCCCTTGCTTTATTCTTCCTTCTCAGGGTAGCGTTGGCTATTTGGAGTCTTTTGTCATTCCATAGGAATTTTAGAACTATTTGCTCTAGTTCATTGAAAAATGCTGTTGGTAGTTTGATAGGGATTGCATTGAATCTGTAGATTGCTTTAGGCAGGATGGCTTTTTTGACAATATGAATTCTTCCTAGCTAAGAGCATGGGATGAATTTCCATTTATTAGTGTCCTCTTTAATTTCTCTTAAGAGTGTCTTGTAGTTTTCAGGGTATAGGTCTTTCACTTCCTTGGTTAGGTTTATTCCTAGGTATTTTATTCTTTTTGATGCAATTGTGAATGGAATTGTTTTCCTGATTTCTCTTTCTGCTAGTTCATCGTTAGTGTATAGGAATGCAACAGATTTTTCTGTATTAATTTTGTATCCCGCCACTTTACTGAATTCAGATATTAGATCTAGTAGTTTTGGAGTGGATTCTTATAGTGTTTTTTATGTACAATATCATGTCATCTGCAAACAGGCACAATTTGACTTCTTCCTTGCTAGTCTGGTTGCCTTTTATTATCTTTGTGTTGTCTGATTGCCATGGCTAGCACCTCCAGAACTATGTTGAATAAAAGTGGGGAGAGTAGGCATCCTTGTCTTGTTCCCAATCTTAAAGGAAAAGCTTTCAGCTTCTCGCTGTTAAGTATAATGTTGGCTGTGGGTTTGTCATATATGGCCTTTATTATGTTGAGGTACTTGCCCTGTATATCCATTTTATTGAGAGTTTTTATATGAATGGATGTTGAATTTTGTCGAATGCTTTTTCAGCATCTATGGAGATGATCATGTGGTTTTTGTCCTTCTTTTTGTTGATGTAGTGGATGATGTTGATGGATTTTCGAATGTTGTTACCATCCTTGCATCCCTGGGATGAATCCTACTTGATTATTATGGATGATCTTTTTGATGTATTTTTTTTTAATTTTGCTATTATTAATATACCATTACATGAGCAACATTATGGTTACTAGATTCCCCTATTACCAAGTCCCCACCATGAACCCCATTGCAGTCACTGTCCATCTTTTTGATGTATTTTTGAAAAAAAAAAGAGCATTTCTTTTGACTATAAAAAAAATTCTACTGCATGGTCTTGTCTTGCTAGCTTAATTCTCAGTTCTTACTTTGAAAATCATTCATTCCATTTTCAGAAGCTACTTCAGTTATATACATTGGCCTGCATTGGCACTCAAGTGACTATTCCAGCCAGATGAATTGGCAGTGGCTTCTCTAGTCTTGTTTGTTTTTAGCCTGCTGCATTATTTCAATGCTGTGCTCTTAAAAGTCAGTAAAAATCTAGGTCAGGGAATCAATTTAAAGAAATAATGCATACCTTTGTGAAATGATCCTGAAGACAATAAAAATTTGGGCCTTACATATATATGTGATTTTAAAAGTTAATATGGTACTGAGGAGATGTTTTTACAATGTATTTTTTATGTAATTTCTTTTTAACATAAAAAGCTTTTCCCCTCATGTTTCATAGCATTTCTATCCTCTTTTGGTTTATGTAAGAAATCTTCCGAAATTTAAGATTCCTCATATCTTTTCTCTTTGGTTCTCAGTATAACTAGTCAGTGTTAAGTTAAGAGCTGCCTCTTAAGAATGGAAATAGAATAGGTTAAAAAGAAAAAAACTAACATTTATAGACAAATGAGTTCCTTTCAAATGTGACTGTGTCCCTTATTACTCTTTCACCCAGTCATTGACCTCAGAGGAAATGAGTGGAAAGTGATTAAAAGGAGCAGATCAACACAAAACTCTTCATCTGACAAGATGTTTTCCTGTTTATAGGAATGGAGCCATTTTACAAACCTTGTATACTCTAGGTAATTGTATTTTTGGAGGCTCCATGTCATATCAACCTTCTAAAGTACTCCAACTTTCATTTTTTTTTTTTCTGTAAGAAAAGGAAAAAAAAAAAGCACTCCTGCCCCTTAGAGGGGAAAAAGTGGGGCCAATCAGCTAGTAGCAGAGATGCTGGTTTCATGGGTCCGGAGACGGATCGGTGTTATTAAGTGTCCACGTGGTTGTTGTGTTGTTGATCAACACCGGGAGAGTGATTTTGGAGAAAGCATGCTTTCAGGTGAAAGTTTTAGTCCGTCTTTAGTTTTAGAATATAGTAGAGCAGCAGTTCTCAGATTCTTTGGGTTGTGGACCTGTTTTTACATTCTTATCTTACTGAGAACCCCAAAGAGCTTTTGTTTCTGTTGGATATGTCTATATTTACTATGTTAGAAATGAAAGCTGAGAAATCCTTAAAATGTTCATAAATTCATTTAAAGGTAACAATAACAAATCAAATAAATGTTAGCATAAGTAGCAATTTTGATGAAAAGTAACTTTCCTCATCCAAAAATAGAATGACCTTATTTTACATTTTTACAGATCTCTGATGTTTGGCTTAATAGATAATAGCTGGATTCTTAACATCTGTTGCATTCAATTTGTTAAAATGTGTTGTTTGAAATATATGAAGTAAATCCAGCTTCACACAGTAAGTAATTAGAAAAGGAAAGAGTATTTTGATGGTTTTTCCAGGTAATTGTGTATATTCTTGTTACCCTACACAGAAACTTGACAGGTAAGTTCTTTAAAGGTTAGTTCCAGTGTGTCGAATCTGAATCCATATCAGTGAACCTCATGTATTCTGTTACGTTAAAACAATTGGGTCTGTCTTGCACTTTAAATGGTTCTTAATCCATACATGATTTTTGTAACATCATGCATTGGTCAATTTGAAAATAAATTGTTCATTGAGTAATGCAGATCTTCTAAATGTACGCATATTTCACTATATAATTTCCTTTGAAAATCACTTTTGGTAGTTTGACCACTGTCTCATCAGAAAAGCCTTTAAGTATTGGGCATCTGTGAAGTTTATGGTAGCAGATGACAGCTTTTCCAAAATTCCGATTTTCACAAAAAGCTTTATTTTATCGTTGGCAACTAATAATGTCATTTGGAGAAAAGACCTGCCAAATGCTTAAGTCTGAATTATCATGGTTTGAATGTTCTTTGTTCTTTCAATTAAAATAGGTATTTAATGAAAAAAGTAGCTAATTCATCTTGTAACTGAGACAGTTGCCCAGGTGCTTTATCTTGAGGCAACCATAATGTTTCAGTATGCAGAAGAAGTGTTTCACATGTTTACCTATATAAAAAAGATTTACTTAAGGATTAAGATTTAATAAGATTTACTTACTTTTTCTTGCTTTTTTCAAGGATAGTCTAAGTGAAATTGGTGCCACCACTTTGATTGTGCTATGGTGCCAACAGTTTTACCTACCAGTTCTTTTTGCACTGTTGGTACAAATGTCAAAACAGTGAGAAAAGGCAAATAATATCTTAGTTTTATTCCAAAGGTGGTTTTGACCTCATAGAGCCCCTTAAAGGGTCTCAGAGTCTGCAGATCTCACTTTGAGAACCACAGTAGTATAATATTACTGTTTTTGGTTTAAGATTGCTAGTAGGTAAAGCCTCAAGTGTTTTTTTTCCCCTCTTTTTTAAGGGATTTAAAGAATTGTTGAAATTGTGGTTAGTAGCGTATGCAGAAATGTCTGCTAACTAGTGGTTATAATTCTTGTATCAGTGGAACATGATATGACTGACTTCTGCTCTTATAAAGTTGCTATGTAAACAGATTACATCATAATTTCTAGTCAGACTTTCCAATAAATTGCTTTTTTCTCTTGTCTTCCTATGCCATGAAAATTCATAACATAAAGGACTACTTTTTTATACAAATTATAGTTAAGTTCAATCCAAGTGCCATTTAGGTTAACATTTACTGCTGCTTCTTTTGAAATTATCTTAATAGAAAACACCTGTTTTGTCATGTAAGCGAGATTAGGGATAGTGGTACACACATTTTCAGTTTTTGAGCTTACATTTAAAAAGAAACCTATTATGGGAATTTCATGTATAACCAAAGTAGACAATAGTATAGTGAACCTCCATTTCCATTGTTTTGTCAGTTATCCCCCATGGTCAATTCTGTTTAATTTATGCCCCACTCACTTCCTCCTTCCCCTCCACCTTCCAATTATTTTGAACCAAATGCCAGACATCACATCATTTCATTCTTAAATAGTTTCAAATGTATCTTTGAAAAATAAGGTTATAACTTAGAGAAGAAAAACCTACTGTTATCTTGGTTTCTCTTAGAAGTAGTGTAATAACTTACTAGTGCTTCATAAAAACATTGTTAACCTCTTTGACGTTTTTTATTTGCATCAGTGTGTTCTCTTACTTAGAAGCACCTAATACATTGGATGTAGTACTTTTGGGGATGAATATTTTTTCCTTAAGCTTTCTGTCCACCTTGGTCCCTGGACTCTCATTGTGATTACACTACTGGCAATGGCAGGAAAACCAACTATGGATGACTGGGAATTTTGTAATTATTTAAAGGTTTTGGGTTTTTCCAGGATGAAGAGACTCGGCACAGCCTTGAGTGCATCCAGGCCAATCAGATCTTTCCCAGGAAGCAGCTGATTCGGGAGGATGAGAATCTTCAGGTAATTACAGGTCACTTTTTATAGTGAATTAAGTATTTAGCATCATATTAACTGTGTAGCAGAGCTAGTAGATTGAAGTAATACACTGTATAATTTTCTTTCCGACACCAAATAGTACAAATGTTAGCTGGAAAATACCTCTTCTTTTAGAAAAACTTAACTTCCTGAGAATTCACTGTTTGAGCGATCATCTCTGTCATTCCTTCAGTAGTCTTGATTTTGAATAACTAGGCATATTTGAATTATGTGAGTATAAGCCCATCCTCTTTATGTCTCTTAACTATTTTTGTACTGTGTTTTAAGTTTGACAGAGGATTTATCGTCCATTCATCTGACCTGTGTTTGAAGACTTTGCTTTACTGCTTCAGAACTCTGAAAGGTTTCTTCTTCCATTTTCAAGGTTCCTTTCCTTGAACTTCATGGAGAAAGCACAGAGTATGTGGGCCGTGCCGAGGATGCCATCATCGCCCTTTCTAATTACAGACTTCACATCAAGTTCAAGGAGACTCTTGTTAATGTAAGTGGTGAACAACTAGTCTCTCACTAAAGTAAATGGAGAAAGGAAGTAAAAAAAAAACTTATTAATGTTTTCAAAGAAGATGGTTTACAGAGTTGGGTGTGAAAATATTGTGTCCTATGCTTTTCTCTCAGTTTAGTACTCAAAGACACTAGGTTAGCAAGCAGCTCTTGTGCTTGATTTAAGATGATAGTGTGGTTGTCAGCTAAGGTGTGCATTGTGTTTAGTTACGCTGCATGGTTTGCACTAGGTAATGCTGTATCATAAAGCTTTATAAGGACCCAAAGGCTGTCTAGGCTTTTATTCCTCAATCTTTAGTAGTTACCAACTGTCTGTTGAGATAATTTCCTGGACCTTAATGTCAAATGATGAAATAATATACTCATTATAGGATTAAGTTAGTTACTCTAATGGTTCCCTAGTGGTATAAGTATAGATGTTAAATACAATGTTTATTTGCATATTGGACTATATATTTCTGAAGAAAAGGAAGGCTTTCAATTCTTAAAGTACATTTATCCTTTTCAGTTGTGAGGGTACTTTCAGTGAACTGGTTCTTCCAGTGTGCTGCCATCATTAATAGTTTTCAATAGTTTGTGGCCTTTCACCACAAAAACATGAAAGTTCATGTGCTACCACTGAATGAATGCCTTCTTCCTCCTTCACTTGCTGGGATTGTGGCTTGCTTTCTGCACTTCAATTCCAGCACAGAGAGGTATATTATGATGTCTTATAAAAGCTCAGGACTATACTTTGGTTCAGAGTGTGTGTTTTGGGGTTCATTTTGGGATTCTTTGAAATCTGTCACCTAAGTTGATATTACTTAGTGGTCTAAAAGTTACCCAAATCCTTCTACACATTCTTTCCTTTATCAGAAGATTCAAATGGCTGCCATTTTCTTTGTAGCTGGCATTTATTAATATGGTACTTATTATTATTCTTTGTAGTTGAGGATTTATGTCCAGGAACCATTGTGGCCTGAATTCCTTCTGATTTCTAGATTTGAGCTATGATCATAGATACGATAGTTTTCTGTGCATCACTAAAAATGCACACCGGATTCATCAAGGAATTAGATATGCTGTGCTTTCCTATCATATAATACTGTGTTCAGAAGAGGTCCATTTGGAATTAGGTGGTGGTTATAGGAAGGGACAGGATAGAAATACCTATAAAATCCCACCAACCGGAAATTACCCATCAGCTACTATGGAAATAATGACAGTTTAAATTAGTAGAATTACCCAATTTAACTTTGTGTTTAAATTATGTTTTAATGACTGGAATCAATGAAATTATAATTAAGTTGCATATGGGGATGATACAGTTTCATATCATTGCGTTTTTCCAGACAGTCTCCCCTTTCTCAGCTTACTATTTTTATGGCCAGGTATTTCAGAGGCTATTTTTAGATGTATTTGAAAGTAAGGTCTGTTGGAGGGAAACATGGATTCGATCAGGTTATTCACTAGCCTACAGTCTTCCAGCATCTCTTTACTTCTTCTAACATTGAATTACTTAGCATGGTGTCAGGCCAGGTGGTGTGATCCTTGGTTCCTGCCATCTTTTCTGTGCTTCCCTCTTTTATCCCCATTCTTTTTTGTATTAGTAAAACCACACCTCTGAGTTGATTGTCTTCATCTGTTAAAACCCAGTTCAAGTGTTAACTTCTTTTGTCAGGCCTTTCTCAGCCCTAGTTCCCTCTTTGACAGTTTATTATACTCTCCTCTGGTTTCTGTATCTTGAACATGCCTTTATAACATTTACCAGATATGTTACAGTTTTTTGGTTATTCATCTTTGTATCTTCAGAATCCAGCATGTCTCCTAGTGCCATGGTATTTAGTAATCATTAAGTGAATTGAAGTGATTATGGGTTTAAATGGATATTAGACCATTTTTAAGCCCTTTTGGGCTTAAAACTCATTTTAAAACAACGTATTTCCGACTGAATAGGCCTATGTCGTCATTGTCTCTAAGGATAGCTTTATGAGCAGGTTGTTGACTGGAATTACTGATCCTGCTTTGTAATTGAGATACAGTGTTTAAGAAAACATACTGGTTTGTTGTTTTGTTCTGTTTTGTTTTTTGACCCGTTTCCTCACCTAAAATTACTGTCTTAGTAAGCATTATAAACCCTCCCAAGCACAGAGCCCTGCATGTCACTTAGAAAGCCCAAGGTAATGGCTTTGCACAGAAAGTGATTATGCAAAAGTGTGTTGGCACTGCAGTGACTTTAAACATTTCAGATTGAGAGAGACTAGGATTTCTCCATACAAATAAATTGATTTAATCACAGTTAGTGTTAAGTCTCCTGAATCCTGTGGTTATTCCCAGGAAACAGTGGTTTCCTGCACTGCTAGGTCCTGATGGAGACCAGAGACTTGGTTGTGCTATTCTTCCCTTTCTCTCCTGCTATCCTCTCTCTGCAGATAAGTATTTCAGTACAATATGTAAGATCAAGAGACCCACCTTACAGGTTATTACATCTAAATCAAACACATTTCAACCATCAAAACCCAAATGTGCCAGTATATTTTGTGGCATGCTCCAGTTGCATCATTTTATAAGCTTTTAAATCAGCACATTTAGCACTTGAGAAAATTATTTGCCATCAGTTTTCAAATAGCTACCTGTTATCATGGTTTTTATTTCACAGTACATTGACTAAAACATGTCTATATTTAGACACCATGACATCATTACTTTAATCTACACACATTCACTTTTGGATATCAAGTTCTAATTCTTAGGGTAAAGAACCTTGGTAGTGGTGTTTATTTGTAGCACTTAAAATATAAATTGTTCACATTCTTTGCTTTTCCCAGTGGTATTTTTGCATACGTACAGATATATTTCTTTGCTCAGCTAATTTATAAATAATGTGTTGAAGTCAAATTCATGAAAACTTAAAACAGTTTTTGTTGTGTAATTCAATAGACTGCCTCTCAGTCTGCTGCTTCTGAAATCCCAGTAAGTAGCATGAGAATCCTGGGTGGTTTTTGCACCTTTGCTTGGAACAAATGGGTGTTAAGTGTCAGATGCTCACTTTGCAAACCAGCACACTGTGTCCTGTCTGCATGAGTCCCTTTCCTCTTACTAGACAAGGTTCTAGTGGTACCCTATAGTAAGAACAGTTTGTGGAGTGAGGGTAAAGCCCCACAGTTCACACATAAGCAGATGGAATTGTGACCTTCAAAATGTAAACTGAATTTCAACCAAGAATAATTTATAAAAGCAACATGAGTATTTAAAAGGACCTTAAAATTTCTGTTTCCAGGCTGGTCTGTTAATGCTTCTGAGGAAAAGGGTAGAAGTGTAGCGGCTGGAAACACCTTCCTTAACATTTCTCCATTGTCCAGCCACACTACAGCAAAAATCTTTATTCCCTAAAACATCAGGAGAAGGTTATTGTTAACACTTAATGCACTTAGGAAGAGTAACTTGTAAATATCAAAGGTGAGCAATATAGAAAGTTTGGGTCTTTAACCTGTGACAGTCTTCTTCTGACTAGTTTTTTTAGTTTCTATATATTCCACTGTTTATTAAAGACTTAGGTTTAGATTCATAACTTTGTTTTCACTCTGTTATTGCCACTTTTATTTCAGATGAGTATATAAGATTACTATGCCCATTCAGACTACAAAAAGGGCATTTGTTTTTAAGAGGTAGACATTATCCCACTTTTAAATTCTGTTACCTAAAAGTAATGCACACAGACATATGTACACACATACACACTCACTCACTCACATACCCAGCATGAATCAAGCTAAATATAGTGTGGTACGAGATTCCTTCTGCAATGAGACCGTACTGTGGATATCTGATACCTATGCATGTCTGTTGTTTACCGCTCTTCTGCTTCTTTTAATTGATGTTCTTACGAGTTTTTGTGTCCATGATGTAACTTCTGGCCTTTTGAGGAATTGATTAACAGCACTGAATGTGTTTGCATTGTTTTCAGCATGAGTTAGGTGGAATTTATAAGAAAAGCACTGTAAAGAGAGAGAGAATTACCTGACAGGTAGAAGAGAAAGGAGCAAAGAGAAAATGAATTGCTAAAAGCATTGAATCACTGGGCTACAGAGGATTTGAATGTGACTTTAGATTTCTTACTATTCTTACATGGCTAGAATTGCCTGTAAGGAATCTTGGTTTGAAACAAAACAAAATAAATGAATACTGTTTTCCTCTTGAAAATCCCTGGTGGAGAGGCCATTTAACTGTGAAAGAAAAAAACAAAGTAGAGCTCATACCAAAGGGAAGAATCATCTTAGAGGTAGAAAAATGCACCATATATAATGGAAGGAGTGTGAGCTAGAGGACAGACACGGATCCTGATCCTAACTTTCCCTCCAGCTTCTAGTGTAGTGTCTTAACCTTCTGGGCTATAAAATGGTCTGGCTCTTGAATCTGTTGTTCTTTGCTTATGAAGTTGAATGTTGGGTATGTCTATTTACAGAAATAGCAAGAGATCCTCTTCTTATATGAGGAAGTGGAGAAACCTAAAGCAGTGAAGTGGGCCTTAAAGTATAGAAACTTAGTATGTTTTGGTTGGATGTATGAAGAGGAAAAAAAGGCCACTTCTGTCTCTTCAGAAGAGGAACATTAAGGTAGAAAGAAGAAAAAAGGGGGATGTTCATTTGATAGAAAATCAGGTGTTTCTCTCTTATGTGTCCCTGTTCTTGTTGTGTATTAAACTTCCCTGCATATGACAGTCTGTATGAGTATTAAAATATGTCTTCCATATCTATGACTTGAGTACACATGGTTGTTTCTGGTGACTTTGTGGTATCTGTATACTAGCAATCAACATTTTTATCCTTTAAATTTGCAATGTTAAAATAAGTGAAAACTTGTATATTGAGTGCATTTTAGGTAGCAGATGTTTTGCATATTCTGAGGTGCTTCGTTATTCTTACTCTGGAAGTCTGGGTCTAGGTGCTTGGGCTCTGGTCCAGTGAGAGGGATGTAAAGCTTATCTGTTCTCTGTAGCAAAGTAGCACAGGCTGGTACATTCTTTGCAGCAGCTGTAAATAGCATCAGTTTGCTTTCAAGTTTTCTAGCTATAAGGAAAGTTGATTGGAAGGAACTTGCGATGCAGGTGACTCACTGTCACTCCACCTCAGCCATCTTCCCATTTCCTGCGTCTGCCTAAGTTGTGACCATCCAAGGTTCAGAAATCAGAGGTTCGTGGCATATTGGGAGGTTGGACGTTTGTCTAAGTCAGGAAACAGACAAAAGTTTAGTGGGTAAAATTTTAGAAAATTGAGATTAGAACTCAGGCCTCTTAATAATTGCCAGTCTAGCACCCACTTGTTTTTGGTGGGGGTTGGAGGGTGAGAGGAGGGGGTACATAAAAAATCAAACAAATTTTATGAGATTGGACACCCAAAGGACTGGCCAAAGAACAAATCAGTATCATCTTCTAATCTCTATCTTCTTAATTTCCTGTTCTTCCTTTACAGTTTATCCCTACTGATAGATTATTGTTGGGGGTTTTTTTCCTCATAGATGTACAGGTCTTGAAAGAATTTTTAGTCACATCATTTGCAGTTTCTCACAGCACCCCAGGGTTAAGGACATTAAAAAAGAGGGCCAAAGCTCCTTTTTTCTGGGAACACAGGCAAGATTTCTTACTTTTTCTACTACTTTGAGTCCTATCATAAGTAAGGGAGTTTTGTAGATTAAAGACTTAGAACTAAGCAAGAAGACTCTCTAGTCCTGAGGTAAAAACTCCCAGGTATGATCTGAGTAATATTATTTTGCTTTCTTCTCTTTTTTAATTCCTGCCTCAGTTTCTGGTTTTTTTTGGCTCAGACGTTGAGTCCTGGGCTTCTTTTTGCTCCCACATCCTTGTTCTTAGAGTTCTGTACTGACTCTGACAACTGCACGGTGGAGCAGAGTTGTAGGAAGCCTTTTTCTGAAACTCGCTCAGCTCACATGAGGGCCACCCAGTACAGGCAGCACTCTTGTTCTGTGTTGGAGGCTGCCAACCTTTTCTTATGCTAAACACAAATTATTGGAATGCTTCTTCCAACTCCCAGAGCCACATTTTGGCTGGGCATGATGCATTTAAGAGGCAGTGGTCTGCCCCTTTCCAAGGAGTGAGAGTATCTATTATTTTACCAGGCTTTCTTTAGGAGTTCTGGAAATAGCTTTTTGAGGCCAGGGGTTGAGAGTCAGGATGAGTTGAGGAACAAGGAGAGTATTCTCATGTCAACTTGAGGATTTGGCATCCTGTCCAGATGCTTTCCCCTCATCTGTCTCACTTCTGTGATCCTGCTCCACTGTTTTACATACTCCTATGTTCAGTAATCTACTGACCAGACTGGCAGGGAGAGAACCATTCCAGATTGCCCACACCTAAGCCCCACTTGGCAAATAGGGCTCCTGGTATTTTGAAGCAAATTAGACCTCACTAGTTTTAGAACCTTTGACCCACTGTATGATCTGCTCCCTGCAATTCCTGTGGGTCTATTCTGCTGAGTAGACAACCTGACAAAGAACTTTTTCAGGCTACATGATCATTTCTGTGTAATCTGCAGGCAGTTGAGATTTCCAGTCTTTTTTAGGATGATCTTTTGCTGACAGAGCCACAAACCCACTTTGTCATTTGGGGGCAAACAAGTAGTCCTTTTTGCACATTGATCTGCAATTCTTTTCTTTAAACAAGATAGGATTAGCATTCTGGTTTCCTTTGGCTTCTGTGTCATTGCAAATCACAGGTAGCTATAGCATCTAATGTAGGACCTTTGAGAGATGAGGAGGGGAGTTTGATACCTGAGAGATGGTGTGTTGCTTGCTCTTCCAGAGGTAGTGCCTTTTCTGTTCATTGGCTTTGTGCTATGTAGAGATAAAGGGAAACCCTCATTCACTCAGCAGTAACTCACTTGAGTACTGTTGATCCAGATAAATTTGCAGTTCTGTTTGCTTCTTTCCCTGTAGAGCTTTCTAATCATTTTTGGAAACATTGAAGAACTGCAGGGTCAATGCCTTTTTGACTAATGGGACTTCATCTTTTTTACTTGCAGGTTCCATTACAGCTCATAGAAAGTGTTGAATGCCGTGATATATTTCAACTACATTTGACTTGCAAAGACTGCAAAGTTATCAGGTATGTGGCACGCTTATGCTGCTGTTTAGTTCAAGTATTTAGGAAAATATTTTTTAAAGAATGGGTCCACAGTTTGTTAATAGAAAACAGCTTTTGAGGGTCAGCCTTGTTACGATATTTTATGAATACTTAGTGCCTGAAATATTTGATCTTTAGGCTACTTTACTATTTGAAAGGTGTTTTTAAATTTTTTATTTGGAAATAATTTCAAATGTACAGAAGTAAAATCAGTACAAAGAACACCTGTATTGTTAACATTTTACCCCATTTTCTTTATCATTTGGAGGGATCTTTTGTGTGTGCATGTGTCTGTGATTTTTTTTTTCTGAATGATTTGAAAGTAACATAATCATGGCTCTTCACTCTGAAATACTTTAGTGTACTTTCATAAGACTATGGATATTTTCTTAACATATGCACAGTATCATTATCAATTTCACAATTTTACACTCAACAATACTTTTTTATTTTATTTTATTTTTTAAGTTTATTTTTTTATTTTGATATCATTAATGTAGAATTACATGATCAACATTATGGTTACTAGACTCCCCCCATTATCAAGGCCCCACCACATACCCCATTACAGTCACTGTCCATCAAGTGTAGAAGGAGGCTATAGAGTCACTACTTGTCTTCTCTGTGTTATACTGCCTTCCCCGTGTCCCCTCCACACCAAATTATGTGTGCTAATGGTAATGCCCCCTTTTCACCCTTATCCCTCCCTTCCAACCCATTGTCCCCAGTCCCTTTCCCTTTGGTAACTGTTAGTCTATTCTTGGGTTCTGTGAGTCTGCTGCTGTTTTGTTCCTTCAGTTTTTGCTTTGTTCTTATACTCCACAGATGAGTGAAATCATTTGATACTTGTCTTTCTCTGCCTGGCTTATTTCACTGAGCATAATACCCTCTAGCTCCATCCATGTTGTTGCAAATGGTAGGATTTGTTTTCTTCTTATGGCTGAATAATATTACATTGTGTATATGTACTACATCTTCTTTATCCATTCATCTACTGATGGACACTTAGGTTGCTTCCATTTTGTGGCTATTGTAAATAGTGCTGCGATAAACATAGGGGTGCATATCTTTTTCAAACTGGGCTGCTGCATTCTTAGGGTAAATTCCTAGAAGTGGGATTCCTGGGTCAAATGGTATTTCTATTTTTAGTTTATTGAGGAACCTCCATACTGCTTTTCACAATGGTTGAACTAATTTACATTCCCACCAGCAGTGTAGGAGGATTCCCCTTTCTCAACATCCTCTCCAAGATTTGTTGTTGTCTGTCTTTTGGATGTTGACCATCCTAACTGGTGTGAGGTGATACCTCATTGTGGTTTTAATTTGCATTTCTCTGATGATTAGCGATGTGGAGCATCTTTTCATGTGCCTGTTGGCCATCTGAATTTCTTCCTTGGAGAAGTGTCCATTCAGATCCTCTGCCCATTTTTTAATTGTATTATTTGCTTTTTGTTTGTTGGGGTGCATGAGCTCTTTATGTATTTTGGATGTCAACCCCTTATCGGATACGTCATTTGTGAATATATTCTTCTATACTGTAGGATGCCTTTTTGTTCTACTGATGGTGTCCTTTGCTGTACAGAAGCTTTTTAGTTTGATATAGTCCCACTTGTTCATTTTTGCTTTTGTTTCCCTTGCCCAGGGAGATATGTTCATGAAGAAGTCGCTCATGTTTATGTCCAAGAGATTTTTGCCTATGTTTTTTTCTAAGAGTTTTATGGTTTCATGACTTAACATTCAGGTCTTTGATCCATTTTGAGTTTACTTTTGTGTATGGGGTTAGACAATAATCCAGTTTCATTCTCTTACATGTAGCTGTCCAGTTTTGCCAACACCAGCTGTTGAAAGAGGCTGTCATTTCCCCATTGTATATCCATGGCTCCTTTATCATATATTAATTGACCATATATGCTTGGATTTATATCTGGGTTCTCTGTTCTGTTCCACTGGTCTATGGGTCTGTTCTTGGGTGAGTACCAAATTGTCTTGATTACTGTGGCTTTGTAGTAGAGCTTGAAGTCAGGGAGTGTAATTCCCCCTGCTTTATTCTTCCTTCTTAGGATAGCTTTGGCTGTTTGGGGTCTTTTGTCATTCCATATGAGTTTTAGAACTATTTGCTCTAGTTCATTGAAAAATGCTGTTGGTATTTTGATAGGGATTGCATTGAATCTATAGATTGCTTTAGTCAGGATGGCCATTTTGACAATATTAATTCTTTCTACTCAAGAGCATGGGATGAATTTCCATTTATTAGTGTCCTCTTTAATTTCTCTTAAGAGTGTCGTGTAGTTTTCAGGGTATGTCTTTCACTTCCTTGGTTAGGTTTATTCCTAGGTATTTTATTCTTTTTGATGCAATTGTGAATGGAATTGTTTTCCTGATTTCTCTTTCTGCTAGTTCATCGTTAATGTATAGGAATGCAACAGTTTTCTGTGTATTAATTTTGTATCCTGCAACTTTGCTGAATTCAGATATTAGTTCTAGTAGTTTTGGAGTGGAGTCTTTAGGGTTTTTAATGTACAGTGTCATATCATCTGCAAACAGTGACAGTTTGACTTCTTCCTTACCAATCTGGATGCCTTTTATTTCTTTTTGTTTTTTGATTGCCATGGTTAGGACCTCCAGTACTATGTTGAATAAAAGAGTAGGCATCCTTGTCTTGTTCCTGATCTTAGGGGAAAAGCTTTCAGCTTCTCGCTGTTAAGTATGATGTTGGCTGTGGGTTTGTCATATATGGCCTTTATTACGTTGAAGTACTTGCCCTCTATACCCATTTTGTTGAGAGTTTTTATCATGAATGGATGCTGAATTTTGTCGAATGCTTTTTCAGCATCTATGGACATGATCATGTGGTTTTTGTCCTTCTTTTTGTTGATGTGGTGGATAATGTTGATGGATTTTCGAATGTTGTACCATCCTTTTATCTCTGGGATGAATCCCACTTGATCATGGTGTATGATCCTCTTGATGTATTTTTGAATTCAGTTTGCTAATATTTTGTTGAGTATTTTTGCATCTATATTCATCAGGGATATTGGTCTGTAGTTTTCTTTTTTTGTGGTGTCTTTGCCTGGTTTTGGTATTAGAGTGATGCTGGCTTCATAGAATGAGTTTGGAAATATTCCCTCCTCTTCTGTTTTTTGGAAAACTTTAAGGAGAATGGGTATTATGTCTTCTCTAAATGTCTGATAAAATTCAGCGGTGAATCCTCTGGGGGTTTTGTTCTTGGGTAGGTTTTTGATTACTGATTCAATATCGTTGCTCGTAATTGGTCTCTTTAGATTATCTGTTTCTTCCTGGGTCAGTCTTAGAAGGCTGTATTTTTTTAGAAAGTTGTCCATTTCTTCTAGGTTATCCAGTTTGTTAGCATATAGATTTTCATAGTATTCTCATAATTCTTTGTATTTCTGTGGTGTCCATCGTGATTTTTCCATTCCCATTTCTGATTCTGTTTATGTGTGTAGATTATCCTTTTCTTTTAGTAAGTCTGGCTAGGGGTTTATCTATTTTGTTTATTTTCTCAAAGAACCAGCTGTTGGTTTCATTAATTTTTTCTATTGTTTTATTCTTCTCAATTTTATTTATTTCTTCTCTGATCTTTATTATGTCCCTCCTTCTGCCGACTTTGGGCCTCATTTGTTCTTCTTTTTCCGGTTTCAATAATTGTGAATTTAGACTATTCAACTGGGATTGTTCTTCCTTCTTTAAATAGGCCTGGATTGCTATATACTTTCCTCTTAGAACTGCCTTTGCTGCGTCACACAGAAGTTGGGGCATTGTGCTGTTGTTTTCATTTGTCTCCATATATTGCTTGTTCTCTGTTTTAATTTGGTTATTGATCCATTGATTATTTAGGAGCACGTTGTTAAGCCTCCATGTGTTTGTGAGCCTTTTTGTTTTCTTTGTTTATATATTTTTAGTTTTATACCCTTGTGATTTGAGAAGTTTGTTGGTACAATTTCAATCTTTTTGAATTTACTTTAGCTCCCTTTGTGGCCTAGTATGTGGTCTATTCTGGAAAATGTTCTCTGTGCACTTGAGAAGAATATGTATCCTGCTGCTTTTGGGTGTAGAGTTCTGTAGATGTCTGTTAGGTCCATCTGTTCTAGTGTGTTGTTCAGTGCCTCTGTGTCCTTACTTATTTTCGGTCTGGTTGATCTGTCCTTTGGAGTGAGTGGTGCATTGAAGTCTCCTAGAATGAATGCATTACATTCTATTTCCCCTTTTAATTCTGTTAGTATTTGTTTCACATATGTCGGTGTTCCTGGGTTGGGTGCATAGATATTTATAATGGTTATATCTTCTTGTTGGACTGACCCTTTTATCATTATGTAATGTCCTTCTTTGTCTCTTGTGACTTTCTTTGTTTTGAAGTCTATTTTGTCTGATACAGGTAGTGCAACACCTGCTTTTTTCTCCCTATTGTTTGCATGAAATATCTTTTTCCATCCCTTCACTTTTAGTCTGTGTATGTCTTTAGGTTTGAGGTGAGTCTCTTGTAGGCAGCATATAGATGGGTCTTGCTTTTTTATCCATTCTGTTACTCTGTCTTTTGATTGGTAAATTCAGTCCATTTACATTTAGGGTGACTATCGATAGATATGTACTTATTGCCATTGCAGGCTTCACTCAACCATACTTTTATCCAGTCTATTATGTTCCAATTTTGTCACTTAATTCAATAATACCCCCTATAGCATTCCTTGTTCAGAATAGGACTCATTAAGGTTAGATATCATTTAGTTGCCATGATTCCATGGCCTTCTTTAATCTGGAACATTTTTTTTCAATTTTTTATTTAAGGTATTATTGATATACACTCTTATGAAGGTTTCACATGAAAAAACAATGTGGTTACTATATTTACCCATATTATCAAGTCCACACCCATACATACCCCAGTGCAGTCACTGTCCATCAGTGTAGTAAGATGTCACAGATTCACTATTTGCCTTCTCTGTGCTACACTGTTTTCCCCGTGATCCCCACACATGTGTACTAAACATAATACCCCTCAACCCCCTTTTCCCACCCTCCCCACCCACACCCCTCCCCTTTGGTAACCACTAGTTCCTTCTTGGAGTCTCTGAGTCTGTTGCTCTTTTGTAATCTGGAACATTTTTCACCATCTTACTTTGTCTTGTATGACATTTGCGTATTGAATAATGCAGTATCTTGTTTTAATAGAATGTTGCTCATTCTGTCCATTGTTCCCTCATGATTAAGGTGAGGTGCCTTCTCAGTTGAAATACTGTGTGTATATGAGGTTGTGCCCTTAGCAGGGTATTATGTTCCATCTGGAGGCAAACAGTGTCCATTTGTCCCTTATTGGTGGTGTTTTGATCACTCTTACCAAGGTGTCACCTGCCTTCTGTATAATTTCTCTATTTTCTTCATTGCAACTAATGAATAGTCTATGGGAGGTGTTGTTAAAACAGACAGTGTCCTGCTTCTCATCAAATTTCTCCATAGATTTAGCATCTGTTTATGGTTATCTGATCTAGTTTTTAGTGTAATGGTAAAAAAATAATACCTGAAATGCATTTTTATATTTAATAACTCTCTAAGTTCCCCAAGTTGTTACTTTATCTCTTTCTGGAGTGCCAGTAATCATTGTGTGTTGGCATATAGATGAGCTACATTGACTGGGATGAGGGAGAGTTTAAGTGATCTTTTGATTTTAAGTTACATATTTAAGTTACTTTTTAGCCATTGAGGTTTGGCTTGCTTTTGATAAATACTGGCTGCAACTCACAGTTTTAAAAAACATGCTTATTAATTACTCAGTTTTAAACACTGCATTTGAAAAGATAAAGTACTTTTTGCACTAATTATTTTAACCTCCTAGTTACATATGCTGAAAATTACAGTTCATAATAAAATCGTTTTCTCCACGTGTTCACAGCTGAAAGTTTCATGTAATATATCTTATTAGAGCCAAAAGTAGTGATGTGATTGATTTTGAGCTTGGCCTAATATGTTTTAACAAAACAAAAGGAACTTTCATAAACATACTTCTTGACAGCATTAAACTTTTTATGAAGTACGGTGAAACCCCATCATGGAAGAGAATGACTGCCATTTTACTTTAATAATTATCATTAATCTCACAAGAGATGTTATTAGTCTAAAAAAATAAGTTTTCCACATATCTAGCTTCTTTTTGACATTTTGCACCATTGGCTAGAATTTGTTGGTTATGTTTTTATTACAAATGATAAACATGTGAGTGAACACCTTATGTTTTTTGACTGTACTTGTCACTTCACTGTGAGTATGCATCCTTGAAATGGTGACTTGTCTTAGGTTTCATTGTCAACTGTCTTGATTACATCCATACTTGTTTGGCTTTACAAAGGTGTCAGTTCTCAACCTTTGAGCAGTGTCAAGAGTGGCTTAAGAGACTGAATAATGCAATCCGACCACCTACTAAAATAGAAGATCTTTTCTCATTTGCATACCACGCTTGGTGTATGGAGGTCTACGCCAGTGAAAAGGAGCAACATGGAGACCTGTGCAGACCAGGTAGGGCTTTCTAAAATGTGTAAATGGTGGCTTTATTGAACTACTGCTTGAGGTACCCTTAACATGAAATGAGACTCCTAATCAGTTAGTGTGTATTTTATAGAACATCAGGCATGTGCCGATCATTTTCTAAGCTCAGTAGAACATGTTTCCTGCCTTTCCGGGGAAGGAAGGAGCACTAGATTTGTGATCATAATCTACTCGGCCTAAAAGCAATTACAGGAAGGTTTAATTGGTATTATGGAAGCCTAATGGGAGGGAACCATGAGTGTTGTATACACATTTGAGAAGATTTCACATAGAATTGGCTTTTGAGTAGGCTTTATCAATGGAGTAAGAGTTTCTTGGTTAGAAAATGGGGAAAAGAACTTCAGGACAGGTAGCATGAACAAAGGTACAGCAGTGTGAGGTTAGGCCACAAAACTGGGATACAAAACAGCCTTTCTCTGCCTTTGAGTTTTCAAGTCATAGATTACTGTTATTACCCCTTTTATCCCATAGATGATGAAACAGTCCAAAGAGGCCAGGTGGCTTCCATCAGGACATATAGAGAAGCTGAGACTGTACTGGAATCCAGGTTTCCTCATAAAATCCTTGTCCCACTCATTATCTTTCTCCCTCAGAAATAGCTTTGACCAAGTTCATGTTATTTCTAAGCATGTAGTTGTATACTTTATGTTGCCATAAATAGAACTTTGCTAGTCTAATACTGAATCTTTTAGTGTGTCCAGCTCGGAAGCAGTCTTGAATTCTTAAGCAGTGAAAAGTTGTGAGCTTCTTTCCAACAAAGTTTGTTCTTTGGGCTTTTTTTTTAAACCTCAGTTTTTAATCATGAATCTTCAGTCTTAACAAAGTCATTTTAAATACCAGCTAATGTTGTTAATTGTTTCACTGTTTCCTGGTTCGTTCACTGAAGCTCTTGAAGCTTCTGGTTCATATTCTTGTTTAAATATAACAAACATAAGCATCTTATTTTTAAAGAAGCTTTGATATGTACTTTTGTTTGACCCTCATGACCTTGTCAAGCAGACAGGGTAGGCTAGTGTCTCTGTTCTGGGAGACTCAGAGATGTAAAGCCTGTTGTCAAGTTCCACTGCCAGGAGGTGACAGAGCTAGGTATTTAAGAGCTGTTTATGACTCAGCTATTGAGAACTGACTTTGTGGGGTGCTGTGGATTCAGAGATGAAAAACAGAGGCACCTTCCCATCATTGAAGCCTCAGGAATCCATGCTTCCCATGAGCTTGGTCAGGCCAGTGGAACCCATAGTTGTTCATAAGAGATCACACCATCCTTGGAACATTATGAGAATGTGCTTAAACTGTCTCTCACTTCAGTCCCTTATCCATTGCATCTCTTTCTTTTTCCTTCTTTGTTGAGATGCCATTGTGTTTATTTTGTTTGTTTATGGCTTTTTTCAATTTTTTAAGGTGAATTAACATACAATGAAATGCACAAACCTTATGTGTACATTTGCTGAGTTTTAACCATTACATCTTATTAAATGCTCAGTCTCTGTCATCTCCTAGGGTAATGAAATTACTGAAGGTATCTTGCTGCTGCATTATGTTATATAAGAAGCCTGGTTTGCTTAAATAAGACTCCAGATTTCAAAAGGCATTTCCATAGTTTTGGGTTTTCAGTATTTAGTCAACAAAGCTTGCTTTCTTCTAACCTTTACTCTCACAACCACAGACTGAAAATACCTCATCTTTTTAAATGATTCCTTATTCCCTTGATAATTTTAGTTGTTTCTTTTGATTTGAGTCAACTCTTAGGATATTCATAAGATGGGCCAGGTAAAAACTTCACTGTTTTCTTCGAATTATGGATGCCTTTGCCCTTTCTGATGGTATCTGGTATTCTTTGGCCACCAGGACATACAGATGTACATTGTCCTTTGTCTTTTCACGAGTTTGTGAGGGATGAAGGCATTGGAGGGAGAGGGATGAGTAAAGTACTGATTTAGAAACTAGAAAATCTGAATTCAAACCCATACTCTATCATTTTATTCAAAAAGTAATACTGGGCAGACTATTTATTCTCTCTGTATTTTAGTTTCTTTTGTTCTTCAAACTGGGACCTTCTTGTTCTTCCTGTCCAAGCTGATCTGGGTGCCCTGAAGATCAAATCTGTTCACGCTGGAGAGTAATTCGATAATTGAGTCCCTCCTATGTGCCATACTTGTGAAAACATTTTGGAAATTATGAATATACAAGGTGATGTCATTGTAACTCATCAGTTAGAACTTAATTCTACATGTAAAGGTTGTATTTTTTATTTCAGTCCATGCTGAAGTAACCCAACTTCCACTCACATGGAATCTCATTGTACTTCAGTGACTTGGTTTGAGTATGTATCTGTGGCTTTTTCCTTTTGTATATTTTCACTGTGGAGTACAGAGGAAAAACTTCTCTTAAATACCATGATGGCATTTTTAGAGCCAGTCAACCTAGTTCTTCTGTCTACACCCAGTATTGTTGAGTGTTGGTGGTGGCTACCATTACTCACCAAATATGAGCATACCAGACAACCACATTCTTACAAGTCATCTTTAGGGTGAGACCGCACTTGAGATAGTTTAAAGTGATGCCTTTGTATAATCTGCCCAACACATGAGGTCACAAGCATAGACTCTGAAGGGTAGAAGTTAGTTTAGTCTTTCAGCAGTTAAAAAAGCCTTTTATGTATGCTTCTCTTCCTAGCCTGTTAATGGTAGATTGTGTCAGTGGGAAAATTGCATCATTACCTTGTACTCATACAAATCTTGGTTTCTGGCTGTTGAGGCTGAAGCTAGCCAGCCATACTGTGGCCACAGCTCTAGGTTTTAATCTGCTTTGGAAGAAGTCTTAACATTGCTATTGGAGTTGACCTGGGAAACTTGGAAAAGCCTTTACAAAACCTTCAACTCTGTTCTTAGCCCCATTTCAAACTAAAAAAGAATGGACTACAAGCTTAAAGCTTCTCTTCCATATGGTCAACTTTCTTCTCATTGTAGTTGCCTTCTTAGTAATCATTCTGTACTTGAGCATTACTCTGGAGTCCTGACGGATGACTAGGCAATTCATCTGCTAGTTTAATAGTGTCAGGCCCACCCCTCTGACCTCTCTTCTGTGAAATACTGTTTAACCACAAACAGTGTATGACTCTGGGTATTGTGCAGCTGCCTGTTCAGTGTAAAGTAAAAAAAACCTTTGCCAACAGAGTCTGAATGCAGTCCTGTAAGGGTACATCTAGACAACTGTACTGGGACCTTGTTCATAGAAGAGACTGATTGCTCCCTCCGTATTTGAAAATCTGGGAGGGCTAGTTTTCACTTCTGAGTCTGGTACTGTTCTACTTCAGAGAGCCTGCCTCTTCTGTCCCCATTAAGCTGTGTATAATTGTGGGTTTGAATACTCAGAATCATTGAGGAAGCTGGACTCTTTTAGGGAAAAATTCTTTAGATTGCTCATTGACATTGTGCTTATGATAGAGGTTGTCATCCTTTGAAACTGTTTCCATTCCACTAAAATAAGTATTGTTGGATATTTTGTAGTACAAGAAATAGTAAATGTTAGAAAGGAACAAATCCTCATTTGGGGATGGGGGAGGCAAACAGGAAGGGTTGAAATGGGAAAACAAAGCCAAACAAAAACCTTATGACCCTAATATTTAAAGTAAATTGGGATATTTCAACGTATATAAAGTTAAATCAATGGAGACATGAGAATTCTGAGAGGGAAATTCTTAAAATCCAGCAGTTGATGTGTTCGGTATTCGCTTTTCTGGCTGAAGAAACATAAGTGAACTTTAACACAATTTGTCAAAAGCCAGTTGAATTACTCACGTATGTAAGATCTGTTGCTATGGTTTTTTTTCAAGCAGTGGTCTCCATACTTTAGGTTGTGATCCGCTAGTGGGTCATGAGATCATTTTAAGAAATGAAATATGAAACATTAAGATAGAAAATACCAATGTATCATACACATAGTAAGGGTGGGTATTATTTTGTGAAACCCTTTTAAAAATGTTGAATTTTTAAATAAGACATAATTCTTACTGTGGGTTGTGATGGTTAGTTTCAAAGTTTATGAAGTCACTGCTTTAGAGGGTACAAGGTAATTAAAAACCGATTCCTTGTTCTCAACTTGATATAATAGATATTTTTATGCTCACTACAGAGTATGTATTTCTTTGTAGCTCAGAATTTCATACTCCTGATGGTGGTTCTAAGCCCTTCTCTGGGCAGTGGTTCTATGTAATAAGTTGGTGGTGATTGTTGTTATTATTTTGCCAGTGATTATTTAAAAATTTTAGGGTCCTTCAAGGGTATTAGTGTTTCACTCTAAGATGTACTAATGTCAAGGGTCTATAATTACTTTTTACCTTTTGCACAGACTTGGAGTGGGGAAAATCTCAATTAATGAATGTGGAAGCTTCCATAGTTTTCACAGATTTTAGACTGGGATTTTAAGGGCAAGATTCCCTATCTAGTATTGATGGTCACTATTCCTTGTAACTTGTAGTGTGTAGACAGATGGCACCCCAATTCAGGTAGCTTTTTTCCTATTTTGAAGCCTACATTACTTCTAAAACTTTTCTAAAATGTGATACATTCAGCTGATTATTTTCTTCCTGTATCTCTGAACCTCATCTTTTTATAGCTCTCCTTCAGGAAATGTATAATACCTAGTTTAAGCTCAAGAAAAGAAGTTTAAATGGGAAGTAGTTTTATAGAATTGTCCTTCATTCAAGTAATTGCTGTTTCCTGTTCTGAAACGCCTCTCCCAGGGAGAGCAAAGGTTTATACTTTGATCACCAAAGCAGTCTATTTTGTGCTTTTTTTACTGTAGTTTTTCCCAGCCCCTGCCAGCCTTTATATTATAATCTATAACACTACATATTAGAGGTATTGCTTAATGGTTTTTTGTTTGCTTTTTATAAAATTACTGTCCTAGGACTGTGTGTTTTTAAGGAATAAAATTACTTCAGATTTAATGACATTCATGTTAGGTCCATTTCTGCCTTTATCACTTGCTGTCTTAAGGAAGAGGAAACCAAATTCATTAGGGCAAATGTAGTCAGGTTAGGCTTGTTTGGATGGATGTTCTTAAAAGTGCTCAGCACTTTACTTAGTAGTATGGTTTCCTGAGATTGCTGGGTACTGGCAGTTGTGGTTCATGGTCCCTTATCTGCAATTCTGTAATCTCTAAGGCTCTGAAAATTCAAGGATTTTTCTTATTTGGTAGCTTGACCTAGTGTGAGCTGACATGAAGCTAGCTATTTGTTGCTTTTTTATCCCAGTTAGTATGAGTTATTCGTGCATTTCACTGCAGAAATATTAACGTTTGATTAAGTAGACCCTGTTGAGAATGTTAATCTAAAAATATATGCATCATCTTTAAAATCCAGAAAACTCTCAAATTCTGAAATCTGACCCAAAGGATTTCTGATAAGGAGTTTGAGATCTATTACTATTCTTGGTGAACTTGGTTTTATTTCTTATGTATATTGTTGATCTGAGTGTGGAAATAGGCAAATAGGCAGTACAGTGACAAAAACATGGATTTGGGGACCAGACATACCTGTGTAGTAACCTCTGTCAGTCTCAGTTCTGTGTACTATAAAATGTTGATACTGCTGTCAAAGTTGGTCATAATTCTTCATCAAAATTAATTTCTTCATTCCTTTTTATAGTCTTATCCTGACAGAGGATTTTTAAAACTAAATCTACATATGTGTTGTTTTATTCATATAATACGTGGTGTCCTCCCCCTTTTTTTAAATAATTGAGCAGGGCAGGTATATTTTTATTCCACCTGTTTTGCAAAATGGTATTCATTTCTTCCTTTCTGCTGTCTTTGGCCTTCATAGGGGAACACGTAACATCAAGGTTTAAAAATGAAGTGGAGCGGATGGGTTTTGATATGAACAATGCCTGGAGGATTTCCAACATCAATGAGAAGTACAAGTGAGTTGTGTGTGTCCCTATGGACTGTTCTGCAGCCACTGCCCTTGCAGAAACCCCAGTTCTCATGTGTCAGAACGTTTGAACTTAGACTTTTCCTTTGAAATGGAGTTCTGCTTATTAAATCTAAATACATGATCTTCAGGGTACTTCTTGAGCTTTGTGTTACCATTGCTATCACGAATGGAAAAGTGATCCTTACTTAATAGGACCCTGGGACCTTCCTTTGTGCCCACTCCAGGATTCTGTTCTTCCTGCTACATGCATGTCTAGATAAAATTGTGCACAAGCAGTTGCTATTGTTCTCATCACCACTTGACATCACATTAGAGAGAATCAGTGATCTCATAAGCAGTGATGAGACACTTAAGAGCCAGTTTTTATGAATAACTGTACTCCAGATCCTGTGAAATAGGCATAAGTATTATGTTCTTTATATATTGATCTAAACGACATAGCTGTGATCATTAAGCATTAAGTATTAATGTAACCATTATTAAATATTTTTCATTACCTGTTTCCTTAAAAAGTGCTGGCACTTCAGTGGAGGAGGGGTGTTAACTACTATGATTTTTGTGACTGGAGTTTCTATAAAACAAAAGAAAACTGTCCAGGAGATTTAAATTAATATCTTTTTCCTCTTAAGTTTCCATGCAGCAATTGGTGACATTAATCATTCTGTTGCCCTTTGAACCGCCTCCAAATTATGATAGCTGTTTTCCTTGTCTATTTGTGGGTAGCCATCAGCATTTTTCATCAGAAAAACTGTAGCTGATTACCATACACAGCTCCACGTGGACCTTGGCCAAAAAGTTAAGAACCTGGGGTGTTGTGAAGAATCAGGATTACAGACCCGTCACACCGTTGCCTGTTCTCAGTGACAAGTCAAAGCAAAAAATGGAGGTGGAGATTGGAGGAGGGGCCTTACAGGGCCTGCAGAGGCTTTGCTCGTGTATAACCCAGCTTTTCTCTAGAAGCTGCTTTTCTATAAATGAGCATCTAGTGTTTGCTGAAGAGCTGATTACTAGGTAGTGTAATACTTACAGCTCAAGGAATATAATGATTAGGAAATAGGGTGAAGTAAAAAAACTGAATTAAGCTAAGCTTTTTGAAAAAATGCTTAAGTTCAAAGCCATAGATCTTCAAAATCGTTATTTAACATGGGTTTTAAAAATTAACTTGTTTTGAGTATACTATTTCCCTCTCAAAACCAGTCTTCAGGACATTGAAAAGGTCTTCCTGCTACAAAGAAGGAGCAGAGCCAAATTTACTCTTAAGTTTAAAACAAGATAAAAGGAGCAAAACTTATGGTTAGAGTATTAACTGTGATTACTGTGTCTCAGGTTATTTCTAGGAGTTTGTGGGTAGGTGTTAAGTTTTGTAGAGTTCTCTTGGTCATAGCCATTCTGCTGGTTCAGTGGCTTTTAAATTCCTGGTACTTAATCTTCTGGAAATTGAGAACAGAAGAAAGATATTTAGTAGAATGATCAAAGCCCCAAATTCTTAAGCCACTTTGTGTTTTTCTGGCTTTTCCCCTAATGCATAGGATAGGCTAGGGCAGGGTGGTCGGGAGAAGGAGGAGGAGGAGAACTTTGTATATTTTAGGATTTAGCTTAAAGTTCTAAAGCTGTTGCCTTCACTATGAAAGAGGAAAGTAGCTTTACTGTAGAGAGACATTGTCCCGTAAGTAAAAAACCTATCAGAAATACTGCTTTCTAGGGCACCAGCTTCTCTAGTATGCAGCTACTAGCATTTTCCCTAATGAAAGTAGTTTTTTTTCCTCTGAGTGTGGTTTGTTCTCAAGTGTGTTTTATAGGAATTATGATTAATAGCTTATTCACATTACTAACTTGGCTCAGTGGGGCTGTGATTATGTATGCCCATGGCTGACTTGTGGTACTGTTTCTACATACCCATGGCTGCACCTGTTACTATAATTAGGAGACTGCTTTGTTACATTGGAGACTATGATAGTAATCCTGTGAGGTCTCTGGAAACTTGAAATTGTGTTCTTATTCTCCTTCATGTTTCCCTTTGACAAAGGCCTGAAAGATTGAGGGTCTGGTAGAGGTGACATAGACTTTCACTTTTGTAGTTGGACTGGGCACTTGAGTAGTTAGAAATTACTGTATATTTGTTACTACAAGAGTTACATTGGAGTAACTGCTTCTCAACTCCCCTTTTTTCATTGATAGTTAACATTGCCAGATTCCCAAAAGGCCAGCATCAAGTGGGAACAATCCAAGCTATAGTATCACTTGAAATGTGCATAAGTAAACATTGAAGGCACTACTCTGCTAAGCAGGCCAAGACTCAAGTAATGCTCCTCGTTGCCTTTTAACTGGCGTTGGGATAGCTTGGTCCATGGATCCTTACAGCTGGCTCACCTACTGTTTCTCCCTTCCTCTCTGCCTGTTTTTCACCTTCCATGTTAGGCTCTGTGGTAGCTATCCCCAGGAGCTCATAGTGCCTGCTTGGATCACTGACAAAGAACTAGAAAGTGTAGCAAGCTTCCGGTCCTGGAAGCGCATCCCTGCCGTCATCTACAGGTAAGTAAGCCTGGCTGGCCCGGCTCAGGTTGGTACAGCAAAAGTGGCATGTGGTCTGCCACTTCTGCTGACCTGGGAAGGGAGGGGAGGCTTCTGAGAATGTCCCAGCCAGTTCTGTTTTTGCTTATTGCTAAAGCTGCTCTTCTGGTCACACACTAGTACTTATGCATCCAGAACACTACTGATGGTTCATTTGACACTGATAAGAAAATGTTCATGGAAAAATGGCTGGTCTTGCTATTTTAAGATCCTTCTGACATTCTGTGGGAAGATAACATGCTTACTGCATTTAATCTCAGATGTTGGCCTTTGGATTGACAGATGAGTCCTCAAAAGTGAGAATTGGGAGTGTAGAGTTGAGTCATTTATGGCTGTCTTTGTGGTTGAAACTTCAACACGTGGAAGAACTCTGTTTTGAGAAGGAGCATTTAGAGAAGAAGGCTGGAGCTTACCTGGGTAGAAGATCTCAGATCAAAGGCAGGAGAGCCAAGGGAGGCTGTTCTGGAAGGGGCGGTGGTGTGGTGATGAGCACGGGTTTTGGAGTTCAGTCGTCTTTTCTCTGACATTCCTTTCTGTGGCACCTTGGGTAAGTTCCCTACTTGACCCCAGCCTGTACCTCATTAGTAAAATGGGAATGATGTTCCTAGTTTGTAAGTATGCTATGGCATTTGAATGAATTTATAAATACTGGGTTTCACTAGGCAATATCTGGAGTAGGTTGTATTCCTCAGGGCTGCTTTTATTACTTCAGTGAATAGCTCAGTTCTCACAGAATCATGTTAAAGTTTTTAAAAATTCCCTCTAATTTTGGAGTTTCAGGTGTCATCTCCTTGCAGTATTCATAATCTCCATTTCATTTTCCCAATTTTCAGACTTTTTGGACTCTTCTTGATTTGGGGCCAAACTAGCAGGGTGTAGTTAGAAACTCACTCATGCCAGGAGGCATGTCATTGAAGTACTAAGGTTCTTATCTCCTTCTGGAATTCACACTAAGGTAACCAGCTTGTTCATTTAGTCTACTGAAAGCAAATTCTGATGGCCACCCTTAATAGAAAGAGAGGGAAAAGTGTTTGCTTCTGGCCCAGTAGAACCCATTGTTTCCAATCTCAGTTTTCATTACAGTTGTTTTCAGACACCTCTAGAAAAGTAGGTCACCAAATTTACCTACCACTCAAGTGGTAAGGATGATACAGGACTTAGGGAGTAGTGAAAGCTGAAAGTATTTATGAGTCTTACTAGTGATTGGCCCAGCTCAAATAGGGAAAGCAGCCAGCTGCTGCTCCGTGGACAACAGCTGGCTGCTCCGTGAACAACAGCTTCGTTAGGCCAGCAGCTCTGGCATTGTGGGGTTTGCTGACTTTGAGCATAAGGAGGAAGGACTCTGATTTTTAAAGTAAGGAGCTTGGAGGTAAATTTTCCCCTTGGTAGAGAAGTGCAGGAGTGTTTAAAAGTGCCCGTTGAAGAAAAATTTCTTAAAATAAACATAAGAAGCCTTTTTATCCTTCTAAAATTTATTCTAGAGGGCATGAGTCACAGGTTTTTTCCCAACCCTTTCTAGAAACCAGAGTTAGTATAAATGAAAATTGTTATTTGCAATTTCTCAGAGAAAACCTCTCAAAAGATTACAAATGAGAGTTCTTGGTGCAGTCCACATAAAATAAGACAGGCTTCCTGGAACTGGCCTCTGTTTCTGAACATGTGTCTCATATCTCAGAGTTCCATATTGGGTTGTTAGATTATCTGGGAGCTTTGTGTAAGGGATGTGTTGAAGAATGTTTGGGATACGCTGCCACTTTCTGTTCTGCCAGCCCAGATGGCAGGATGTTTCTGAATCCAACATATACTTACTGAGCTTGGTTGTTTGTAGAACACAGTAGTGATCCCTGAGGTGACTAGTAGTGTTACTTGACAGCACCATGCTGAACCAGCACCTGATTGGTGCTTTTTCCTACTGTGATGAGAGTGTGTAATTGGATTTACTATTGAAGATAGTGATTGCTCTTACACAGCAAGACGGTGAGAAGGGTGCCCATTTGTAGTGCAGTTCACAGCTCCCCTAAGTTTGTGCATTGAGTGATTATTAGAAACTTCTAGTCATTTAAGGAGCTTTCTTAACACTAACTTACAGATAGTTTAAACATTTATGTTTATAAAATTGAAGCATTCAGTGTTTTGTAGGGGACTCATCCATTTGGACATCTTAATTTTTATACTTTTACCTAGTTTTTTTTTAATGATAGAAATGTTATTTAGTGATTTAACTGTAGTGTTTTTAGTTCTCTTCATTCAGTCTAAAGCATTTTAGAAGAAAATTGATTATTGCTTGGGTGCAAGCTAGCTTATTATTAAAATGCTGTGGCACTTAAAACCCAAGACCCAGGCTGAAGAGTGCCATCTTCTGTTTCTCTTGGGCACTGCTGGGAAGCATTACCGAGGAAGAGGATCCTCAGGAGAGGCCCTTGCCAGCCTCTTCTGTAAAGGTTAGGCAGTCAGTTACCTCAGAGGTTATTGTTATGTGCGAGTAGGCTTTTTAATAATCACTGAGGTTTTATTTTCAGATGGGCTTGTTGGGGAGGTGAGCCAATTAAAGCATGTTAGTGATACATAAGTTATACTCTCCATATGTCTCTTGTAGTGAGGAATGATTTAAAAACTTTGCCTACTGGTGGGTCCAGTGGAATTTGGTTATTGCCAAATGTAATTTATTGCTCATGAGTTTTAGGATTAGAAACAAAAGTTTCTCACATTGTTCTTTGAATATGACAAATAGAATCAATAGTGTGTCTTACTCAAATCCATTCATGCCCTACATATGTGTTATATGTGTAAATGCATGTTTATATTTAGAAACAGTTTTAAAGAGGGAAAACATTGGTTCCCTTTGGGATAAAGAATTGGAGGACATTTGAATCTTTTGCTTACTAGCTTTTTATTTGGCAAATTTATTTTTACAGTGAACCAATTACTTTTATAACTTTTAAGAAACTATTTGATGTCACATTCAGCCTTTTAATGTGTACAGTTCACTGATTAAAAATATTCACAGTAACACTCATTGCAATTTAGCACATTTTCACCACCCCAAAAAAGAAACCGTAGACCTATAAGTAGTTGCTCCCCATTCCCTCCTCAAAACCTCTAGCCCCAGGTTAACAGTAATTTACTTTGTCTCCATAGTGCCTGTTCTGGACACTTCATATAAATGGAGTCATACAATATGTGGCCTTTTGTGATTGGCTTCTTTCATTTAACATAACAGATTCAAGGTTCATCCATTGTTGTAGCATGTGTTGGAACTTTATTCCTTTTGATTGTCATATGATATTTCTTTTATGACACTAATTGTTAAAGTTACCTAAAATTCCTAATAGGCAAGACTGGGTTTTAAAAGCATCTTAAAGTACTCTAAGATTTCTGGTCTACTTCTTGAAGTAGGATCTATCAGAGTATGGTTTATCGAGGTTCTTTCCTTCTAAGAGCTTAAGGAAGGGTAGCCGGCGCATTGAACTAGCTGCCTAAAATAGCAGTTTGTGACTGATGAAGTCTCAGGAGGTTTATAAAGCAGTCCATTGTGGGCCAGCTAAGTTTTTCAGCCTCAAAGGTGGGATCTTGTTTTGAAAAGAATCCCCATAAGTGCACAGTTTGCAGTAGTTTGCTCAGAAGTCAGTGAGGAAACAGATTTTTCTGTTTCACCATCTGTTATGCCACAATAATCAGATGCAGTTTTAAAAAGGAGAGATGAATGCTGCATTATTGAGTATCAGAATTAGTGTTGTATTTGTGGATTACTTTTACCTGATTTAAAAAAAGTAAATTCAGAGATTTGAGCATTTATGTTATGAATATTAGTTTGTTTTCTGTAAGCGTACATGTTTATCATTTGTTGGTTACTCTACAGAGATCTCTAAGATGGTATGGTAATTGAGAAAGAGCCAGATAGGTTTTGTTGTTCACTGTTGTTCCTGTATAAGATTTCTGCCTCAAAGGTGGGATCTTGTTTTGAAAAGAATCCCCATAAGCGCACAGTTTGCTCAGAAGTCAGTGAGGAAACAGAAGCTAACCCCACACTGTAGTCCGGCTGTTCGTTAAGGCATTTGAAATCTACTACCTCATTTTCCATATGAGCACAGAGGAGCCACATGGGGCCATGGGGATGGGTACAGTTGTGTCTCATCCCCTGCACAGGCACCAGAGCAATGGAGCTGTCATCGCCCGCTGTGGACAACCGGAGGTTAGCTGGTGGGGCTGGCGCAACGCTGATGACGAGCATCTGGTGCAGTCAGTAGCCAAAGCTTGTGCTTCCGACACCCGATCGGCTGGCAGCAAACTGTCCACCAGGAACAGTTCCCGAGACTTGACCAGCGCAGGGGACCTTTCTGACGTGGAGTTTGGTAAGGTGCTCCCTGGACCCTTGCTGGTGACTTTCATAGCAATCTGTGAGAACCTTTTCTTGAAATGACCTTTTCCTTTGAAGACACAGAATTTCTTTCATAGAAGATAGGGTGTGGAGCTTCAGTTGATGGTATTGTTTGAGGAGGCTTGGGTCCTGGCAAAGAACAAGAAGACCCTTTGTTTAAAACATATTTTAAGAGGACCCTAGTGCTTGTCTTTCTTGCCATCATGACAAGGATGGAGTATATATGTGATAGGGGACCTGTGGTGTCTCCAGACCATGTGCAGTAACACCAGGCTTCATTAAAGGGCTACAGATACAGAAACAAGGGATAGGAGATTGTAGGCGAAGTAGGAAGTGAACTAATGAGAGAAGTCCTATGTATCAAGGGTTCTGGATAGGTGGATTTGGTGCTGTACTGTGTGCCTGTGGTTCTTAATTTGCACAGTTCTGGGAGAGACGGGTTCATTTAGTTTTCCTCCCTCCTCCTGATATCCCTAGATTCTTCTTTGTCAAATGCTTCAGGAGCAGAGAGTTTAGCCATCCAGCCACAGAAGCTTTTGATCTTGGATGCACGCTCCTATGCAGCAGCTGTGGCAAACCGAGCCAAAGGCGGAGGCTGTGAATGCCCAGGTGAGGTGTACTCTGCTTTGTCCCCTGACATTTTGTCCTTGTGAGTCCAGCCCAAGCCCAACTGGGTCTTCTCAATTTGAAATGTTCCTCAACCTATCTAGAGAGCCAGAGCTCTTTGGATTCTTAAACTGTTCTTTTCAGGGGAGAAGTAGAGGAGGAGGTATAGTGAAAACTACTCATCTTCCTTTTCTGTGCCAACCTTTAAGTGATAGAGGAAGTAAATCCTCTCCCATTATAAGGCCTGTTCATGTTTGGAAGCCACTTCGTCAGTGACTCAATTTCTCAGCCTTCTGAAAGCTTTTTGTTGCTTTGGGCAGTGGGTGTGCTCATCACTGGCCTCACAGAAAACTCCTCACATAGCTTCTACTTAGAAAACCTGGGGTGGAAATTGAAGCAGTAAATACAGAATTCTAGCAAAACACCTGGTTGTGACATATAACACCCCTACTGTTTGAATGCTGGCTTTTTCTAAGGAGAGACTCCTTCATTGCCAGCTGTGTGCTGATCGAGCAGGTGGAAGCATCAAGCTCCTTTTTCAGATGTGATCTAAGCTGGAAATTGGAAGCAGTTATACCAAGGTGAAACGTGAATGGGTATCAAATGCATCATTCTGCCAAGTTCTTTACAAAGAGATTCCAGCGCTACGAGTTAGATGTGGCCCAAGAAGTAGACCTGGTGAGATGGAAGAATACAGGTCTTTTTTTTTTTAATGTAACAGCTTCTGTTTTATGTCAGTATCTCCAAAATGTAATCTTCCTCAAATTTAAGCACTGTTTCCCTCTAAATAAAGGACTGGGCTAATAATTAGGCATCGAAACATTGCAGTTTCATTAGTCAGCAGCTGCAATGGCTTTGTTTTATAGTCAGTTTGCTTCTTTTAAATTTGGCTATGTGGGCTTTAAATTCAACATATTTGTGTTCTCTTTGTTGTTGTTCTTTCCAGAGTATTACCCGAATTGTGAAGTTGTATTTATGGGGATGGCAAATATTCATTCAATTCGGAGAAGTTTTCAGTCACTGCGGTTGCTGTGCACACAGATGCCAGATCCGGGAAAGTAAGACCTTGGCCTTTAACTTTGCATTGCCTTTTCTAGAAAAATGAGTGTGGAGGTGTCTTTTCTTCTTTTTTTTGGTAAACTTTAGCTTTACCCTGGGTATTTTTCTTACGTTAGGAGCATGGTGGCACAAAGGAGGTGCTGGGAGAAAAATCTAGCCCTTCAAAAGTTTAAAAAATGTCTAGCACAGAACAAATCTCAGCCCTCAGAATAGAAGCATTGTCTTCTTGTTTTTACTGGGACTTCTTCCTTCTCCTCTTCATTGGTTTTGGCCCAAAGTAATTTCTTTGGTTTCTGATGTCCTGCAGTGACACTTAACTGCTATGAACTGAAATGTTTTACCATGAAGAGTCAAAATGTATTCTTCATGTCCTAAAAAGGGTTAAATGTTATTTAAACTTGCCATTAGGTCAGTTCCTTTTACATTTACTTCTGATTTCTAAACTACCCTCTCTTATTTACTAAGAAAATCACCATAATTTTTATTGCTTATTAAAAATGAATGGCTGGCATTTGCAGTGAGGAAGGTAAAATAAATACTCCCTTCTCCTAAGGGAAGTGTTTGAATACAAGATAAATTAGGAGGAATGCTCTGTAGAACAAATATGGACAGATAAATATTTAAAAGCCCCTGTTTTACTATTTCTGGAAGCCAGAGATGGTGCTAGAGAAAGCATAACTTTCTCTTTTCTGGTGTTTGTGCTGGAACCCAAAGCTCTTTCTCCAGGTTCTGTTCAGTAGATCTCATGAGCATGTCAAGTTTTGTGGCATTCCTTATTTATTAAATCAAATGACTGCCTGAACCACTTGTACAAACGATTAAACTCACTGCAGTTGTAATCAGCCCAGAGGGTGAATCAGTTGTCCTTGGGGAAACTCCGGAAGAAAGGAGCTTGCTGCTTTGATTTAGGGATTAACAACTTGCATCTGCTACACGTGCCCAGAACCCAGCTAGTAGCACTCTTCCCTAAAGGTGGGGCGTAGAAAGATTGCCTGGCTGAGGATGTAGATCTACCACTAATTGACTGGTGTGACTTTGGCCAAATAGCTTATTTACTGTCGGTATCTGTTCTCCTTACTATAAAATGAAAGGGATAGAATCGATACTGCTTGATCTCTAATATCTTCTATATATTAGAATTCTTTCTTAAAAAACTATTTTTTAAACTCAGAATCAAAAAACATGTAATTAGCCTTTGCTTGGCCAAATCATAATGTAGTACTTAAGCTTCCATGGGGGATAAAAAAGCTTCGGCCACAGTGGCATCAGCTATAAGCAAGCCTTCCCATGCTGTTGTGTGGCTGTGGAGGGCTAGGCCATGGTGTGTTTTTACTCCAGTTTGGGACCAGGACAACGGACAGTGGAGCCTCACAGCACCTCCTTGATCGGCAGATTTGGGAATGCAGCTTCTCTGTTAGGCATGGACAGCAGCACCAACTGTTACGTGAGAATAGTTCAGCCAGGCTCCAGAAAACCTTACACTGGTTCTCGTTTACCATTTCTCCAGGGGCCAGAAGATAAATCTTAGAGGGCAAATACTAAATTACCTTGTAGTTTCTTTCAGGACTCTGAGGAGTGAGAATAAATGATCCACCAGCAAAAAAAGTTTCTCGGGTACCTATTAGGAGATAGAAAGTCTTGAGATTGAATTTCCCCCCATGATTTAACCAACAGGAATCCTCACGGTATGCTAGGCGCTGCTCAGGGTGTTAGAGTGTGGTAGCAGGTGATGTTGTCTGCACTGTTCTTGAAGGTGGCTTCTAGCTTGCATCTCGTTATAGACATATTTATGAGGTTTCTTTACTTTTTTTTTTGAGAACTTATTGGGCAGATGTACTGATCTTTAAATATAAAGTACCTTCTGTTTTATATCTCAGAAGTGTTTACATTTCCTTCAGGAGACAATTCTAGAAGGAACTACTTATACTGGTTGTATACCTACCATGGACTGAAAATTTTGAAATTATAAGATTTTTGGAATGTAAAATCTATTCATTACTGTCTATTGCTAAGGCTTTCCTCTATTGCATAGTAGGGTTTGGGTCTCATCTTTGTACACAATTTATAAAGATACGGAGATTTTGTTTGTTTTGGCCCTGTGTTATGGGAGGGAAAAAACCTTTGGGAATTGCCTTTTAATTTGACAGGTATTTGGCGTGATACAATAAATCATAAAAGTTAGTAATTCTTCATTCGCTTCTGTTTCTGTTTTTATAGTTGGCTCTCAGCTCTTGAAAGCACAAAATGGCTCCATCACCTGTCTGTGCTTCTGAAGTCAGCTCTTCTGGTAGTGCACACTGTGGATCGTGATCAGCGGCCAGTGCTGGCACACTGCTCAGATGGCTGGGACCGCACCCCCCAGATTGTGGCATTGGCTAAGCTCTTGCTGGACCCTTATTACAGAACCATAGAGGTGGGTGCATCCAAAGAGTAGGATTTGGTACTTCAGGATGAGCTTTGGCGACACCTCACAGGGTTTTATGACCAGTTTTGGTTAGGTGGTTAGGTCTAATAAAAGTGCGACTTATTTTTAAATCATTGCTACTTTACCTTAAGCAAAATTGTGGTGATGCCTACCACAGTTCTTGTGCCTTTTAAAATGGGGTAGATTGTGGATAACAAGGTATTGAGACTATAGACATGTTTTTCTTTGTAGTCTGTCTACTTGGAAAAGTTGTGGCTACCCCAGGAAAATAGGGTTTTTATAGAAGATCTTAGCATGCTTATTGTGGTAATGAGTCTAGATATCACTACAGAGTGTTCTGTGGAGAATGAGCTCTCCTCTGAAATACCCATCTGTTGGGTTAAAGATGTAAAAAACCATAAAGGTACCCTAGAATATATGTAAATCCAGGGTGGGAAGATTTTATAAACATGATTTTGTAAGAATAGCACAAAGACAAATTTAAAAACAACCAGTTTAAAAAATATGGCATTTATATAGTGAATGAAAGAGGCTAAAAATATAAGTAGACTCAAGAAATCCTTAGACAAATGCTTAGTACCCTTTTGATGATTATGGAATGTGGTTGAGGGAATTGGAAAATTGCCCTAAGCATGTGTCCCATCAGGGAATGGACCCTTTGGCTGGGGGCTGGGTGGAGGCTCTGGCTTAGTGGGGAGGCTGTTAAAAGGGATCACCACTGGTGACACCAGGTCCAAGATTATCATAGTCTGGATAGACGAATACAAATGCTGTCTCCTGGGTGCTTCCCTGCAGGGTTTCCAGGTCCTTGTGGAGATGGAGTGGCTGGATTTTGGCCACAAGTTTGCTGACCGGTGTGGTCATGGGGAGAACTCGGACGATCTGAATGAGCGTTGCCCAGTGTTTCTACAGTGGCTTGACTGTGTTCATCAGCTTCAGAGGCAATTCCCTTGCTCTTTTGAGTTCAATGAAGCATTTCTTGTGAGTTTGGCGTGTGATTCTGTGTTTTGGGTATCTTCTAAATTTGTAGGGGTGTCAGTGCAAATGTTAGTGGGCTAGTTTTCATATGAAACTGCATCCTTTTCGGAACTTAACAGAGGGGCCATTCTTTCTACCCTTTTAAAAATAAGTAAAAACAAGTGTCTATTCAGTGAATCCAGGTGTACTAGGTCCATATAAAATTTTAGTTTTTTAAACTTAGTTTTTAAAGTGGATGATAAAAGCCCTTAATAGCAGTTAGAGAAAGAAATAGAATGTCTGTTCCCTCAAATCCATCTATCAAAGCCCCTACATCTGTCCCACACCAGCCCCCTCTCTTCTGCTCATCTGCATGGCTGAAGCATTTCTGTTCTCGGCCTTTTGCACCGGCCTATTTCCCTCTCCACTGGGTCACTGCCGCCGGCACGCAAGCATGGTGCAGCGTCTCCCGTCTCATCCAGACCCATTCTTGGTCCTGCTCGCCCTCTGTCTATTAGCTCATTTCTGCACAGCAGAGCTCCTCAGGTCTTCTTCATTTACTCTCTCAAATTCCTCTCTTCTCATTGTCTTAAACCCATTCCAATGAGGTATTGCCTGTACCATTTACTAGAATTGCTATTGTCGTGGTGACCAGTGACCTTCATGTTGCTTAATCCAATGATCAGCTCTCAGTCTTCATCTTTTCTAAAAAACAGACCTCTTGAGGTATAATTGACATGTAACATTATATTAGTTTCAGGTATACAACATGATTAAATATTTGTATATAATGCAAAGTGATCACAAGTCAAGTTAGCATTCATCACCATGCAGTTACAGACTTTTTTCTTGTGAGAACTTTTAAGATCTGCTCTCTTAGCAGCTTTGAAATGTGCAGCGCAGTAGTATTACCTGTCGTCACATGATGTACGTTACTGCTTCTCCAAGAGTAGTCACTGTAAGTTAGTATCTTTTGAGTATCTTCATTTTCTTTGATCCATTGTTAATATTTGGCCATTTTAATTACTCCTTTTGAAACACTTCCTTGAATTGACTTGCAGCATTCACTCTCTGTTCTCCTCTACCTCCTTAGTGGTCCTTTCTGTCTCCATTGCTGGCTCCTCCCTACTTCCCTGTGTCTGAATGTTGGAATGCCTGAGAACTCAGCCTCCAGACTGTTTTTCTTTCTATCTGTACTTCCTCTTTAGGGATTTCATCTGGTCCTGTGGCTTTAATTGCTGTCCGTGATTCCCACATTTGCATGTCTTCAGCTAAGATCTCTCCACTTAACTCCAGACTCACGTGTTCTTCTACTCAGTATCTCCACTTGGATGTCTTAATGGTATTTCAAATCTAACATAGTCAAAACTTAGTTCTTGATAGCCACATCTCCCCACTCAAAACCTGGTTTTCCAAAAGTCTTCTACATCACCAAATGACAACTCAGTCCTTCCATTTAGAGCAAAATTTTCATGTGATCTTCAGCTCTCCTTCATACTGCACATTCAGTCTGTCAGTAGATTCTGCAGCTCTGCTTTCAAAATACACCTACAGCGTAACTACTATCCCTGCTGTTCCCACACTGGTCCAAGCCACCATCATCTTCTGCCTCAATTCCAGAGAGTCAACCCAGCAGTCAGAGGGATCCTTCTAAAACAAATACAGACCATGCCATTGCTTGCTCAAAAACCTCTACTGACTTTCCATTTTACACAGAATAAAAGTCAAAGTCCCTAAAAATGGCCTGTGGAGCTCTCCTGGAGGCTACCTGTCTAGCCTCCTTTCCTCCCAGTCTCCTCCTCATGCTGTGGCTTTTGGTCACACTGGTTTCTTTCAGTTCCTTAGAAACTGCAAGCACGTGCTCACCTCAAGAGCCAATATTGTTCTTGCTGTTGCCTCTACCTGGAACATTATCCCCCAGGCACCCCCATGACCTGCTCTCTTATTCCATTAGGTCTGTCTGTGAAGGCCTTCCCACGCTGTCCTGTGTGTGTCCTGTCTGTCTCACCCTGTCTTACTGTCCATAGTACTGGTCAGTCTGCACAGTCAGAACAAGTCCTCTCAGGGCAGGATTGCTCTCTGATTATTGTTGCATATCCAGCATCCATCGAAATGCAGGGGTTATATAAGATGCAGTAATGATTTGTTGAATGAAAAATTGTTTAGAAGTTACCTCAGAGATGTTGAGGAAGGGTGGCTCACCTGGGCTGACCTTCCTGCAGAGAATGAGTATCCTACTGCTTGATTTTGCCTCCTTGGACTCCCACAGGTGAAACTGGTGCAACATACCTATTCCTGCCTCTTTGGAACATTCCTGTGCAACAACGCCAAAGAGAGAGGGGAAAAGCACACACAGGAGCGGACGTGTTCCGTGTGGTCGCTGCTTCGGGCAGGCAACAAGGCTTTCAAAAACCTACTGTATTCCTCTCAATCAGAAGCCGTATGTATCCTTCAGCCTTCCTCTGATCAGCAGAAGGAATTTGGGGGTGGAGATAGAGGGGAGCCTTTTTGAGTAGTGGCTGTTTTCTCAAGAGCATCTCTGTTGTCTCTGGATGGGTCGGCTCCAGTGTTTTCCTACCGCTCTGTCCTGAGAAAGCCCAGTTTCCTGGTGGGGCTCTGACCTGTGTCTGACCACTTTGTTCAGAGTGGTTTGATTTAATACACATCTCTACTTTGCCACTCTAGATGTGAATCTGTTCTGGCTTCTCCACCAGAGCTTAACTTACTCCTAGCATGTTCTGTCTCAGGAGTGGAAGAGGCACTTAAGTTGTTCCTGGATGCCCCTGATGGCTTGGAATCCTTCCAGTGTCAGCAGGCGATGATATCCCCTGCAGCTTCTGTCTTGGCAGAAAACTGTGTTCCTTTTGTCAGCATGCATCTTAAATTTTAAAAAAGTCAAAAGGAGGCTAATCAGACGTTGTATTGCTTTGCTGGACTATTAACATGCATCTCACTACAGTTGAGTAGTCAGAGGAAAGATTTACGCTAACTGCTTCTCTCCTTCACTGTGCCTGCTGGGGAAGTAATAGGGGAAGAAATCCCCTCCTTTTCATAAGATTAATTTAAATGGTTCTATAAAACAGTTTTGACAGCGTCTTCTGAAGCCAAGTGTTTGTACCAGGGAATAGTCAGTCACTAATGGAATGACTCACTTTTTTATGCAGTAAAGGCAGCGAACTAAGCTGGTGAAAGTCAGCCATTCAATAAAGGTGACCTAAGACATAATGAGAAATGGACTTTTTAAAAGTCCTTCAGATTTTCATGCCCACAAGAGGCTGTCAAGTGAAGAATGTTGCCAGAAGAAAGTCTACAGTCCCGTTTGGCCCTCTTGGGAGCTAGCCCTGTATCCACTGACGGCAACTCCCGTTGGAGATCGTGCATGACCTGCTGGATGTTCAGCTGGAACATTGGTTCTCAGTGGCCTTCATTTCTTGTTGGGATTTGTTTAAACTTCTGTCGTCCGCTGTCTCTTCAGGTGCTGTACCCTGTGTGTCATGTGCGTAACCTGATGCTGTGGAGTGCAGTATACCTGCCCTGTCCATCCCCGTCCACCCCGGTGGATGACAGCTGTGCGCCATATCCAGCCCCTGGCACCAGCCCTGATGATCCACCCCTGAGCCGGTGAGCCCAGGGTTGATGCCAAGGCCTCAGGCCCTGTGTGGGTGTATTCCAGTGCTGGGATGCTCTCAGGAATAGTCAGAGATCATGACATTGTCTGGCCCCACACATCTTTCTTAAATCTCTGGCATTTTCTCAGGGAAGGGAAAGCATTCTGGGTTACAAGCCTGAAATTTTGGAAGGTATTGGGCCTTGTCACTACTTCACTCTGCTGCATGTACCAGGCAGCTTCTCAGTGATGGAGCAAGTCCTCTGGGTTCTTTGTGACCCCGTGGCTTGAGTTTCAGCCACTGCTTGTGCTTCTGCCTCTCTGCCATCATTTGTTTTCTTAAGCTTGAAAGACAGATGCTAGATGATAGATGATAGATGCTAGACAAATTAGATGATAGAAAATTTGGCGTTGCCACTTATGAGTTAGCTTTATTCAGACTGAGACATAATTAATTTAAATATTGTAATACCAGAAAATCATTAGTGCTACTTTCGTTTGCCACTAGTTGAGCAGTATCATGAAGAACGTTTTTTAAATAGCATTTGCTATTATTAACTTTTTTATATGTATTGGATATGGAGTAGGAATGGTGCAAGAAGAAATTTGCAGACTAGAAGGACTCATCCTGGAGCTTTGCCTTTCCAGTAGTCAGAGCCCAGCTCAAGAGATGCCATAGCTCCTTAAGTAGCTGTAAGGGACTGAGTTATGAAACAACTGCCAGTTAAATCCTGTTATCACCTACTTCCTCTGAGCAGCCTCAGATTCTCATTTCCCCCAAATTCCTTTCTTGTAGGCTACCAAAGACTAGATCATTTGACAATCTGACCACAGCGTGCGACAACACGGTGCCTCTAGCCAGCCGGCGCAGCAGTGATCCAAGCCTAAACGAGAAGTGGCAGGAACCCCGGCGCTCGCTGGAACTGAGCAACCTGGCTGGTCCGGGAGAGGAACCCCTTGATCCTGACAGCCTGGGGAAGCCAGCCAAAGTGCTGGGCGGCGCTGAGCTGTCTGTTGCAGCTGGAGTGGCTGAGGGGCAGATGGAGAACATTTTGCAAGAGGCCACCAAAGAGGAGAGTGGGGTAGAGGAACCTGCCCACAGCAGGAGCATTGAGATGCAGGAGGTCAAAGAGGAGGTGCTCATAGAAAAGGAGGGCAGGGCCAAGGCCCCTGAGAGCTCAGCCATTGTACTTCATCAGGAACCAGAACTGGGTGCTGCTGCTCTCAGGAGCCAGCCAGGCACCAGCCCCTCTCTGTTCTCACAGCCCCTCTCTCTTCCTCAGCAGCAGGATGGGCACAGTGTTCTCCCCAGTTCCCTCCAGGAGCCTTTCAGAGGAGGGGATGTCCAGGAGGTCCCTGTGGAACAGCCTCGGATAGGAGCTGTCACAGAGGACAGGGAGGAAGCAGTTCTTCCAATTCCAGTAGATGGAGAAGTTGGCTATGGTACCTCACAGTTGAGTTCTCTGCTGTCCTCCCGAGTCCCATCTGAGGCCAGAGGACAAAACACAGACAGTTCCATGGGTATGTTAATGGAAGCTAAAGTGAAGTTAGAAAGTGGGCCCCAAGGCCATCACAGACCTTGCTTGATAAACAGTAGCAGGTACAGTGGCAAGGACATGCTTCCTCAAGCCATGGAGCCCAGGCCTTTGGAAAGGGTCCTGGCTGAGCGGCCCCAAGTGGGATTGGTGGTGCGTAGGACTTCCCCTGGGAGCACCCACAGCCCAGTGCATTCTCCTTGTGCCTTGCCTTTAACAGAACGTAAAGAGGGGCTCATGTACAATGGTGCCCCAGAGACTGAAAATAAGGCCTCAGAGCAGCCTCCAGGGCTCAGCACCCTCCAGAAACACCCCACTCCGAACGGGCACTGTGCCAATGGGGAGGCTGGCAGGAGCAAGGACTCACTGAGCCGCCAGCTATCTGCCACAAGCTGCAGCTCTGCCCACTCACACTCAAGGAACTTGCACCACAAGTGGCTGCACGGCCACTCAGGGAGGCCGTCTGCATCTGGCAGCCCTGACCAGCCTTCCCGCAGCCACCTGGACGACGATGGCATGCCTGTGTACACGGACACGATCCAACAGCGCCTGCGTCAGATTGAGTCAGGCCACCAGCAGGAAGTGGAGACCCTGAAGAAGCAAGTCCAGGAGCTGCGGAGTCGCCTAGAGAGCCAGTACCTGACCAGCTCCCTCCGCTTCAATGGGGACTTCGGGGACGAAGTGGTGAGTGCACCAGGGTGCCTCCGTAGCTGCCTCAGGAGACAGGGTACACTGAACCTGGACCCTGTATGCCCATGCATGGTGGCACAGATCTCTAACAGAATTGGAAGGGTCCAGAGTAGTCCTGAAGGAGGTTGGAGATCAGCCTCAGCCATGTGACTGGCAGTCTGCCTTGCTTACCTGGGTGTCCCATCCAGGCAGTTAGAATAAGGAAGAGAGTGCTGTGTGGCTGGTCAGATCTCTCTGGAGAGAGGGTCATGTGTATGAAGGGCATGAACTCCTGGGCAGAATGACATTGTAGGGTAGTGTCATGTATTCTGTCAAATTGTAGTGCCTGTCCTACCCCAGTAGCTGGTAAACTGTTAGCCTCCCAAACATGGGCTGAAGCTGTTCTTTTTTAACAGATATTTGTGCCCACCCTGTGGCAAGTGGTCGCAGTAGAAACGGGGACAAGGGATTGGTTGTAGCACTGCCGAGGAGTTGGCAGTGATGGGGCCTGGTGACTGGAGATGTGGGGGTGCCTGAGGAGAGCTCTCCAGGAGGCGCTGTCGTCACTGGCTGGGTCTCACTCCACGTGTCTGAACACAAGTGTGAGCCTGGCTCTGAAGCAGTCAGCGTACATTAAAGGCGGGCTCATCCAATGACTTTCAGTTCAAACTGACTTCTCGGGTCCTTCATCCTGATGATGGTTTCTCATTTTCCCAAAGAGTCCTTCAGAGAAAGGAGGACATGCCCAAAGTGCTTGGTTTCAACACACAGATGTAAGTGGCAGGGCTACTGGAGCAGCTGACACTCCATCCTGGTCACTTCTACCCCACTCACTTCCTGGAACCAAGGCCGGTCTTTTCACTGAGAGGCATTTTTTACTCCAGAGTCCCTGCTCACAGCCTTAGACCCGTGTATCTCTCTTCCAGCTGAGCTCAGCCCCATCTGCACCTGCTCAACCCCGTTCTTGATGGCTGATGCACCTACAGATTCAGCAGCCGTAAACCCAGCCCACCCAAAGTCCCCCATCCTCCCTTCTTCACCAAGCCTTTTCTTCTTCTGGGAGGAGACCAGGTTCATTCTGTTCAGCTATGTTTGTTTGCCAACAGACTTCAATCCCCGACTCGGAAAGCAATCTGGATCAGAACTGTTTGTCTCGCTGCAGCACAGAGATTTTCTCTGAAGCCAGCTGGGAGCAGGTGGATAAACAGGACACGGAGGTACAGGCTCAGCCCCTGTTCTGATTGCCATCCATGCAACTGTTTTGCAGTTCTTCACTCCCATCCCTACTTCATGCCCCTCGGCAAGGAATGACCTCATAGCACACTTAGCCTTAATCCTCTGTGAATCTCATTCAGAGCCTGTGAATCCCCTAGCAAGCCTATATTTTCTGAGCCAGGGAGTCTCAGCAAGCTGGCCCCTCTGCATTGCCTCTCTGAGTTGGAGCCTTGCCAGCTCCTGTAGTGACCCAGGGTGCTGCTGCCTGCCACTTTATCTCAGGGGAGTTTGGAGTCTCCTCCAGAGAAACGATTTGGACGCCTTTTTTGTGCTGCTGACATCTGAACTGCTGGGCTGGTGCCACCAGAGCCACTGTGATTCTTGTGACTTTTACTGCCCCCAGCATGGCTCTGCTGGCTTCAGCTAGATGGCCCATCTCCTGTTACTAACCTGGCCCCATCTGTTTTACAGATGACCCGTTGGCTCCCTGACCACCTAGCCGCCCACTGCTATGCGTGTGACAGCGCATTCTGGCTCGCCAGCAGGAAGCACCATTGCAGGTGCCATGGGGGGGTGTGGTGGGTGGGCTGGGTGTGGAGGCTGAGATCTGGCCAGGAGACCGCAGATTGGAAAGGTGCAGACATATGGCTGGTAGTGCTCTTTCTGAGGCAGGCGTTGGGGTCTGTAGGACCCCCAGCTCATCTTCTGTGCCTCTGAAATGGGTGTTTGCAAAACTGCATTTGTTGTCTTTCTTGCAGTTCAGAGTGAACATGATTAGTAAGTTTTGAAATGTACAAATGAAGCTCCTGTTTGTTGTGCTTTATTTTGCTTTCTGGATTGTGGGAATAACTACCACCACCCAAACAACCGTTTCTTACTTTTAGAATAAAATTTCTTCCCATTCAACATGGCTGCTATGAGCAAAAATAGTTTTCCAGCTGTGGGCAGGGGACTTCATTCTCCTACTCCATCCCTGCTCCCTGACACCAGACTTGTTTCCCTTGTGCCAGTAGTGAGGAGATACAGCCAGGGGTACTAGAAGGGACAGCTGCAGGTACGGTCTTCAGGCCATAGGGTCCTGACTTCTTTCATCCCTTCTGGTTGGGGCAATGAGTTGCCAGGACTCTTTGCCCCAGCTGGGGTGGTAACTGTCTGGAGGTGTTCAGTGTTCTTGGGATAGGAAGTTTATCCAAATCTGACATAGCTCACCCACAAGAGTGAACCCCCACTGAAAGTGGAACTACCTCTTTGTCTGATAATGGTGTTTCTAGGACTGTCTGTTTTCCCACCCTGCACCCCAAGCCCAGATGTCTTTGGTTGGCTTCTCCTCTGAGTTCTTTCTCCCCTCCTTGCAGGGACACTGACCGTGTCGATCAAACGTGGTGAGCATTGCAACAATCTCTCTGTGATGTCTGCACACCTTCAGTAACTTCTCCCCACTAACTCTGCCATTTCCCCCTTTCTGCACTCACTGGGCTGAAGCCTGGGGCAGGGAGCACTGGCAGGCAGGTGGGCCTGGGGGAGACCAAAGCAGCCAGCTGCGGAGACCATCAGGGCTGAGCTGGGCTGCAGTCCTGTACTCCCCAGCTGCACGGGCCCGCTGAGCCATCGTGCTAGTGAGGAGAAGTGGTGCTTCGGCACAGCCTGGCCTTGTGGACTAGCCAGTTTGGTTTTTAGAGCTATTTCTTTGGCGACAATCATTCATTGAGATCCCAAAATGAAGCTAGTGATTTCTAAGTCAAACAGCATCACTGCTGCTTTAAAAAAAATTTTTTTAAAGACCAGGACTGAGCAGAGGTGGTCTTACCAGAAAACTCTTAGCATGGAAGACTTGAAAAAAATATTCCACTTATGGTCTGTCAGGATTCCCTAAAAGAGTCAGGTAGAAAAGCTTAGTGGATTAAATTCATGTCAGGCTTTTGAGCTGAACTCCAACAGGTATATTAAATAAAAGTAGACATTCAGAAATAGATTTAGGTGATTTTTCTGGGCAACCACAGGTTCTTGCTAACATACGCATTTTCAGAAACAGAATTATGAAGTACTTATAGAAGACGAAGTTTTGTGTGTGTTAGTCCTCTGTCCTTCCATTGCCCCATGTCTAGCCTTTCCTCTTGTGTATTCTTTTGTCCCCAAAGGGCATTCAGTATTCTCTCCTCTGTGTGTACCTGTCCTTAATCCAGCAGTGGGTTTGCATTCTGAGGAGCTGAAATAAAGAGGTAGTGAGTGATGCTGGCTGAGGAGGAGGCTTTCCCTTTAGTTGTTTTCCTCAGGTCTTTGGCCGGCTCACTTGAGTTCCTAAGAGTCTCCCGTTCTTGGGCTCATTGGGATTGATGTGCACATAAGGGCCCTGCAAAAGTAGGGTTGCAATGTGGGCAGAAACTCATGCTCTACCAGCTCCCTTCTCTGTTGGCTCTGAAGGGCATCTCTTCCAGTGTGCAGGTCTCTGTTGCCCAGACAAGTAAGAGCTGGGCTTTCTGGTGGAGGAGAGGGGGAGGCCTGGGGCCTGGGTACAGGTGAGCCTTCAGGACAAACTCTGATATTCCCTGGAGATGCATGGGGGCAAGGGGTGAGCTATAATTGACTGACATCTGTCTAATAATGGGGTGTGTGTTGTGTGCACGTGTGTTTATTTGTGCACTTGTCCTTTCACCCTGAGCATGTGTCACTGGTTGCTTGTTTCGTGGCTTTGCATGCTGGCAGCAGAGCAGCCCTAGATGGCAGCAGTCTATTCTCCATGTTGCTGCCTTCGAGCCTCTGGGGAGTGGCCTTTTGGGTAAGGCTCCTCACACCCTAGCTGGGCTGGGTGGTCGGTTGCTCTCATCTGAGGGGCTTGGAGCAGTTCCACTGGCCTCTGGCCTCTCTGACCACAAGCTTCACAGAGTTCTCCTGGGCCAGGGCTTGACCCATTGAAGTAGCAGCTGCTTCAGCTCTGGGCCCAGTTATCTCTCTTTAGCGTCATCCTCCTGTACACCTGGTAACCTCGAGCCATAGTGGTGAGTCAGCCAAGAGTCCTTGGCTCTGATGTGAAAGTGCTGTGTGACTATGCTAGATAAGGGTCCCCTCCCTGCCTGGCTTGTTCCTGGGCCAAATGAGTGTTTGATCTTAGTGGAGCCTCCAGTACATCCAAATCAGGTGCAGTAAAATTCTGTCTTCTCAGGTTGGTTTCCCTACCACATATCTGTTACTGAAACTAAGTGTTTTGTGTTCTTCTCATCTTAAGGAATTGTGGGAACGTATTCTGCTCCAGTTGTTGTAACCAGAAGGTTCCAGTTCCTAGCCAGCAGCTCTTTGAACCCAGTCGAGTGTGCAAGTCTTGCTATAGCAGCCTACATCCTGCAGGCTCCAGCATTGACCTTGAACTGGATAAGCCCATTGCAGCCACGTCAAACTGAAGTTCAGCGACCTGGGGCAGGCAGAGGCCAAGCTGCTGTTCCTCTGACGGGCCCACACAGCCTGGGCAGACCAGGAGGCCTGTGCACTTTGGAATGGGGGCGTGGAACCACCTGTGCAGAGGGACAGAAATTTGGGGTGTACCACTGGATTGTAGATTGATTTTTCTTTCCTGTTTTTTTTCTTTCCACCCTCCCTCTGCCTCCAAAAAAGAAAATCCCCTGGTTGTCTTAATTTTTTTCTTTGGACAGAAGACCAGAGGTTGCCAAGGCCCCCTGTAACTATTGAGCTGCCTGCTGTCAGGTGATGCCGAGGGTTGGCTTGGTTCTTTAGGAAGGGAGGAGGCTAGTCGAAGGCAGGAGTGGAGGTCTGAGCTAGTGAGTGGGGGAAGAAAGCCAGTGCTAATGTTTGTGACTATTCCTCATGCCACTGCAACATCAGAGCTGGGTGGAAAAACCTTTGCTGCTGAAGGGGGTGGAAACATCTTCCCTAGGAGTACCTCCCCTGGTGCTCTCTCCCTCACTCTCCCACCCCAGAGGGGCCCTGCCAGTACCACCTCACAGACAGATAAATTGGAATTGGCGTTTGGAGGGAGGGACATACAGTAAATGAAACCTCTCAGGCCCCACTCTGGGAAAGGAAGGTAATGTTCCTCCGAGGCAAGGGAGAGGACTGAGAACGGGTGGCTAGCATGTTCTCCCGTGGGATTTTTAACAAGACCCAGATTGCCTAGGGCTCCCTTCGCGGTCATGAGACTGCCTCCCTCACCAGGCTCTGTGGCGCTTCCCATCCTCAGGTGTGGAGTGCCGAGCAGCCAGAGTGCAGTGTCCTACTGCTGTGGCCACGGCCAGACCTACCCTGAGCCCAGGCACACCTGGAAGCCTTTCTGGGACCTGGTCCCCCAAAACAATCTCTCTTCCACAGCCAGCACGGAAATCCAGACTCAGGGTTCCAAAAATTCCCCATTCCCAAACCAAACAAATCATGGACCTCCTTCTTAAGGGGTAGAATCAGCCTTTGAGGGTGCAAGCCTCTGGAAAGGGAGCCTGTCCTATACAATCAGCGTTCTTCCTCCCCCGCCCTTCTTGGGGAATCGGGGAGGACCTAGCGGTGAGGGGCCTCTGTGACTCGGGCTTCCTTAGAGAAGCAGCACAGGCCATTGGAGAGTCAGGGCACCTTTCCTCAGTAAGCTTTCATGTGGTCCAAAAAGAGCCTTAAATGAAGAGGATTTGTGGTAGAGGTGGGTATGGGGGACGAGTGGAGAGTCTGTGCTTTGTAATCTCGGCATCCATGTTTTGTGCCTGCCCTCCCCCTGGGGGAAGGGCTGTGCTTGGCTCTGCTAAACGCTGCTAACTGGTGATAGGACGATTGTGGTGAGTGGCTTGGGGGAGGCCAGGGAACTCTTCTGACCCTTTGGAAGTAGTTCTGGCCAAGGGCAAGTTGTGTCTCAGGAAGGTGTCTCCTGTGTGTTGCCTGGGTGCCGTCAAGATGTGGCCCAGCCGCCTTCCCTGGAGCTGTTGTCCAGGCAAAGCCCAGAGCATCTGAGTGCGTCTCCGACTTCCCTGTGGCAACAGGTTGCTCGGAGTTTGAATTCAGTGAAACAGGGTGTAGTTCTCCACAGTCTGTGTGGTCTGCTCACGCAGGCAAGGAGAAGTCAGTCTAATTAAAGATTGTGCAGTTCCTAGTGACAGGTGTCAAGAGGTGTGATACGGGTTCCTTGGATCTGATGTACAGTGTGAATAAATGCTTGCAGCTCTTAGCCCATTTTTGATCAATGAAGCACTTTTTTATTAATATTTTTCTTTGTATGTAAAGGAGGAACTGTAACTGTAGCTGTACATATAACCCTTTTCTCCTAAAGAGGAGTCAGTCAGTGCTCCTATATTTTTCATTTTTTTGTCAAAGCAAGAAGTAAATACTTCAGACCTGTTAAATAAATAAATAAAGTGAATAAAGTTTAGTGTTCCACATGGTAGCATTTGCTAACATGTGCTAGTTCTTTTCCCTGTGGTTTATTCCCTCTTCATCCATTTTCCCTCTTACACAGAAGCAGCTGGAGGCACTGCTGGGAAACTGAACTTTGGCAAAGGAAAACTACAGATTTCTTTTCAACTCTGGACCTTGGCAAGAAGCCGTCTCATGATGGCCAGACACTTGAGACTTACTTCCTTGATGGTTTTTCCTCCTAACATCTCCAAAGCTAAAAAGGCAAAGTAGTCAGGCCTCTTTAACAATCAGCAGTTCTTCCCTAGCTGAAGAGCTAAGCATCAGTAGTAATTAGAACTACCTCTTGGCTTCCAGGCCCCCTTTCCTGCTCCTCTAGTTTCAGGGCAGCCAGTGCTCTGGCTCCTAACCCGACTGCACCCTGGAGTGTCAGCTGCACCTGAAGCAGCAGTTAAGCACAGAACTCTGCTTGCAGTGTAGGGTGGGAGGGGATGTTGGGAGGAAGGGGGATGTCTAGAAAGCTCTTCTGCCTGTCATTCTTGGATGAGATAACGTGGGTGTGGGAAGAGACCTTGGGGGCAGAAACTGGATTGGGTGTGATACGTGCCTAACTAGAGGTCTCCCTCCCTCCACACACAGGGAGGACCCTCCGCTCTCAAGATGTGCAACCAGCGAGCAAGGCCATAACTTCTAGTCGCATCGTGATTAGTGCCTGCTCTTCAGGGAGGAGCATTTTCTTTCCTTAGGCATCTTTCCCATCCCACAGGTCTGTTGGAGAACTTACGCAGTTCCTTCCCAGAGAAGGCTGGTGTTGAGTGGCACACAGCCCTGGGGTTACCACCCTGTCATCTCTGTGTTGAGTTGGTTGGGTTCCAAAGAGTGACCAGCTCAGAGCACCCCCTGAGGGCCTTAACTCTTTGGGGCAGGATTTCCATGGTCACTTTTTGGATGTCCTCTCAGCTCAGCTGGTTCCAGTCTGAAAGCTGAGGTGCCACCCAGCAGGCGTCTGGAAATCCTCCTCTGGGAGGAGAAGGTTCCACTTCAGTTGCCTTCAGTCCATCAGGGAACCCAGTGTGCAGACCAATTTGTAATAAAAAACCTGAGTGTGTGTCTGTACCTAGCTCCTCTTGCTCCTGAGGGCTAATGGCCCAACTCTCAGTGAGTTTAAGCACTAGCAGAGGCTAGCAAGGCTATCTGGCCCAGAGTCGGGAGCTGCTGTGGGGAGGGAGATGAAGAGCCAGGAGCTGGTGAGACCTGCACAGTGTGGGTCAAAGGCAAGGGGTTGCCCTATGGAAGACAGCAGGACGGGAAGAGAAGGGGCTCTCTCAGGGTGAGGCCAGCTTCGGGCTGCCATGTGGAGGAATTCGGTCTGAAGCAATGCAGCACTACCAGTGATGAGCTAGCAGGATGCCATCTCACTCTGAACTTTACTATCCTAGCACTCTGGATATTTCCCTTCTTTCTACACTTTGGCCACCTTAATCCCAGTCCAAGAAAATGATAGGGCTACCTTAATCCACTAGGATTTTTCTAGTGAGGACATAACAGAAAATTTTTTCTTTAGTAATTTTGCTAATATTCTCAGTGTTCATTTCTGTTAGCAAAGAATATTCTAAGAACTTAAAAGGTACTGTGGCAGATTTAAAGGGAGAATGAACAGAATGGTGCCAGAGGGTCTGATAAACACTTCAGATACCAAAAAAAAGGAATTGAGGTTATATCCTAGAATAAGATCACAGGCTATTGTCCTTGAGACAGCCAATCTATGGCCGTCACACACACAGATTAGGTGAGCCCATACCTGTTGAAGTCAACTCTAGCCATGACCTCTATAAAGAATGAAGTTGGATTTGAAGGTACCATTGTAAGATTTCATTTAGCTGAGGCCTATTGAAGTGACCTGGCCCTAGAGCCACAGCACACCCACCTGATAGCATTAGCTGGGCATAGAGCTAACAGTTAAAAATGGACCCTGAGCTGTGCAGCAAAGTGACTGACTCCATTTGGAGTTTCAGATAACATGACAGGAGTCCCAGGTGTCTAATTTCTAGCCATGTTAAAAGATCCTTTGATCTAGGCTGAGGTTAAGGACAAGATTATCCCGAGTCAGGACTAGAATGTGTGAGAAGCTTCTGGCTGGAGTAGGAGGCAACACGCCTAAGCCTCTGAACACCAGTCCTGCTGTCCCTGCACATGATCACCCTGGTGTGGTGTTCTCTCCCCTGTACGGAGACTTCATCTGCTGTGTCTCCTGCCCCCAGTCTAACAGGCCTCTACGGGCTGGGCAGCTGCTGAGAGGCATACTGGGAAAGGGAACGGGCACCCTCTGAAATGCGAATTACAAAGTTTTAAATGCTGCTGTTGTATTATTTTATTTACCACTTGAGTCGTTTCTACCACACTGACTTCATAGTCAACTTTTCTTAGCGCGCTCAGAGCAGTTGCATTTCAGTTGTATTTTCAGTGAAATTTGTTTTACATTGGCTTTTAAAATTGGCCTTTTAACTGCTTCCCAGTTGTTCTATATAAGATTTTTTTTTTAATTGCAAACAACCCATGAGGCTCAGGTGCTGTTTAAGAAATAGACTGTGTTGCTGCTGACAGTAGTGTTTGCCTATTGTAACAGCACTGATTTCTGCTGTAGCCTTAGTGACTATGTAAGTGAAATAAATGTGTCATTTTCACCACAAACAGTTGTTCAGCCCCTGGATTCAGGTTGCCACTGTGGTTCCCCAGTCAGTGCTGAGACTAGTGTATTAGGTACAAGGAATAAATCAGCTCAGGCCTTTAATAGGTCCAGGAGAGAGGGAGGGGCCTGGCCAGAAAGGGATGGCAGAGGTCAGCATTTGTGTTTCAGAGGCAGGGGACCAAAACCCTGACACTTGGAGGTGGGAGGGACCTTAGCTCATCTACTTTTGTGATTTTCATGCTGTTCTGTGGGGCCTTTGTGGGCAGGGAGCCCTCATACCCATTCAGTATTAGGCTTCCAAGGAAGATATGATTTGAAGAAAGTATTTGATGCTTAAAGGTTTGAAAATCATTGATTTGATCCATTCCTGCCCTCACCCGCCCCGTTCCCGCACACAAATGTTTTTTTGGAGAAAGCTGGCTCAGAGAGTGGCAAAGGGCCATCCAGGGTTATCAATGAATTAACAAAATTTGAATGAGAAATACACTCTCCTGACCCCAACCCCCAATGCTCTTAGGCTTCCAGAAGACAGCCTTAGATAAATAGCTTTTTGAACCTGGTTCTCTGAGTTTTAGCCAAGCCAGAAATATTGGAGAAAAGCTTAGTTGCTACAATAAGGCTTCAGCTATGAAGCCTCCTTACCCTCCCAAACAAATAAAAGGTTTGATAACATAATTGTTTCTATTTTCCTTTAAACCTTTCAAATATAAAAACCAAACATCATTAGCACAGATCATCTAAGGATAGGTCATAACATTGTTTTAAATTGGTGAGGTGGTGGGGATAGAGCGTTTTTGACTAGTGCCAATGGGTTAGTTGTCAACTGTCTCAGCATCCACTTTATTTCTGAATTTGTGCATGGTGTGGAGAAAAAGTGCAAATTATATCCAGATAAGTGGTTGTGAATGGTAATAGTCACAACTTGCCTGCAATATCCAGTTGTTACAAAACTGAAGTAGATCTTGGGAAAACAAAAGGATTGGCAGCAGACTATCCAATACCTGCTTTCAGTCCTTGTCCTCCATATATCAGGTAAGAAACACCCGGTTTATTTACAATCACTAAAACCATTCTGTGGAGAGGGCCGGTAGCATTTAGTTGGGGCTGGGCTTGGCGATCAAGGCACCAGGCGTGCTACCCTCTGAACAACCCCTGAGAACCCAAGCACAGCAATGGAGGCCTTACTGCAAGGGCTCAGGTAACCTGAGCTAGTATGTTTTACAGCTGAGTGTACATGTTAAAGAAAAATCGTGATATTTAAGATGACATTTGAAGCAGATGTTTTAGAGAACCCCTGAAGCCTTGCCTCAGAAGCTAGTATCAAAACCATTAATTTGGCAGAAAGAACCTGGCTTTCCAAGCCCATAGTCCCTGGTTGAGAGTCACCCCAGGGCAGGTGAGGAACTGAGCATTTTTTCATCTAGAGCAGAGCACTTGCCCAGAAGAGGGTTGAAGGTGGGTGCTTAGTAAATGCTCCCCTCCCACTGCCCATGAGATGTGATGGCCTTTTCTGTCTCAGGCTGCTGGCAGAGACAGACTGCCTTCCCTTCTACCATCTATGAAAACAAGACAGTGCCGCTGCCCTGGGTCTTCCACCTTACAGAGGTAAAGTTTTAACCTTGAAGCAATCTGTTTTGTAAGTTGTAAATGTAATACTACTCAAAGACTTTATTTAAAAGTTCACAAATGTATTTTAATAAAGGAGTACAGTTTTTGGAGAACATCCAAGATGGTGGCATACAAAGAGCCTAAACTCCCATGTATTCACCAAACCTACACCTACACACACAGCAGTCCATCCCAAGGAAGAGCTGAGGGCTGAGTGAGCACCCTTTTGCACAAGGGATAGAAAGACCACATCAAAAAAATAGCAGGAGAGACAACCATAAAGGCACGTGCCGCATCCCCAACACAGCAATCTGCAGTAGGGAGGGCTATCACTGGGGGATCCCACACATTTATCTGCTCTGGGGCACAAAAAAGAGCCTGAAGTTTAAAGGACAATTAGACTATAAGCAAAGGGAGTTGATTTTCAAAGCTGGAGCATCTGCCCAACGGCAGGGGAACTGCTAGAATTCTGTAGGATAGGAGCTGCTGGGGAGCACCACTGTTTATATTCCCCCTCCACGTGGATAGTGCAGACAAGAACAGGGTCCAGAGGTCCACACCAGATCAGACGTACCTTGAGGCACACCCTGTCCCCAGAAGTGCCCATCCAAGATCCAGTAGTCCCACCATGGCAACACCGGCATGATGCTCACCCAGACTCCCCTCTGCTTATGCTTCTTCAGCCCCCAGCTTCCCTGCTGGCACACCTCTGGCCCTGCACTCACTAGGACTTCCCCAGACTGCACCCAGTTGATCCACAGCCACCCCAGTGGTGCACCCCAGACACTTCCACACCCTGGACCATCCCCTCAGCACCTGGCCAACCCTACTGTGCATCTGTGTTGGTGTCCTTAATTCCTTTCAGGTTCCTGGGCCAATTCCAATGTGTGTGTTGGGAGAGGGGATCTTCTCACACACTACAACCAATTCTAGAACACCAGCAGGGTGTCAGAGAACTCAATTCCGATGCTATCTGCCTGGAGAGAGCACCAGATTTCCCACGTTGAGGGCTCTGTCCTATAACACTGCCCTCCACCCCTGACTCCAAATGCTGGTCACAAACCCCACAACCTCACCCTTAGGTTTGGTTAATTTGCTAGAGTGGCTCACAGAACTCAGGAAAACAAGTTTACTGATTTAATAAAGGATACAAGTTAACAGATGAAGAGATACAGAGGGCAAGGTCCCAAATAAAGGACTGTCTTCATGGAGCTTAGGGCCTGGGTCAGTGGCACATGGAGGTGTTCTGGTTCCCCAAGCATAGCTCTCTCCAACCAAGAAGCAGGATCCAAAGGACTGAGAAGGTGTTTTTGTCAGGGCATCATTGCATAGTCATGACTGACTAAATTATTGGCCATTGGCTGATTCAACCTCCAGCCCGTCTTTGGATGGGGTCCAGAAGTCTCTCATTAACACGATAACACCCATTTCACCTTTAAGACTGCAGTGTTTTCAGGAACTGTGGATGAGGACCAAAATATACCTGGGAAATACGTATTTCTTACGACTCATTATATTGCAGTGCTCCTGGCCCAGCAATCGCCTGGCAACCAGCCATCTAGCCAAAATGCCAGGCTCCCCAAGTCTACTGAGGCCATGTTCCTACACAGGGCTATTTTTTCAAGAATGGGAGAGGTAGCCATTTTGTCTCATTCATAGATACACAAGAAAGTCAAAATGTGATAGCGGAATATGCTCCAAATGAAAAAACATGGCAAAACTTCAGAAAAAGAACTATGAAGTGGAGTTAAGTAATCTACCTGATTAAGAGATCAAAGTAATGATTATAAGATACTCACCAGACTTGAGAGGAGTGCATGAATTCAGGAAGGACTTCAACAAAGGGAAGATGAAAAAAAAATCACAGTGGAAGAATACAAAAATAAAATGAAAAATACACTACAGAGAATGACAGATTCAAGGATGCAGAAGGACAGATCAACTAGCAGGAAGGCAAGGCAATGGAAAACACTCAAGATGAACAGCAGAAAATTTTTGAAAATGAGAAAAGGTTAAGGACCTCTGACAACATCAAGTGGATTGACATTCACATTATAGGAGTTCCAGAAGGAAAAGGGTGGAAAACTTATTTGAAGAAATAAAAGCTGAAAACTTCCCTATCCTGGGGAAGGGAACAGACATCCAGGTCCAGGAAGTACAGAGAGTCCCAAACAAGATGAACCCAACCAGGGCCATACCAAGACAAATAGTAATTAAAATGTTAAAGATTAAAGATAGAGAACCTTAAAAGGAGCAAGAAAAATGCAGTGAATCACATAAAAGGGAAATTCCACATTTCAGAAAAATTATATGCCAACAAACTGGGCTACAGAAGAAATTAATAATTTCTAGAAACATACAATCTTCCAAGACTGAACCAGGAAAAAATAGAAAATCTGAACAGACTGATTACTGGTATCAAAAATGAATTGTCATCAAAACATTCCCAACAAACAAAAGTCCAGGACAAGATGGTTTCACAGGTGAATTCTCCCAAATGTTTAAAGAAGAGTTAATACCTATCCTTCTCAAACTATTACAAAAAATTGAAAAGGAAGGAAAGTTTCCCAATTAATTCTGAGGCCAGCATTCCTCTGATGCCAAAACCAGGCAAAGAAACTACAAAAAAAAAAAAACAATATCCCTGATGGACATAGATGAAAAAATCCTCAACAAAATATCAGTGAACTGAATTCAAAAATATATTTAAAAGATCATTCACCATAACCAAGTGGAATTTATTCCACACATGCAAAGATGGTTCAGTATCTGTCAATCATTGTGATCCACCACATTAATGAAGGATAAAAACCATATGATCATCTCAATAGATGCAGAAAAAGCATTTGATAAAATTCAATATCCATTCATGATAAAAAAAATTCTTAAAGTGGTAAGAGAGGGAACATACCTCAACATAGTAAAGGCCATATATGACAAACCCACAGCTAACATCATACTCACTGGTGAAAAGCTGCTTTTCCTCTAAGATCAGGAACAAGACAAGGATGTCCACTCAACACTTTTATTCAACATAGTACTGGAAGTCCTAGCCACAGCAACCAGAAAAAGAAAGGGCATCCAAGTTGGTAAGGAAGAAGTAAAACTGTCACTATTTGCAGATGAAATGATACTGTATATGGAAAACCCTAAAGACTCCACCAAAAAATAAAACTAATAATTTAGTAAAGTTGCAGGATACAAAATCAGTATACAGAAATCTGTTGCATATCTATATATGTACTAACACTGAACTTGCAGAAAGAGAAATCAAGAAAACAATTCCATTTACAATTGCATCAAAAGGAATAAAATACCTAGGAATAAATTTAACCAAGAAGATGAAAGACCTGTACACTGAAAACTGTAACACACTGATGAAAAAACTTAACACAAAAGAAATTCCATGCTCATGGATAAGAAGAATTAATGTTGTTAAAATGGCCATAGTCACCAAAGCAATCTACTGATTCAATGCAAATCCTACCAAAATACCAATGGCATTTTTCACAGAACGAGAGCAAATAATCCTGAAATTTATGTAACCACAGAAATTTATATGTAACCACAGAAAACCCTGAATACCCAAAGCAATCTTCAGAAAGAAGAACAAAAGAACACTCTGATTTCAAAGTGTAGTACAGAGCTATAGTAAACAAAACAGTGTGGTACTGACAAAAAAAATCAATGGAACATATTGAGAGCCCAGAAATAAGCCCACACTTAACACGGTCAATTAAAATATAACAAAGGAGTGGTGTTGGGAAAAACTGGACAGCTAATGCAAAAGAATGAAACTGGAACTCTGTCTTACAGCGTATGCAAAAGTGCACTCAGAATGGATTAAAGACCTAAATATAAGACCTGAAACCATAAACATTCTAGAAGAAGACAGACAGTAAACTCTTGAACATTACCATCAGAAATTTTTTCCTAGATATGTCTCCCAAGTGAAGGGACATAAAAGCAAAAATAAATAAGTGTAACTACATCAAACTAAAAAACTTGTTAACAGCAAAGGAAACCATCAACAAAATGAAAATCAATTTGCAAATGATATACCCAATAAGGAGCTAATATCCAAAAGTTGCAAGGAACTCATACAACTCAACACCAAAAAACCCCAAAATAATCCAATAAAAATAGGCAGAGGTTGGGGGGGGGGAACCTGATGAAGGGGGTAGTGTAATCACCATAATATTACTCATTTAACTGTAGATTAATGATATCAAAATAAACTAAAAAAAAATAGGCAGAGGATCTGAATAGACATTTTCCAAAGAAGAAATATATAGGGGCAACAGAAACATGAAAAGACGCTCCACATCACTAATCATCAGGCAAATGCATATCAAAACCACAATGAGATATCACCACACCCCAGTCAGAATGGCTAGCATCAAAAATACAAGATATAACAAGTGTTGGCAAGGATGTGGAGAAAAGAGAGCCCTTGTGCACCATTGGTGAGAATGTAGAATGGTGTGGCCACTATGGAAAACTGTGGAGCTTCCTCAAAAAGTTAAATATAGAGATACCATATGACCCAGTAATTCCACTACTCAGAAATTTGCCTGAAAAAAAAAATCACTAATTCAGAAAGATAGATACAACCCCTATGTTTATATTGCAGCATTTAATTTACAATAGCCAAGATATGAGAGCAATCTAAATGTACATTGATAAATGAATGGGTGAGAAAATGTGGTACATACATACAATGGAATATACTCAGCCATAAAAAAGAATGAAACCTTGCCATTTGCAACAACATTGATGGAACTAGAGAGAATTATGCTTAGTGAAATAAGCCAGGCGGAGAAAGACAGATACCATATGATTTCACTTACATGTGGAATCTAAAAAATAAAGCAAATAAGCAAACAAAAGAGCAATAGACTCATAAACCTGGAGAACAAACTGGTGGCTGCCATAGGGAAGAAAGGTGAGAGTGGGTGAAATGGATGAAGAGCATAAAAAGGTAAAAACTTCTAATTATAAAATAAGTCACAGGGATGAAAAGTACAGCATAGGGAATATAGTCAATACTGTAATGTGGTAGTTGGTAACACTTATTAATACATTTTGTATTATATAATTGTTGAATCACTATGTTGTACACCTGAAATCAATTTAATATTGTATACCAACTAAATGCCAATAACAACAAAAAACTAGAAAATTTTAACAAATGGAGGTGTGTCTGTAGGTGCCCTGATGCATTAAAACTGAATAAAAGCAATGGCAATGGAACCAAGCAAAAGAAACTGTTGGGGTGAGGGGACATCTGAGAACTCCTAGGCTCTGTAGAGAATGAGGAGGCTTCACTCCACAAAGGGCTGATGAGTTCTAGTTTCCTGACCAAACGTGGAGCCGATGGATGTAGCCTAGCGCCCCAGGCTGAGGAGCAAGGGAGGCAGAGCAAGGTGAGTCTCACATCTGTGTAAGGCAAATGTCTAAAACACAGGCCCGGGCCAAGGTTGTGTGCTGTGTGTATCTAGCAAGAGAGCCCCTGTGAGGATCCCAGAGCCCAAGGCTGTACAAGAAAGTGAAGACCTTTCATTCAGATGGTCCTTCCTGCCATCTCCAATGACAGTGTGGCCTGAGGTGGCTGAACATGTCTAAGGCTTTGTCATCCGAGTGAGCTAGTTGTAAATGGTACTCCTAGTGTATTATGTCAGTTGGAAGTTCAGTCCCTGGAACTGGAAGTTCTTTTAAGCCACCCAGAAGGTGCTGGTACCAGTGGGCAGACACACTTTACTGGGGCTGCTCCCACTTCGTAGTCTCTGTCAGCCCCTGGGACATCACCAGCATCCCCTGGCCCCTCAGGGGCAGTAGGATACTTTGTTCTTTCATGTGACTTGATGAATCAGCCTGCTGCTCTCTCAAAGACTTCTGACCCCTAACACTGTCCTCAGATGTCCTCAAGGACTATCAGTGCCCTCCAGCCCCTTGCTCAGAGCATTCCTTCTCAAAGCACTCTACAGCAGAGCAACCTTGATAAACCTCCTGGTGGCTTTTCTGCCCCTGCACTTGGTTTGGGGGAGCTTTGCCAGGCAGTCCTTTCCCTGCTGGTGTTCTCTTCCTTCCTTCCACACATGTTCCTTGGAGACTTATAAATCAAGGTATTTAAAGTGGACACATTTTATTAGCCACAGTTCCAAAAGAGTTTCTGACAGGGATGCAGCCAAGGCCTCCTTCCCCAGGGGCTTGGGGAAACTGCTAGAGCCTGAGGTGTTCTCACCTGAGCCAGCCTGAGTGCACACCCCTCCACCCCATCCCCGTGCAGCCCTGAGGCATTAATCAGGAACTATTTCTCCTGGGCCTGTGGACTCTGCTGGGCCAGTCTTGCTAGTAAAAGGAGGGCTGAACCAAAAGGCCTGCAGCATTTAGTCTTGCTTTTTGTCTGCTGGATGAAGTGCTAGGTTCCCTCCCTTGCAGTCAACACCTGGAGCAGGGGTAAATACTTGTGCCAGTTTGCCCTCCTCTCCACCACACCAGAATAGGAAGTTAAATTCCTCCCAAGCCCTCCCGCCCTTCCCTGGGACTAGGAAAAGCCCCGTCATTAAGTCTGTTTATGAAGCTCAGTCATAGGAAGTTCTGAACCATACCATATAGGAATGAACCAGAGTGCCTAGTGCTGCTGCACACGGCTTCTGTGTGCTGCCTGAGGAGAGGGCAGGGGCCGGGCAGGGATCACCCATGCCACTCTCACGTCCTCCAGGTAGCAACCCCTCCGAAGCACTCCAGACCTTTGGAGATCACTGCCAATGCCTGAAAAGCCCAGACTGACTGAGGACAAGAGCCTGGTGTCTGAGGTTACCCAGTCACCCCTTGTTGCTGGGATTCCTAAGTGAGGCCTTGGCCATGGGGTCTTCGCTTCTAACAGCTCTGAATACACCAGGCAACTCATTCATTTAACAAGTGAGGGCCATGGGTCTGCACAGGCTTTGTTACTGACTGCGACACATCTCCACCCCACGGTCCCATGAGATGACATGGCATTTCTGTCTCTGACACTGCTTGCCCTCAAGAGTGTGCCATCTGTTAGAGAAGATTGAGCAGACACATAAATTAAAAGACTCTCATCTAAAAAGTACTGGGGCTTGAAAAAAAACTCTTAAAGAGTCATCCCACTTGAAATGGAGACCAGAGTTTCATACAGTAAATGGTGGAAGAGGTTTGATCAAAACTTTATATTGGAAAATGAAATTATTACTAAAACAACTACCTGTAAACAAAATGTAATTGCAGCAATGGGCTAATAACATAAAGAATATTTTATGTATTTTCCTCTTAAAACCTAGGATTGCACAGTATTGCCTCACTTCATGTTTGATTACCGCAGTGCTATCAATCGCAGGGTCATTTTTGCAAACCGCAGTCAAGGGCTTTCCTCACTTTTCCTGAGGGCCTCGCTTAATCCTTTAGCCCTTTGTCACTCGAATCACCCCTAGGAAGCACCTAACTGGTTCTGTGCAGCTCTTCTTTTCGTTTACTAATGAACCTAACTAGACCCTCGTTTACCAATGACTACACTTACTTGAGCAGTTTCCCAACAGTACTTTCACGACTTTATGAAGTCCTGCATGTTTCCCAAAACTTAAATTGTACTTTGGCACCTATTTTATTGTATTTTTCAATGTCGAAAGTTTACAACATTTCACACTCTTAAATAAGAGATGGGAGAGATGGGCTATGATGGTTAGAGGGTGTTAAGCAGGGAGAAGATGTTAGAAAAGAGACAACAGGCCCAAAATAGAGTGACCTGTGCCAAACCCCACATCAGCAAACCAAGACCTACATCCTGTCCTAACTGCAGTTTCCGCTTCCCAGGAATGTGACCTTTACCAGTCAGCATGGAATTACCTGGTCAGCACTAGTGAGATAATATGCCCAGGAGACCCATTCCCTTCAGGAGGGCAACCTGGGCTGAAACCAAGCATTTGCTAACAATTTCCCTTTCCTGCCCCTTTTCTGCTTGCAAAACAACCTTCCATTTTGTACAGTACCTCAGAGTTCCTTTCTATTGCTAGATGGGATGCCGCCCAATATGGATTTTGGGGAAGCCAATTTGATCTTTAAATTTATTCAATTGAGTTTTACTGTTTAACAATGTCTAAGTGGAAAGAAACTTTATAAATGGTCAGTTGTTTGAAGAATACTTTTCATGGCTGATGACTTCAGCTTTCCTCCACAACCTAGTGGCTGGTTAGATATGGCTTGGAGAAGAAAGGGGGCCCATTGATATGGGCCACTCTGTGGTGCTTCCTCGGTCCCCCAAGGCAGTATTTGCTGTAAGCTGCCTGACCTGGTCTCTCTACGCATGCAGAGCTGGCCCTGCAACCCACAAGGAGCAGAGAAGGGTCAGGCAGCACACTTGCCTGAAGAACAAAGTACACCCCTCTAGTCTCAGAGTAGGAGCAAACATCAAAGGAGCTGTCTGGTGGCCTTTCCTCCATGGCACCCTTAGCCCTGCCTGCACATACATAGCCCTGCCTACCCTGAGAGTCCCTCCTCCTCTGTTCCTCATGCCCAGGGCTGCTTTGGCTTCTCCTCCTTCCCTTCCACTCCAAACCCCCACCATCACCTGCGTCAGCCACCCAGGAGAGCCTCACACCAAGGCATGGAAAATACAAAAGCCAGAAACAGCACAAATGTCCATCAACAGGATAAGGGATAAGTAATATGTGAAACAGTCATCCATACAATATAACATAGCAACAAATGAATATAGTTACACAAACAGCCACGTGGATGAATCTCACAAAATACTGAGTGGAAAAAAGAACAATGCTATTCTTTAAAAGTTCGAAATGAGGCAAAACAAAACTATTACTTTGATATGCAAAGACATGGCAATTACAAAAGCCAGGGCCCTGATTGGCTCAAGGTGATGGAGCGAGCAGTTGGGGAGGATATATGGGCTTCTTGAGTGCTAAAGATGCCCCAGGTCTGGATCGGAGTAGTGGGTTTCACAGATGCTCACCTTAGAATTCATCAACCTCTTCAGATATGTTTTATGTACTTTTCTACATGTATGTTATTTCACAAAGTTAAAAAAAAAAAGAAACTAGCCTTTCCCCCACCCTCCTTGGGCTTCTCAGAGCCCTGGCCCCTTAGGGTACACGCAGCTGGCCTCTCAGGCAGCTTGCCTCAGTGGAGAACACGCAGTGGGAGCAGCCAGGACCTGAGGAGAGCAGGTTGGCCCCCCACTCCGGTGGCCCTGGGCCAGTGAACCAGGGAGCTCTACCTTTATTCCTTCCCCGAGGGCGCCCTCCTACCCCGGGTGCCGTCACTGCCCCACCGCAGCCCCACCGAGTTCTCAAGGCAGTTCGGCCACGTTGCCCTGGTCCCTGCTGCTGCCAGGCTTGCCTGGCTCGGTCTGTTTCTTATGGAAGGGATCTGCTATGATGCGTCAACCCAGTGCCCTAGATTTAACTTAAATCTGGTGGGATACTCTTGGTCTCTGTTACTTGTTTATGTAAGGTGGTCATCTGCCCACTTACTTACAGTTAGGGGGGAACATTCCAGGGATCCATACCCAGGAACCTTTGATCATGTACAAGAAAATCAGTCACATAGCAAAATATGAGTTCCTCCTCCAAGTCAGATACCTCTTTAGGCAGAGAAAGGCAGGACCCTTGTCTTCATGGATTGGACTGTTGAGAGCAGACAGATGAGTAGTGTGAGGAACGCTGTGGAGCAGTCAGGTGTTCCTGCAGGTGGGAACCTGCATGGAGTCTGCGGCAAGTCAGGGAGGTGAGGAGTCCCCAAGGAGGTAATGCTTAGACTAAGGCCTGAAGGATGAAGAGGGAGTGAGAGGGAAGACGCTGATTCACTGAGAAGACACTTGCATCATTTCATTCAGTCCAGACAACACGTTCAGATAGGTATTATTCCCCATTTTACAGATCAGGTAGCTAAGGCTCAGAAAGATGGAAAGCCCTACCCAAGGTCACCCAGCCAACTATGTGGCAGAATGAGGACTTAAACTCTAGTCTGTATGTTTCAAAAGCCAGCCAGTGAGGAGACTGTTGCCACAGTCATGGCCAGAAACGATGGTGGCATCTATGGATGTGGAGAGATGTGGCTATGTGGGCTCAAGAGGGAGGGACATCGAGATTATAATTGATGGGACTTAGCAAGCGGTGTTGAGGTAAAGGTGGAGGAGGAATCATAGATGACTCTGGGCTTCCACTGCGATCCATTGGGACAGTCGTCCACTCAGTTGGATCATTTACCAAGATGAAGAAAAGGGGAGAAGCGAGGGAGTAAATAATTCATCTAAATTTGATACTTTCTACTTTAGTTAAAAAAGAATTAGTTGATTAGATGAAAACAAGTCAGAGGTAATTCCATGCTTAGAAAATCCCCCTCTTCACACCCCCTCAATGCCACGTTCTCTACAACCATTTATCACTCCCTTCCTTCCAATGGCTTAAAGCACCCAATTCTTTTCCGAACCTTGGATCCTCTGATACTTGAACCCCAAGCAGACCAGGACCAGCAGGGCCACCAAAAGAATATGCTGTCTTTGGCAGCACCGTTCACTCCCTTAAAAGTGGCTCTGGGGCTGCCCCGGGCTGCTTTCCCTGGGTCTTTCCCATCCTCCCCGCTCTGCGGAGGCTCTGCCCGGGGAGGAACTGCTTCTCGCGGAGAGCCCCCTCCGCCTCCCAGCTCCCCGGCCATGCTGTGTGTGGGCAGCCTCTGCACTCAGCCCCTGGCAGCCCTGTGCTCAAAGGGGCCCTGCTCTTAATGGCCTTCTGTTGCAGTCTTGAAATTGCTACTATGTTTAGTAAGGAGCCCCACATTTTCATTTTATACCGGGTCCTGCAATTATGTTGCTGGTCCTATCATATATCTGCATCCTAATGATGTGAGATGGTGAGTGGCAGCCTTTCCCATCTGCGAGAATGAACCTCATTTCCGATTAGGGTGACCCACTGCTTTAAATCAGAGAGAGATGAAGCGAAAAAGAGCTCACTCCTTTGTTTCTATGAAATACCATTTTATGTGGAATTTTATGTTTCTTCCTGGGTAGTAATTTAGGAGGGAACCTTGGGATATAGAATACAGAAATAACAAATGATGGGCCATTAACTGTGGTTAATTGTTTCTTTACAGCTTAGAGCGGAGGCATGTCTGAGTTGCTTTGGCTTCCGTAGGTCCGGGGAGGGAAGTGGGTCTGCCTAAATACAGCCTCTCAGGAGGCGGAGAGAAGAACACCTGAGTGATCTCGACCTGGCTTCTGAAGCCAGACCGCCACCAAGGCCTCACCGCCAGGGAGTGTGTTCTCTCAGCCTGCCCACTGAGCGATGACCTGAGGCCCCCGAGCTCCGTGGGTGTGGAGGTCTGCGTGTCCTGCTGGCGTGCCTTCGGGGTGGACTCACATCTGCCACTCAGGCTCCAAACGGCTGCAAATCCTTGCTCACTCCAGTAAAAATGTGTTTAAAACAAAAAAAAATTGTACCAGAAAATGGATTCCTTGCTAAAAAAAATGCAGAAATACTCCACTGATTATTATCATAGCTCTTTGCATCCTAATAAGCTAATGGACAGAAGCACCATGGCTACTGGCAGGGAAGTCTTCCAGTGTTGTTTATTTACAGTAATAATATAAAAAACGCAATAAGCACAGTACACAGAAAATATAACCCACCCCAGAATTCCTTGTTCTCAGACACATAGCCAATATCAGTCCAAACTGCCTGTCGAAGGCTTTTAAGAATGTACTAGGGTCATCCCATTTTTTCCCCATTGCGTTGATCATATGCCTGCTCTCTTGCTCTGCAATTTGGCTGACCCCTCGACTCACAGAACACAGCCTAAGTTACTTAGTCTGTCACCTGCAGGCTTCCCATTCTGATATCAATTTGTCTTTCTAGCTCCATCTCTCAGGACTAGTGTCCCAGCCATACAAGGTTGTTCTCTACCCCATGTACATTTCTCCCCTTTATTGTCCCTCAGTTTCCACATTTCTATTTATTGAGTGCCTATCCTTGAGCAAACTTGCATGGCAAACTGTGAGAAGGGCTGTGAAGGAAAGGCGTGGGGGCTCTGAGCTCCCACATCAGGGGTTTGGTCTAGCTTGTGCATCAGGAAAGGGTTCCTTGAGGAGCGTGGTTTCTGTGGAAAGAAATGGAAGTGGTAACTCGGTACCAGCTAAGGGACAGGGGAGGCTGTAAGGACAGACTCCAGGTCAGGCAAGCAAGGGCAGTGCCCCGAAGTAAGGGCAGCTGAAGAGAGACACTGAAAGACCAGAGGGGGCTGGAGGGCAGAGGGCAAGCGGAGATAGGAGCTCAGGTCAGATAAGCTGAGTCTGAGATTAAAGAATGTGGTCTTCATCCCTAGATGGGTGGCCTTTGAAAGATTTTCAGTAGTAAGTAATATCAGAGTTGTGTATTTAAGAGGCACAGGGCACTTGCAGGAGAATCAGGTACAGGGCCATCTTGCCCACGGCAAGGAGGGAGGAGCAGTTGTGCCCCATGAGTTTGAAGGGCTGCAGTACTCTGCAGCCTAGATATACCTGTATTAGTTACTATAGCTTATAATCAATTACCAAAAACTTAGCAGCTTAAAATGACACAAATTTGTTATCTCACTGTTTCCATACATCAGGAGTTTGGCCACAGAGTCGCTGGGTCCTCTGTGCAGGGTCTCCTGTGGCTGGAATCAAGCTGGGGTCCTCTTCCAGGCTCTTTCAGGTCGTGGGCAGAATCTACTTCCTGGCAGCTTTCAGACCGAAGTCCTTGTTTCCTTGCTGGCTGTCAGCCAGGGCCACTCTCGGTTCCTAGAGGTTTCCTACATTCCTTACCATGTGGTCCAGTTTATCTTCAAAGCCAGCAACAGAGGATCTCCTGCAGGGCGAATGCCCCTCATGCTTCACCTCTTGAGGAAGAGCCCAGACATTTCTAAGGTCTCATCTGATCAGGTCAGGGCTACTCAGGATAGCCCCTGAGTATCTTAAGGTCAGCTGTGTCATCTAACAACCTAATCATGAGAATGAAATCCTTCATATTCACAAGTTTCACCCATACTCAAGGGTAGGGTCAGTGGGGGTTCACCTTAGAATTTTACCTATGATGATACCATACAATCACCTTCCAACTTTTGGGCAGATAAATTGTTTTCCTTTTCTTTCTTTTTTTTTTTTTTTTGCTTTCTGCAAATAGCTACAGCTAGTGTTTTTTGCATATATTATATATTCTTTGTAAATATTTGTGTTGGATTATAAAAAGTAACATTTCTGGGTTGAACATAATCACATTTCAATTTTTTTTTAATGTGCATAGATTTTTGTAAAAAGTCTCTGGGGCTTAAGGTGTAGCAGTTCTTTTAAAATAAACTTAATTTGGAATAATTTTCTATAGTCTCGTTTTTTATGTGTGCTTTCTCATATGATTTTTAAAAATAATTTTAATTTTAGAAGTGTTAGATTTACAGAAAAATTGAGATAATACATAGCTCCTATGTATTCTGCACCTAGTTTTCCCTATTAGTAACGTCTTACATGGGTATGACTATCCAAATTTCCTTAGTTTTTACCTAACGTCTATTTTCCGTCCCAAGACCCAATCAGGATACCACCTTAAATTGCCTTTTTTTTTTAATGATGTTGAGAGACTTGAACTACTGGCGAGGTATTTTGTAGAAGGCCCCTCAATTAAGATTTGTCTGATGTTTTTCTCCTGCTCAGACTAGGGTTACGGGTTTTTTGGAGGAAGACCATGGAGATAAAGTGCTGTTCTCATCACATCCTATCAACGGTACCCACGTCTGCATTACTTACCACTACTGATGTCGACCTTGATCACCTGGAAGGTAGAATCTGTCAGGTTTCTCCACTGGAAAGTTACTCTTTTTCCCCACTTTCCATACTTCGGCAGGTATAGCCCATCCCTCTAGAGCGGCAGGAAGTTGTGTTCTATCTCTCTGAGAGCAAAGTATCTACATAAATTATGTGGGGTTCTTCTGCACAGGAGATTTATCTCTTCTCCCCTATGCATTTGTTTTATACAATCATTGATATCATTGTGGAGTCATAGATGTTTATTTTATACTTTGAACTATACCTAGCAACATATAAAAAACATTGTGCACCATAATCAAGAAGAATTTAACCCAGGATTGCAAGATTGGTTTAATATATGAAAATCAATCAGTTTAATACATCATTGATTAAAAGAATAAAGGGAAAAAACCATGACTATCTCAATAGATGTATAAAAAGCATGTAACAGAATCCACCACCCTTTCATGGTAAAAATATTCAACTAACCAGGACTAGTAGGAAATTTCATCTACCTGATAAATGCGTTTATGAAAAACCCCAGTGAACATCATATGTGATGGCGAAAGACTAAATGCTTCCCACTAAGATCAGGAACAAGGCAAAGATGTCTGTTCTTACCAGTTCTATTTGACATAGTACTGGAGAGTCTAGCTAGACAATTAGGCAAGAAAAAGAAATAAAAGGCACTCAGATCAGAAAGGAAGACGTGAAACTATCTCTATTTGTGTATGACATAATCTTATATATAGAAAATCCACAAAAAAATATGTAAGAATAAGCCAGGGAGAACTTCCGGGAAGATGGCGGTGTGAGCAGGGCGGCAGAAATCTCCTCCCAACACTATATTTATCTACGAAAACACAGCAAATACATCTATTCCTAAAAGAGAGACGAGAATACACAGGAAAGCGCACGGCGTGCAGCTACACCCGAGAGGACTCGGCACCCCAAGAGGCGGGTAAGATACGGAGCCGCGACCCGGCGGGACCCGAGCCCTCCCCCACCCCAGCGCACCGACGGGAGGAGAGGATCCAGAGCCGGGAGGGGGTGGAAGTGCACCCCGCGAAGTAGCCAGCCCCGGGGATCTGCGCGGGGAGCGCTGACCCACATTGCGCAGTGCAGCGGAGATTGGAGAGACAGAGGGGCAGGATCTGAGCGGGGAACGCGCCAGGGGGCTTGCAGCCGGCTCCGGGAAGGAAAAAAAAAAAAGCGCGCGCTTTCTTCAGCGGTCTTAAAAGAGACAGGAGCCCAGCGGAGGAGCCGGATCGCCCCAGCACACTCAGCCCAGCAGGCTGGGAGTCCTGGGGAGTTTCAGACGCCTTAGCTGGCGACTGAGGAAGAGTAGCCATACTTAACACTTCTCACTGAGATCAACAGCCTCCTATTCGTTCCCACCCCTGCCAGAG
>JAVSCE010016814.1:0-248692 GCA_032199065.1 Smutsia gigantea
ACAGACCAATATCCCTGATGAACGTAGATGCAAAAATACTCAACAAAAATATTAGCAAACCGAATTCAAAAATACATCAAGAGGATCATACACCATGATCAAGTGGGATTCATCCCAGGGATGCAAGGATGGTACAACATTCGAAAATCCATCAACATCATCCACCACATCAACAAAAAGAAGAACAAAAACCACATGATCATCCCCATAGATGCTAAAAAAGCATTTGACAAAATTCAGGATGCATTCCTGATTAAAACTCTCAACAAAATGGGTATAGACGGCAAGTACCTCAACATCATAAAGGCTATATATGACAGACCCACAGCTAACATCATACTTAATGGCGAGAAGCTGAAAGCTTTTCATCTAAGATCGGGAACAAGGCAAGGATGCCCACTCTCTCCACTGTTATTCAACATAGTACTGGAGGTCCTAGCCACAGCAATCAGACAAAACAAAGACATACAAGGCATCCAGATTGGTAAAGAAGAAGTCAAATTGTCACTATTTGCAGATGACATGATACTGTACATAAAAAACCCTAAAGACTCCACTCCAAAACTACTAGAACTAATATCTGAATTCAGCAAAGTTGCAGGATACAAAATTAACACACAGAAATCTGTTGCTTTCCTATACACTAATGATGAACTAACAGAAAGAGAAATCAGAAAAACAATTCCATTCACAATTGCATCAAAAGAATAAAATACCTAGGAATAAACCTAACGAAGGAAGTGAAAGACCTGTACTCTGAAAACTACAAGACACTCCTAAGAGAAATTAAAGAGGACACTATCAAATGGAAATGCATCCCATGCTCTTGGCTAGGAAGAATCAATATTGTCAAAATGGCTATACTACCTAAAGCAATCTACAGATTCAACGCAATCCCTATCAAACTACCAACAGCTTTCTTCAATGAACTGGAACAAATAATTCTAAAATTCATATGGAACCACAAAAGACCCAGAATAGCCAAAGCAATCCTGAGAAGGAGGAATAAAACAGGGGGAATTACACTCCCTGACTTCAAGCTCTACTACAAAGCCACAGTAATCAAGACAATTTGGTATTGGCACAAAAACAGACCCACAGACCAGTGGAACAGAATAGAAAATCCAAACATTAACCCAAACATATACAGTCAATTAATATTTGATAAAAGTGCCTTGGATATACAATGGGGAGATGACAGCCTCTTCAGCAGCTGGTGTTGGAAAAACTGGACAGCTACATGTAAGAGAATGAAACTGGACTACTGTCTAGCCCCCATACACAAAGGTAAACTCAAGGTGGATCAAAGACCTGAATGTAAGTCATGAAACCATAAAACTCTTAGAAAAAAACATAGGCAAAAATCTCTTGGACATAAACATGAGCAACTTCTTCATGAACATATCTCCCGGGCAAGGGAAACAAAAGCAAAAATGAACAAGTGGGACTATATCAAGCTGAAAAGCTTCTGTACAGCAAAGGACACCATCAGTAGAACAAAAAGACATCCTACAGTATGGGAGAATATATTCATAAAAAACGTATCTGATAAAGGGTTGACATCCAAAATATATAAAGAACTCATGCACCTTAACAAACAGAAAGCAAATAATCCAATTAAGAAATGGGCAGAGGACATGAATAGACACTTCTCCAAAGAAGAAATTCAGATGGCCACCAGGCACATGAAAAGATGCTCCACATCGCTAATCATCAGAGAAATGCAGATTAAAACCACAATGAGATATCACCTCACACCGGTGAGGATGGCCAACATCCAAAACACAAACAACAACAAATGTTGGCGAGGATGTGGAGAAAAGGGAACCCTCCTACACTGCTGGTGGGACTGCAAATTAGTTCAACCATTGTGGAAAGCAGTATGGAGGTTCCTCAAAAAACTCAAAATAGAAATACCATTTGACCCAGGAATTCCACTCCTAGGAATTTACCCTAAGAATGCAGCAGCCCAGTTTGAAAAAGACAAATGCACCCCTATGTTTATCGCAGCACTATTTACAATAGCCAAGAAATGGAAGCAACCTAAGTGTCCATCAGTAGATGAATGGATAAAGAAGATGTGGTACATATACACAATGGAATATTATTCAGCCATAAGAAGAAAACAAATCCTACCATTTGCAACAACATGGATGGAGCTAGAGGGTATTATGCTCAGTGAAATAAGCCAAGCCGAAAAAGACAAGTATCAAATGATTTCACTCATATGTGGAGTATAAGAACAAAGAAAAAATACTGAAGGAACAAAACAGCAGCAGACTCACAGAACCCAAGAACGGACTAATAGTTACCAAAGGGAAAGGGACTGGGGAAAATGGGGGGAAGGGAGGGATAAGAGGGAAAAAGGGGCATTACGACTAGCAGATGTAATGTTGGGGGGGCACGGGGAGGGCAGTACAACTCAGAGAAGACAAGTAGTGATTCTATAGCATCTCACTACGCAGATGGACAGTGACTGTAATGGGTTTGGTGGGGGGGACCTGATGAAGGGGTAGTTTAATAATCGTAATATTGCACATGTAATTGTAAATTAATGATAATAAAATAAATTATATTAAAAAAATAATAATAAAAAATAAAAATAAAAGTAAAAAAAAAAAAAAAAAAATTCTTCCATTATATGTTTCATTTCAGATACTGTATTCTTCAGCTCTGAGTGGCTCTTTTTCAGGTTTTCTATCTCTGTTGAAGTCCTCCCTGAGTTCTTGAATACTTTTCTGTAAATCCACAAGCATGTTTATGACTTCTTTTTTGAAATCTTTACCAAGAAGATTGGTGATCTCTGTTTCATTTAGCACTCTTTCTGGAGTTCTGTCTTGTAGTTTTGATTAGATCAAATTTCTCTGCCTGCTTATTTTGTCAGGGATTCTATGTTTCTTCTTTTTTTATTAGATGGTCTCTGCTATGCTTTCTGGTCTTTTCTGTGTGGTCCTCTTCTCTTCCTCAGGTGTGGGAGATCTGTTCTGCAGTCTTCAAGTCATTTCAAGTCTAATTGAATTTGTTGTATTTTCTTCCTTTATGTGTTTTTGGGAGGAGGTTTCTGTCTTGCCTTCTTATTCTACCATCTTTAGTCTGATATATATTGGAACTTGGTCATTTTCTCCTCCTTTTTTGAAGGAAGAGCAGAGTCATGAGAAGACAGAAATTTCTGGAGGCCAGAAGTCCAAAGTGAGTCTCAGAGGGCTAACATCACTGAGTTGGCAGGAGGCAGGAGTGATTCCTTCTGGAGCCTCTGGGGGAGAGTCTGTTTCTTGCCTCTTCCAGTTTCTAGAGGCTGCTTATGGCCTCTTCCTCCACCTTTAAAGCCAACTCTATATGCCTATACTTACTACTTTCACTTCCAATAATTCAAAGGCACATGAAATATTTATAGATAACTTAAAAAAACTAAAACGAAGCTAATGGAAATATCCCCTAAATACCAACGCAGTTTAGGTTTTATATAAACACTATGCACAGCTTTCTCCTCCCTGCCCTTCCAAAAAATCCAGTTTAATGGAAACATTATCATGTTCATTTTTGTCTCAAGGAATCCTGTTTATCATGTCTGTACTTTGGGAACACATTTTTTTTATATGTAGCCTGATAAAGAAAAAAAAAAAGGAAACATATAGTGCCACACACTATGTCTCATCAGCTTGAGAATCTGGGTAATTTATTCCCAGAATATGGCCAGTTTCCTACTTTGTAGATTATTCTCTTCTGTTGCTTCTCTTACTGTTTCTCTCTCTACCTTCCTTTTAGCTCATTAGTATTTCTATTAAACAATTCTGAAGAGGGGAAAAATCAATCAAGGGAAGGAGCTTTAGTTTAAGGTTTGATGGGTGAGAAGTTGACTCTATTGTCTAAAATCACATTATTTTTGGATTCTGTGGATTTCCTTTATCCATGTTATTTCTGTCCTCAATAGCACAGACTAACACAAGCTGATTATATTGTATAACAAAAACACACAGCTAAAGATTTTTAAAGTGTGGACATAGTTAAAGTAAAACTTCTAGGTGACAGTTATTTAATTGATTACAGTCTGAAGAGTGTTAGTTGAGGTAATGGTAATAATGCATGTTTCCTGTAGCAAGGGGGTCCCATACCTGTAGTAAGGGACTGTCTACATCCTTGAAGTAGCTTATTCAGCCTCTTAAAAAATAGATCAGGTTATGTTCTTGGCCCTTCCCTATTCCTCACAATCCCCTTTCACTCACACAAGCTGATTTCTTGTTAGGGTCTAGGGCAATAGGAACAGTATATTTGAAATATTAACCATAAATGTGAATAAAGCCCAAGCACCTGCCCTAAATCATGACCATCACTCACTTCATGTTTGTAAATCTTGTAAAAGCCCTTAGTTGTTTCTTTTCAGGCCTGAACTATTTTTTTTGTGAATGACTTGGCTTACTGTGTTCCCAGGGGGCCGAGATGCTGTACAGCCATGGGATGCTTAAGGAAAGGGGACCTGAAGACCAGGTTCCATGGGTAGGTCAGAAAAGGACACAGGGGGATTCTGTGTCCTTGGTAGAGATGGATTTGTGCTGAACTTGCACAATGCATGAGTTCAGTGTCATCTGTTTTCAGTATTTCCTGAACAATTGATTTATTCCACATTATTAATGAACTTTGCAGCAGTTCCACTTGTCAGAGCCTACTCTGTAGGGGTCAATAATGAGAGGAAACCTGATGTTAGTGAATCCAGCTTAAGTGATTCTGTCATGCTAACGATTCAATATATCAGGACAAGTGTCAGCTCCTTCCAATATGTTAATTCCTCAGATCTGATTTGCATAAACTACAGTCAATGAAGTACAAGCTCCCCCTCTAAAACAGTTATTGGAGATTTATAAAAGATTTTTAATTAATTAACTTTTTTTGTCTCTTCCAACATAAATTCCTGAGTTAAAAAAGGGACATAGAAAGCAAGAATCACAGATTGGGAATATAAAATATTACAAAGGCCAAAATATGACAGAATGTAAAATCCATAGGTATAAGTTTAGTTGTATCTTAACAATACTGAGCATTTGCACTGACTACTTTCAAGAGGAACTATTACTTTCTGAAGAAACTTGGGAACAAAGCATTGATATATTTTTACTACATTTTGAGTTGGATTTTCTCTAGTCTCCTTAAGTAAATCACTAGTTGATTAGTTTTCCCAGAGGACAGTATATCTGGGTTTCCTATCTCTCCTCCTCACCCACATTACCTCCCTGGGGCCACTTAAATGTGACAACAATATTTACTTTAGAATCACCATTTATTTTACTCTCAAGTTCAAGGTGAATATATGCCACAATTTAAAATTAAAATTAAGAGAGCAGAATTTCCTTTTCTAGGGTGAAATACATAGTTATCTGATTTACCCAATGAAGTCATTTCCCTTTTCTCTTTTCTTTTACAAGCTTTAAGATTTCTATTCACTTGGAATTCTTTTAAAAGATTTTGTCAATTGGTCATCACCTGGGATTTTTTAACTTTCTGGATTTATTTACACTATTGGCAACTGTCATTTTCATTCAGACATTTCTCTTGTCCACTAATTTCCTTCTCTTGTGTGTTGCAGTGTGGTTCAAAATTTACTTCCTTACTCATGATCATTAACACAGACTACCTTTATTCATGTAGTTGTTAGAAATAAAAAAACAACATGAAACAAAACAAGATAGACCTAGAATTTTATGGTTGACATTTACTCCAGCAGTTTCATGCCTCTGAAAACTCCCTGTGGTAGTTTTCAGTCTCAGTTAAGGTGAGATAACAATGATGTAGCTAATGGCAGTGAGCACCATCAATTAACAAAGAGCAGAATCAGCAATATAGACTGCTCCTTCCATTTTTGCTGAAGTGCTGACCTGCCATCGGGCCTGGTGACCTGTCTGTTGGTCTGTACTTTCAGGTTGCAAGGTGAGTTTTATAAAGTTATTCAATTCATTCCCCTTACCTAAGTTGTTGTGTTTCATCTTCTTTCTGTACTTCCTCCCCATTTAATTTTAACTATGCAGAACCTAGTTACATTGAAAATTAGTACAATGATTTATTCAGACCATATTTTGCTCATAACTGGCCATAATACATAAAATTTGGATCAATATTTTCATGTGATCCCTCCCTACAGTGAGTAGGGAAAGGTGGCTTTATTAAGACATATGTAGTATTTGAAGTGGGGGATTGTGGTGCAGGATGAGAGGTCCAGTTAATAAGTGAGCCATTACCATGCCTTGACATTCTAAAGATAGCCTCTGAGGCCTGAATAAGGGAAGTGTTTTGATGAGTAACTTCAGAGAGTTCATTTATCCTCCATGTTTACCTTCATGAATAGGCTAGATTTCATACTCTGTGAGAACAAAGACTGATTTTCCTGTGTTTCACTATAACAAACACAATGCTATGCCGTGTGGTACATGATGTCTATATATCTTGTAGAATTTTCTAAAAGATAAGGATCCCCCTTTCTTTACCTATGTTGCTTTGTATAATAAATTGCTAAAGGTTAAAAAGAAATCCTCAAGCTAGTATTAGTATTAACTTGTTTCACCAGGAGACCTAGCTGATTTGAAAGCTAAATCTTCACCTCTGCTACTAAGAAGCCTTCTGACTTTAGCTGAGTTGGGCCACTTGTAATGTGGTAGGAAATAAACAATCTGGGTGCTCTCTTTGGCATGCAGTTTTGTGTCAGGTCTTCAGGATTCTCCTTCCAAGCCTTTCCAGGCTGCTGGCTTATCCCGTCCCCTGTTGTGTCCTGACAGTGCCAGATTCTCTGAGCACTGAGCCGTCCACTCTCTGCCCTGAGGACCTGCTATAGGCTTCTCCTCTACCACGCTAGTTGGAGAGGACGTAGGACTTCCTCGGTTCCCGTGACATGGATATATCAGAGGCCTTCTGGACATAGTGTCCTGGTGTGTGTTTTCTTATCACTTCATATAGTACAAGTGGTAAGACAGCTTGATTAGAAGTCAGAAGAGGGGAGTTTTGTGTCCTCTCTAATAGTTATTACTACTGCTTGATTTGGAAAATTCTTAATCGCTGTCTCCCTGATGACTGCTGTCTTCTTCCGGCCGGGTAGGATCAGGTGAGCAGCGCCCAAACAGGTGCCGCGCCCACTGAGAAGCAGTTAAAGTCAGGCTCTCCTGCTTTTCCTCTTTGCTTCTCCCCCTTCCCTCTCCTCCTCTTTCACTTAGTTTTTCTCTCTCCCTCTCCTCCCTCCTTTCCTTTTATCCTCTTTCCCTTTCTTCCTTTCTTTTCATTTTTCAATCCTTTTTTCTTCCCCTACTCTTTCTCAGCCAAACTTCCTCCCTTTTTTCCCTTTTTTGAGCCCTTTGTTAGTTCTTAGCCCCCACCCCACCCCTCACCACAGCCCCGGTATTCCAGCCCCCCACCCACACACACCACAGCCCTGGTACCCTCCACCACCCCCACCCCACCACAGCCCCGGTGCCTCTGCCATCCCCCACCCCCACTGCAGCCCCCATGCCCTCCGCCGTCCCCCCAACCACCACCCCAGCCCTGGTGCCCTCCGCTGTCCCCCCAACCACCACCCCCCATGCCCTCCACCGTCCCCCCAACCACCACCGCAGCCCCGGTGCCCTCCGCTGTCCCCCCAACCACCACCCCCATGCCCTCCGCCGTCCCAACCACCAACCACCACCGCAGCCCGGTGCCCTCCGCCATCCCCCCAACCACCACTACAGCCCCAGTGCCCTCAGCCGTCCCCCATCCACTGCAGCCCTGTTACCCTCTGCCGTCCCCCCGGACTGCAGTCCTGAGAGGATGTACAGTTGTTCACTAGGATACCTATAAACAAAACTGGGCAGAGGAGACAGAATAAGCAAAAAGGTAGAGCAAATGGAATGATAACAGGAAAGGAAAAGTTAGCATGAGGCTGGGCAAAAGGAAGGAGAGAAACATGGTTAGATAAAACATCCTTGTTGTCTTGAAGGAGAAAACACATTCTTCAAGAAAGACAAAATTTTTCCTGGTACTAGGTCTGAAGCAAATTTCTTACATGAATCTTACAGGAGACACACAATTCTGTTCTCAATAAGATCTTTACCACTAAAGCAAGGGCAGGTATCCAGGTGTTTATTGTACGCTTTAACATAAGCTGAGGGCAGGAGGGAAGAATCTCAGTCTGTTTGGTGTCAGAACATGTTCCCGTGTTCTGGTGTCTTAACTTCTTGATGAAAAGGTTTTATACAAAGACAAAGACTAGAATACATAATGCAGCCTGAATTTCCCCTTATGGTGTCACATTAATGGTAACAACCCCTGCTGACTTGTTCTTGCGTCCCTCCTGATCGTCTTGGAGGCAGTCTCTTACAGTCTCCTCACTTTATACTTCAGGCACTGGGGCAGTCTCACATACATTCGCATACAGTCTAGTAGACTGTAATGCCCACGTAACATCTGCTGAGTTCTTCTTCTCCTGCACTAACCTCTTTTCCCAACACTTTGACCTTGAAACTACTTGACAGTTTGTCCTGCAGCCATTACAGCCAATGCTCTGCATGAGCTTCATTAATGGTGTTGTAACTTAAGAGTCCTCCCAAACATGCCATGGTTATTCAGCATCCCCAAAGAGGCCAAGCAGCAAGAGAGATTTTAGGCAACTCCAGTCCCTGGAGTCCTCAGTGTGCCAAAGCCATGAGTTAACCATAGAGAAGTAGGGAGTGTCTCTCGTCTATGTTAGTCACACTTCCTCACCAAGTTACCAATCAAGGCTGCTTGTGGCCTGTCACACATCGTTGGTAACAGAACCAGCTCCTTCAATAAATCTTCCTTCAGTCTCTTTCCATAGAAGGCATCAGTGATTCATGGGCCTGGGTCAGGAGACATGCATGACCTCTCCCCTCCTCTGATACTTTTCTCCTCTTCCTTCCTCAACTCCCGCTTAAACATAAGCTCAAATGAAAGTCTGAGGGACCCACACCATCAGTTCGCCACATGTTCCCACACATGCCAGAGCCCCTCAGTGACCCCAACTCAGGCTCAAATTGCGATTCAGTTACATCTTGAAGAATAAATGTGAATCTTTTGATTCAATTGAATTGAATAACAAAGTTGTATACAATCATCTTAAAGAATAAATACAGAGGTCACATGGTGCTCCATACATACAAATTATTTGTATCATTAAAATGCATTGATTAAATGGGGTAGGTGGGGGGGACCTGATGAAGTGGGGAGTTTAGTCACCATAATGTTGCACATGTAATTGTAGATTAATGATACCAAAAAAAAATGCATTGATTAATATTTGTAGAGGAAATTTCAGGCTAGAAAAGAGGAAAGCTTGTCCCCTGAAAATCTAATGAAGAGCATCATGGGAAACATTGTGCTAGAATTAGTGAAGATGTCTTTGGCTGCCGGTAACAGAAAATTTGGGTGTGTATTATTCATTTAAAAAAGGAGTGTGGGGAGAATAGAATCCCAGTGGAGTAGTTCTTTATGCTGCTAGATTTTCTTCTATGTGGTTCTCTTGGCTACCCCCTCTGCCATTTGCTGACCTTATTCTCAGGCAAGATCACAACATCAGTTCCAGGGGACACATCCAAAGAAGACAATGTCCAGAAGAAGCAAGAGAGCATATCTTTCTCTCTTTCTGAGTGACAAAAGTTTTCCCTGGCACTGCCAAGCAAGCCACCGTTCATGTCTCACAGGCTGGAATTAGCTCTCACCTCCATTCTTAAACCAGTCACTTGGGGAATAATACTCGCTTAATTGGCCTAGAAAAATCACATGGGGTGGAAGGGACATTGGGAAGTTAACCCTCAAGACCTCTCCCATGCTTGTGCAATTACACAGTATGCCAGCTGTCTGTGGACATTGCTTAGAGTCTCCTAGCCCTTGCCTTTTTGGTCCTGTCATGATGTACACCTAGAGGTACTCATGTGTCATAAACAGGTAATTTGTGTAGAACTAGCTGCAAACTTCAGCTTTAAGTCTTTTTATTGTTCCTTTCTGTAAGATATTCAAACAGAAAATTAATCAAGTCAAATATCATCTTTCTCCAAGTCTCCAGCTCCAGTCTCTCTTGGGAGCTTTGGCTGCGCTTATCCAATTAGCCCCTGGACATTTACACAGCAACTTCCATGGTACCTGTTGTGGTTTGGCATTGCCTCTATTTCAGCTGCCTTCTGTTGGGTCTTCTTAAAGGGCAGAGTCTGGAAAACTAAAAAAGTTAAAAACAAAACAAAACACTACATTCTCCAGACTCTCTTGTAGCTAGGCTTCTGGGTTCAAAATAGGTTCTGCCTACCAGATGTATTCCTGTGGGGTTGGGACAGCAGAAAGGAAGCAAGGCCATAGTCTGGCTGCACTGGCATTGTGCTACTCCCAGGCAGAGTCCTGGTGAGGTGCTGGGCTTTTCTGTGACACTGGGTCAGGGTCCAGTCACTCGCTCTGTGGTTATGGAGAGCAGGTGAAGTGACCCCACCAGCTTCACTATTCTGGATCACAGTTACAATGGTGGGTTCTTGCCTCCTGAAGCGCCCTTGTCCTGATGTGGCAAGTTAACAACTCCCTTGGAAAACCAGCTCCATAGTCTTCCTCTGACAGTTATTTCTGGAGGTTCTGCCAGGAATCATTTCCTCTAATGCTCCCAATTATTTTTAAGCATTTAATTCCTTGCTTTAAATCTTTTTCTCGTTAAATTAACTCTAGTGTTTTTTGGCTGAATCCTGACGGATAGAACTTTCTGTTGTCTGTCATTTCAAACTCAATTTGTTTAAAATGAAACAATGTTCACCTTTCCTAACAAGCTCCCGTTTCTGGCATCTCTAAGTATTGTCACCCACCATTATCTTTTTTCTTCCTCTTCTTGTTCTTTTATAACCAATCAAATCCTTCAAAACATCTCCTCTTATGTGTACCTTTCTTTCTAGTCCTCATGCTAAAATTAAGACTAGACATTACCACCTCTTAGGCCTGAAACATTTCAATAGTCCCTTGACTATTCTCAACTGCACTTCTCTCTACTCTTCAGTTGATCACAGCCTCAAATGTCAAATTTATCTTCATAAAATATTATTTTTATCATAGCATTACTATTTAGTACCACAAATCTTAAATGGTTTTTCTAAACTCAGAGCCTTGCATTCAATGCTGTCTAAAATCTTGTCTCAACCTATCTTTTCAAATATATCTTCTTCTGGAGGTGGGTAGGTACTTTGTAGAGACTTCACTATGTGAGAGCTGCATGTTGTATACTTGACTGGCATTAAATCTTAACAGCAGCTCTTCAAGATAAGTACGATTATACTGATTTTACAGGTGAGCTAACTGCAACTTAGGTGAGTTAAATAGCTTTTCAGGGTAAAAGAGCAAACTAGTGGTAGACCAAGAATACAAACCTACATTGAGCAGTGTCAATACTCAGCATAACATGTACATGTATGAATTCTCTCCCATAGTCATGGTAGTCTATTGAGTGTCTCTGGAATATGCACATTCCCACTCTTGGACCTATACTAACATTTTTTTCTCTCACCTCTCCATGAATTCCCTTTTCCCCCTATTCATATTACTAAGTTTCAAATGTCAGTTCAGATGTTTGCTTCTCTATGAAAGCTAATTTGAACTTTTTGGCAATTTTCTGTAATTGAAGTCATTTATTATCTGGAAATTGGTATTATGAAATCTCATATTGAAATGTGGTATTTTTTATTTAACTTGCTTCACTATTCATGTATAAGTCTTCCTCCAGTAGTCAGTAGGCTCATCGAGGCAAGGATGACATGCTATATTTCTACAACTCCTATGTCCACTTAAGGTACACTAGAAATTGCAGTGAACTTGGAATTAGCAGAGCTATAGTCCCTATCCCACCACTTATCACCCTTGTGACTTAAACAAAGTAATGAACTTTGGGGGAGCTTTTACCTTACTTGTGAGATAGAGCTTGAAATAGCTTCCCCTCTCTTTTTCACAAGTCTTTAAGACTTTTCTGACTACAGAATGTTCTCTGACAAACAAATGTACATGTATAAAAATGCACTCATTACTTATTAAAGTATGGAATTTAATAAACAATTAAAGGAATTCCTGTGTTTCTTGAAACCACTTGTGGGCCTAGGTTAGTAATCCCTTTCAACAGAGTCGCTGTGAAGATCAGATAAAATACTGCATGGGAAAGCTCTACATAAACTTATAAAATGTTGTATGAAGATACCATTCAACAAAAGATAAGATGACATAAATGAATGAAGGAACCTTAGTACTAAAAGAGGGATTTTAAGAATTCATCCAGTTCATTCCTCCTGCTTTCAAAAGGGTTTTCCTAGAACTAGTGTAGAAGATTATAATTATAATAAAGAACTCCAGAGGAAAAAAAAATTCTACCATTCAGCTTACTGCAGTAGTTCACTGTCAAAATTTCTTTCTTATGTAGAAATGAGTAACTCACAAAAGAAGACATGCAAATGGCCAGTGAACATGGGTAAAAAATTCACACTAGCTGATAGTTAAAGAAATGCTAACTGAAACCACAGTGAAATACCATTCTTTATGTATCACCATGTGGTTAGTAGATAGAATGGTAGTAGCCAGTGCTGGTGAGGGGGTGGTGTACTCATGTGTTAGTGGGAATAACTTGGTTTAAGCTTTCTGGAGGGCAATTTGGTAACATGTAAAAAAACTTCTAACTGCAAACCTATTTACTATACAGCTTTTATTTTTAGAAATTTCCCCCATGGTGCACCCCACCCCCCCAGTTATCAAAAAGTTATCAAAATCATAATATATTTACCAGGGTATTATGAAGCATTATTTATAAATATACATCACTGAAGACACTGCAGAATTGGCTAACTAAATTTTAACATATTCATGTAAGGGATGCTATGAAACCTTTTAGCTACGGTTGTAGAGTGTTCAATAATATAGAAAGATGTTCATATTAAATTGCTCTGAAAAAAAGCAAACTTGTAAAATTGTATGTACAATGTAGAAAAAAGGATATATTTTTATGCATAGAAAGCAAAGCCAGAGAGGACATATGCCAACATGATAATAGTGATTATCTTTGGGTGAAGAGATAAGAAAGTTTGTGATCTTATTCTTTTTGTTTATTTGTGCTTTTAACTTTTTAGGGAGTAAACATGCAATAGTTTTATAATAAGAAACAAGGTGTTCCTAATTTTCAATGAAATGGAGTATAGTTGATGACCATCTTCTATATAGAACATTGACATAATTTATGGATTTATGATCTTTTTAAAGTCCCCTCTTACATATAGCCAGTTAAAACCAATGCAAGTTTCTTATTTTATTCTCCTAATTTGCATCTTACTTGAGTTTCATTGATTCTCTTTTGTTATGGTATTATGTACCCCAAACTTACTTCTGAAGTCTTTAACCTCTTCCCTCCTGTTCTGGATTTCTTTGACATGAATCTAGGATGGAGATAAGATTCTTTCCCCGAGCCACACTGAGGTTGGGGTCGTCAGTGGCTTGCTTTGGTGTAAAAAGACATTGGGAATTTAGATTCTGAATGCCTGGTTGTGATCCCAGCTCAGTCTTTTCCTAGTTATATAAACTTTTTAGGAATCTTTATCCTCCTTCAGACTTAGTTTCCTTATCTTTTTAAGTGGCAATAATATGGATACACACATACATACATATGCATATATCCATACATACCTCACTGAAGTCAAAGGACTGTGTTAATGGCTAAATGAGGTAACATATTTGAGAAAGCTTTACAAGCCCAAAAGTACTCTAGTACAAGTCTGAGTTACATTTCTTCTCTTGTCATGCAGATTGGCAAAGGAATGGGGAGAAATGGGTGCTTCAGAGGAGCAGAGAAACCTGTTTTCCCGAAGACCCAGAGTTATGGACAGATGGTGTTGATGTATGGTAGCCCCCTTATCCATGACTTTGCTGTCCACAGTTCTAGTTTCCATGGTCCTGAGGAAGATGATCCTCCTTCTGATAATTGCCAGGTCAGTAGTAGCCTAACGGTTTGTCACCATGCCTACGTTGTTCACCTCACCTCCTGGCCTCACATAGGCGTTTTATCATCTCACATCATCACAAGAAGGAGTAAGGTGAATTCAGTACAGTAAGACATTTTGAGAGAGAGAGAGGGAAGAGACCACATTCATATAACTTTTATTATAGTATATTGTTATAATTATTCTATTTTATCATTAGTTACTGGTGTTGATCTCTTACTGTGCCTAATGTATAAATTAAACTTTACCATAGCTATGCATGTTTAGGAAAAGACACAGTATACATAGGGTTTGGTACTATCTACAGTGTCAGGCGCCCACTGGAGGTCTTGAAATGTATCCCCACAGATAGGGGGGACTCCTGTACACCAGTGTGGTCACATCATGGCTTCTAGTCACTTCTATGGATTCTGCCTTTCTTTGTCTTCCTCCCCATTAAAAACTAAATTAAATATGTTAAGAGAAAACTTCCACTTTTCAAACAGCCTATATTGGTACAGTTTTCTTTTTACTGCCTCTAAAAATTGACGTGTGACCAAATCATTTCACCTCTGGTAGCAGAGATATAAGGGACCATACTCTTCTGTAATGCCAGAGATATCTCCAATTTAGTAGAGGCCAGGAAAGCTGGGAATGGTGATGCATTTCTTCATGAATGCCTCATGTTGGCACGGGGTCCTCTGCAATCCTCTTACTTGTGAAATAAAGAAAGGGAGACTCAGGAAATTGGAGTCACTTTCCATCCCAAAGTTTGGACAGAGTCAGAATAAAGGTATTCGGAGCAAAGATCAGTGCATATCATACTTGTCTCTTTACTCTATTTCTGGGGCTTAACAAAATCTTCAAGACCAGGTACATAATTTGTCATATTATATTTAGAAATGCCATCAGTCTTTCTGTGAGTATGATTGTGTGTGGGAATAAATTAAAAGTAAAACAATTGTCAGATTTTCCCATATTCACACAGGATAAAGTCATCATTATCCAATCAAAACATTCGTTGGGTCTCATCAATTGATTTTAAGGCTTAGTAATAAGGTATATATGCTGGTCATTTTGCTTTGTGTTGTGCAGATATATCTGATTCTGTTTTATATATATCTGATTCTGTTTATTCAGTGGTATCACCTCAGTTTAGGAAGATGCATCTGGGATTGCCATCTTGAATTTTTCTTCTTGGTTATGCTCCAACTCTCATCCCAGATTTTACAGTAATTAATGCAAAGGGGGCTTTCTTTCCTTTGTTTTGGATTGCAGATGTGAGTGTGTTAAAATTTCTAGGGACAGAAAAGATAAGTGGCTGCTGCTTTGTTTTCTCTTGCTTCCTCCATATATGAAACCATTCTGATAGATCTGCAGGAAGAGATTCAGTCGCAGATGGCAGAGGTCAGTGTCTTGTGTATTCAATGTAGTCAATAATAAAGTCAGGACTTATGCTAACTGAATGTTAATAAGGAAGCACAAGGACCTTGGAAAGTCATTATGTCTGGTCATTTGCTTCATCATATTACTCCAACAGGCTCAGGAGGCCAATGCAAAGAGATTTTTAAACAAGTATCAAGAAAGGCCAGAAAAATTAGGAAATGATTGAAATGCTATAGAGATTGTAAGGTTCATGTGATATACTATAGCTCAGCAGAAGGAGAATTTTAAAATGTCATTTCTTTGTAGCAGAGGAATAGTATTACTTCTTATCGAAGGAAATCTGTCTTTATCCAAATCAAAGCATTATGTTTTTCTTGTCTAAATAGTATGATTCCTTATAAATACAATGGGCTTATATAGGCATTAACAACAGGTCCTTTGAATGAAGTTCGTTACATAACACTGGTAATATTTTTCTTGATAAAGTATTTATGCATCACTATATTTTGTTAAGTAGGTGGGGAGAAGCTAAAATTGAGTGACTGCTGGAAATACATATAAATGTAAATCAACTCCTATCTCCCATTTTCTGCATTTTCCTCTTAAATTTTGTTTCTTCACAATATGAAGATTAATGCTATGTTTATGCATTCAGTCCAGGCTTGGGTTTCACCCTTTGCCTCCTTTCTAATCTTTTGTTCTGTATCCTCAGTGGACTGTTATGCCCATGAAACTGAGAAGGAAGCCACACTGGCACAAGTTAGACACACACACACACACACACACACACACACACACACACACACTCACACAAGAATAAACTTGTCCTCATGCAATGATAAGCCCTAGAGGAAAGCACCATCAGTTGAAGGTCCATAAGGAAGAAGCATTCCAGGTCCTCAGGGGAAGAAAGAACGCTATGAAATCTTTTCTCTGTACTAATTTGAAAGCCGTAGGACATACTCACTTCATCAAAATCCCTGCTAATTAATGTTAAAAGAGAATCTTACAATTTAAAAGCTGGAAGTCCTTTATACATTAAAAATTCCTTTATGAATTTTAGAATTCCTATTATGTGGTCTTGTTATTGTATCTGTATCTATATTTATATACCTCTCTGTATATCCATCCACTCATCCATGCATTTAATGTTTATGGAACTCAGATTCAATCCCTTCAGCATTGTGTTATTTCACCAGGAGATATATCAAATCTAATTTTTGTTCCTTTGTGATGTTAGCTGCTAATGACTCTCAATACTTAGAACTATTCATTTTTGGGGGGTTATAAAATGTTGTTATTCTATTATTCTACCTAGTTCTCTCATGTTTTTATTTAACAGCTGAAAAGTTTTTTGAGGACATAATTCCCCTTATATATCATTTGGTTATCTAGTGATAGTGCTGTCTTTTTATTTACCCAGGATTCAAAATAAATTGGTTCTTATGAGCTTGTGGATTTCAAACATAATTTAAATATATTTGACGGTTTTCAATCCATTGCAATGCTTAGCCTTATTGCAATTTAAATTGTTTCATCTTTGGCTAGTGGGGTCCTCATGAATCAGTTTCTGAGTCTTTTTGGCATGATCCTGGTGGTCTTAGATAGATTCCTTGTTATCATTTGCTATGTTGAGATGTTTCAAGATGACTTTGTAAATTTCCTAATTCTGCCCTGAATCAGCCATTTCTTTAAGAAGCCCTTGTTTCTTTTAATGGAGATGATTTTTCAAGACCATAACCTGGCTTCTCAAGATGCTTATTTCTACTTGAGTGGTTATTTTTCTAGGCCTTTTCATTGGAAAGAGCTAGGATACACACAGATGTGTATATGATATATATTATGTATGCATATATATGTATATAATATATTGCATTATGCAAATGACTTATAGTATTAATAATATATAGTGTGTACTATATGTTTTATTATGTAAGGATATAAAATAAACTGGAATAAATATTTTCAGTATATAAAAAACACTTATAAATTCATACCAATATCTACATTTATGTTTGGAATTAAAGTAGTCTTACTTAACTGGGTTTATAATATTTCTATCTCCTATATTCCACACCAAGAATCTTAGTTCTTAAGGACACAGGGGTTAACAGAATTAGAAAATCTCCATAATTATTTATATCCCTCTTAACTTGTACAACAGTGTCAGAATAACAATACTAAACTACACTGCCAATCATAAAAAACTAAAAAGAATTATTATTAGTGATAGTTAATTAAATATACTAATAATTAATTTTTATATATGCTGTCCCATATTACCTACATTTTTTTAATGGTTGTACTGAATCTACATTATCAGAACATACAGCCATTATATACTACAATCTCTCCCTTTTTATCTGCACTAAATCTTAATTCTATGAGTACCTGTATATTTAATACTTGCCACCAATCTCTAGTCTTCTTGCTTGTTTGAAGCTTGTTCTCTGTGGATTCCTCAATAAGCTCTCATCAGGGTGCTCGAAGGCCAGTTTTTCTAAATATAAAATCTTTGCCTCTCAATTTTTTCCTCAAGAATTTTAAATCAGTTATTCAGTGTACTTTGGCAAAAGGTATTGTTGAAAAGTCTGATGAAAAGCAATCTAATTTATTACATAAATCATGTACTTTTTCATCTAGATTGTAAAAGGTTTTCTCTTTTTCTTTAAATTCCTGCTCTTATATTACAATATATATTTTTTGGTTTTGGTCATTCCAGGTTTATATTTTTGGATATATGGTGTACATTTTCAATATGTGGTTTCAAGTCTCTTTTGTTTCAAAATTTGTTCTTGAAATACAGTCTTTAGAATTTGTTTAGTACTTATTAACATAAGTTTTTTTTTAACAGGAATAAAAGTATTCCTATTATCTGTATGTTGGGTCTTCTTAGTCACTCTTCAATATCTGTCCCCTTTCCCAAATCACTTTGATCTATTTCTTCATTTGCTTTTGCTTTTTAATTTTTAATTTTTCCCTCCTTTTCACCTTCTGTTTTTTTAATGTGTCATTTATGGCGCTGATTTATCCCTGTTTTCTTTTAATTTAGTCTTCATGTCTAAAATAATTTTTCTTAATTTGTAATTATTTCTGGAATGTTATCTCAATTCTGTGTTATTTTTATTTGACTTATGTTGCTCTTGCATGATTTTCTTAATGCCTTTAGCTTATTTTGAAATATTTTGTTATAGTTTTGGTATGTTTTTTAATAAATCTTTCTGGTTTGCTTTTATTGTCTATAGCTGTGCTGTTCAATAGAGTACCTACTAGCCTTATGTAGATATTTAAATTTAAATTAATGAAAATTTAATAATACTAAACATTTGGGTCCTCAGGCTCACTGGTCAATAGCTATATGTGTCTAATGACTACTGTATTGGACAACACAGATCTAGAACAATTCCGTGATTGGAGAAAGTTCTGGTGGACAGCCTTGGACTATAGAGATGTTACTCTGCTCCTTACTCTTCTTTTACAGTAACTGTCTTAGACATAGATCTCAATACTTTTCTGCTACTCATTTTTATGTGAGTTTGATTTTTCAAAAATATTGCAAGACTAGGTTCAGACAATATTCTTAACTTTACAGAACATCCTTTTCTTTTTAAAAATATTTGCCCACTTTTTATATAGAGTTAAAAATCAAAACATGGTAGCTTGATTTCTGAGATTTCCTGGACCTGTTTTTATCTGAATCATTTTCTTTCTTCATCTCTATTGTCCCCATCCTGCTTAATTTTGATTCCACTCTCAGCTGTGTCTCCTCATTATGAAACCCTGTCTTGGAAGAGATCCCTGGCTGGTCATTTGTTTCACGTGTGCACAGTAACTGGCCTTCTCCAACTCTTTTAGGTCATTCCTAAGATCCCTTTTATTGCATGTGCTATTAGATAAAACAAAACCATACTGGTGTCAGTCACCATCTCAAATTGACCCGCCATGTTTTCCAATAATACCCACTAGATACTTGGAGGTACTCGTGTTCTCAGTCCACAGGCCTCTATTGTTTTCTTCTGCCTCTTCCTGCACTAACATGGGTGGCATGCACATCTTGTGGCTAGTGATGGTTTGTCCCCACTTGCTTGTATTTTGGATTCAGGTCATTTCATTTTGTGGTAAATGTAGTTGATAAGTTTTTAATTTGCCTGCCTAGTTGCTCTGGCTATTTTAATAGGAGAGCTGGGCATATTCTAAGGCTTGGCTGCTGCAGCCATTGGCATCTCCAATGATCCACACCCCCTTAATTCCTTTCCAGAATAAATTATTTGAAAATCTTTATAAACTTCTCTGGTAGGGGGACTAGTTCTTCACAACCATGTTGCTTTAGTCTGAGCAAAATATCCAGGCTTTCATCAGGATTTAAAGTAAAAGTTGTTGATAGACCCTGTAGGTCTTCAGCAATTCTCTAGCCAGTTTATTCTGGGTGGAACCCACATGGCTAACTTTTTATTTCATTTGGACTACAACTGAAGATCTTTTCCTGCCCAACAGCCATATGTCTGCTATGGACACTTACTACATGCTGCTTAATTGGCTAGCTGCTGAGTTGTTTAATTTCCTTCTCACTGTTTAGGACTTCAAGATAAAGTTGAAATTTATTTAACTGGAAGTTTGGTTTTAATACAAATTTTCAAGACATTTATATCTATATATGTAACTATATCCATATCTATCTATCTATCTATCTAAATTCTTAAATAATGCCTACTAACTTTGTAAAATTCAAAGTTGAAAGCATCATCACAGGTCCTCCAACATAGAGTTTCTTCCTAGGCATTATGGCATTTTGTGTTGGGTAAGTGTTTATTGTGGGCATGTCTTGTGCATTGTAGGGTTTAGTAGCATCCCTGGCCTCTACCCACTAGATGTCAGCAGCACCCCCCCAGTTGTTATAACCAAAAATGTCCCCAGGCATTTCCAAATGTCCAGAGGAAGGGAGAATGATGGTGGAGAATGCCCTCTATTGAGAACCACTAGTGTAACATTTCTCCCACTTCATAGTTGAACAGGCAGAGAGAGAAGCAATCATTTATATGAAGTCACATGGATTTATCAAAGCTGTCTTCTAAATTCTCCTGGAGGACATCATCATAAACATAATTATGCCTCATTATGGTTCATCTTTGAAACTAAGTGTTTAAAAGGTTTTGGAAATCCGGTTAAAGACATTTTTTGGACCTAATTATTATTTAGATTATCTCTCCTCTGGATAGTTATTGTAGGAAGAAAAAGTGTTCAATATTGGTTCTTAGGATGAAGACTTAAACTCCACAGGCATGCCTTTGGACTTTGGGAAAATTTTAAAAATAGTTGTTTGGATAATAGGATCCTGTGAGTTTGTCGATTTCCAGTAAGAGAATTATTTTGAGATTGCCTGCTCTTTTGGAATTTTCTTTAACAGAGTTGATCAGGAAGAAGAAGAAAAAATACTAATAAGTATTCACCATCACTAAAGACTGCTGGGAAAGTAGCCAAACTGGTAAAGGAACAGTGCTTCCAAGATCTTTTTAACTGGTGGGAAGAATCCTAAGTCCTATTTGGTAATGCCTTTATTATCATCTTTTGGAGATTTTTGACAACATATTGTTCCAAATCCCATACTATCTTTGAGAAATTTGGCATAATTGAGAAATAAGATAGAAAAGAGAGAGAATGAGGAGAAATGAAACATAACATATATCAGCATAGGTTTATTACTAAATAGTGCTTTATGGTAGCATCAATCAATCTTTTTGGTGTTTTATCAAATATTGCTGTTTTCCTTCTCATGTCTTTTGCAAACTGTACATTTTAGACATACTAGAAGAATGTGGAGAAGAGTTTTATAAAATGTGGCAATTAAACTGGCCTGAATTTATATGTATATTTTTACAGACTATAGAATGGTAAGATGCAAAAAATATGTTTTTTAGTTTCAACAAATCTCTCTAATGCTATTCTGGATACCTGGCAATGGAATTGTCTCATAGGTAAGGTCCCATATAAAAGGGATTATATTTCATTACTTTAGAAAGGAATCCCTGTCCCTCATGGAAATCCGATATATGGTCTCCTTATGTTGCAATTCACTTAGTGGTAAATTATGTTTGAATAAGTGGGAGAGAGAGAAAGTGAAATAGAAGGGCAAATAACATTTGTTGAGCCCATAAATGTATATATGCTACCTACTATAACCTTTAAAGTAACTCTAGCAGCAGTTAGTCTAATCCCCATTTTCCAGATCAGGAGTGTTCTAATTTATTAATAACATAAATGAAGCTCATATATTTGCAGCTTTACAGTTATATATAGAAGCTCTCATATTTACAGTTGACAAAACACTTTAAAGATACTGAATGTGTATCTGACTATGAGTAGTGTCTGGTCAATGATTTGGAAGGTTTTTATTAATAATTTATGCATAAATACTATAAAGATTTAGAACCTTCAAAATTACATCATCCAGTGAAGCCCCATTAGAGAAAGGACCTTATAGTCTGGTTTCCTTGTAAACAATTCATGGTATGTAATAGAGCTTGAAAAATATTTGTTGAATCAATAGATTGATATTTAAAGAATATAATAGTGTTCACCTCAAAGAATTGGAAGAATTGAATGGGGTAATACAGCAAAGCACCAGACCCCATGCAGACACTCCATGACTGCTCATCCTTCCTCCTCACTGTAGACCTCTTTCCTGAACAAGCTCCTGCTCTTCATATACCCATCCTTGACCTCCTCAGTGACAGGCATTTGTTTTGCGATGAAATCCTCAGCAGCTATTTTTGCTATGCCTGGATCAGGTCACTCCAGCACAGGCAAGGAAGTATTCACTGAAGTAATCAGTGGCTCCTGAGGCAACTTAGTTCTAAAGCCTTCTATATAAGATTAGGTTAGCAAGTATGATTCCATGTGCAAGGCACAAAGCATGAGTGAGACATTTGCTTGAGTTGTTCAGGAGGCTTTGAAAAGACCATTTTTGGAAAAATGAAAAAAGGAAGGCAGAAATGAATATTAGAGAACCATTTGCCCCTTGGTGGGCTTGCTCTTCATTAATATTTATAGAACCTGTGCTTTGGGGCTGAGACTAAGTCTTTCTAAATGTTCATGGCAAATACCATGTAGAGGTGCTTTTCTAGAATTCCCATAGAGTTATAGAAACTAATTTTATTTCATTGAATTCATTGTGCAGCTCTATCTTGATGAATATATGACAAAGAAAGAAACAACAATTTTCTGCACTTACTTTTTTATCTTTAATTTCAAGCCTAGTTCCCCTATGCATTTGGGAGACAGTAGAATCTAGGATTTTTAATATGTACAGTTATGTGCAGTTTAACAAATTTTAAGCTTCAGAGATTAACTATGCCTTCCTGCTCAGCAGTATGCTAACTAACTGCTACATGCATAATAATGAAGAATTGAGAGCAGGGGAGAGAAAAAAGCTCCTATGTGGTAATTATGCCTGGGAAAGAGAATTTAGCTTCCATCAAGTTTACTGATAATCCTAATCTTCAAATGGAAATGTGACTCATTTTTCTGAGATGCCTGCTATGTACACTTCAGGATATATTTTCTTAAAAGGGCATGTATTTTTTTTCCCTGACTTTTGCCACTTCCAATGGAAACTTTAACATGAAACTTTTGATACTGACAAGGTTAATGATGGTAATTTTGTATGAAGAAAAGTGGAGAAAGAACAGAATTTCTGTATCTTCCTTTTCTGAAGGGGAAGTGTGGGGAACTTGGGGTTCCTATGGCCAGGATCCTCACTGAACTTAAACCACCTGATGATGTAACTGGCCTGTTGCTAGGCTACTGCTTCCACACCTTTAAGCAATAAGCTATTATTGTGCTATATAGAGAGCTCTGCCCAATGCTCTGCGCAGAGGCAGAGACGCTGGTGCTTGACCTACCGCTGGGAATACAAGCTAGGTAATAAACCCTTTCACCCCAAAGATCATTCTGCTGTCAATTTCTTTGGTCGCACTGAATCCATAGCGAACTTTCCCGGGGGTGAAACCCATTGGAAAGACAGGAAGTTACTAAGGCTTTTTGGTAAATTATAATGTTTTCACTTGGAAAGGATAATCTGATGAAGTGTTTTGGGAATTGTAAAATGTTTATCAAATGTTAGTATATACAGCCAAAGATTGATTATTAAAAAAAATAATAACTTGAGTTTCACCCAAGCCACACATAATGTCCCTATGGGATACACAAAATTTACTTGCTTCAGCTAACTCAAAGTCCCATGTCCTCCCACTTTCCGTACACATACTGAAAACACCAATACATATAGTTAATACTTAAGGGCTGTCTCCTGTGCTCAGTAGCAAGTTTGCCAAGGACAATCTCCAGCTGTCTTTCGATGCCTTTGTCCTTTCCCTTGTCTGTTTCCCCTATTAGCTTCTGAGCTTCACTAGGGAAGGGACCTACTTATTGGTGTTTTTATCTCCACAATCTCTAGCATATTACCTGGCTCACACTTGGTGACCAATAAATAATTGTTAAACTGAAATAATGAGCTCTGCTTTGTCATCCAATATGCTGGCTGTGTCATCTGGGGAATACTATCAGTCTGTCAATGCTCGCATCGTAGTTATTAATGATGCAAAGAGTCTCCCATGGAATTTAGTCCTGCTTGGAGTAGAGGGTTGAGAATGAATGAACACTAATGCTCCTTAGAGCTTCCAGAAACTCTGTATCATTTTTGTTAACATGGACTTTGTACTCAGATAGGCCAGTTATGAACCTTGATTTTGCTGCCTGGCTATAGTGCTGCCTTGGAAAAGTAATGCAACTTTCAGTGCCTGAATTAGAGGTGCTCAACAAATGTAGGTTATATAAATTAAGGAATTAATGATCGCTAAAGATAATTTTTTATTATCCCTAAAATAAGAGAAAAGTATATACCTAACAGTCCTGTTAAATACCCTATGTGGCAAACTCAGGAAGGTAGAACATTATTTTGATATCTTGGAAACATACTTTTGAATATTTATCCATCATTTTTTACTGCCCTTTTTATTTACTTGTAATTTTCTGAATTATCTCTTTATATGTATGTTTTAATTTCAGCAAAGGGTTACACCTAATATTATTTTATATTAATAGTATGCCCTATGTTTCTAAAACATACTGTTTCATTTTACCTTCATAGCAACCATCTGAGGTTATTAAGGTTATCATCCACACTTCACAGCCCAGAAACCTGAATCCCAGAAAGAATTTGATTTACCCGGAGTTACAGCAGTAACCAAAGTACGACCAGAACCTAGAGCCTCTGACTTAACATCTGGTCAGCTTTGCCCTCTGCCCTGTTGTCTTCTCAGTGATCAGGGTTTCTAAAAAGAACCAAACATGTATCTCTGCATCCCAGGCCTTTTTGGTGAAACACAAAGGAAAGGAGACTGGAATCCCAATTTACTGTGTGGCTTTTGTGCTGGTACACTCATGTTATATTTTTGATCTCTGAAGTTTCTTTGTTGGTGGACTGAAAAAGAAGAGAACTGGGGAAGGAGTGCATTAAGCCTGACAGCTGTGTTTGTGCTTGCAGCTGTTGATATGCACACAGGGCTGCAGGGGAGACCCAGTTCACTGCAGAAGAGCTGGTCTCCTGGCCTGAGCACCACAGCCTCCCTGTGGGTGTTTGAGGACTTGCTGGAGTTTAGGAGATATGGGCAAGTCCTACTCAGTTTAGGATTCTTCAGCCTGAAGCATATCCTCCTCAACCTGAAGCATATATTAGACATGGATGCATGCCTGACAGACTCAATAAGAAGTTTAGCAAAGGGGGATGGGGGGGGCGGAGGAAGACAGGGTGACAGAAACAACTGAGAGTTTGAAGAGGTAGAATAGATTATTGTGTGGTTTCTGGAACTAACTGAGCACCTACCATGTGCAAGGTGCTGCAGATATAGCAGAAAAACCCTGCTGCCATGGAGCTTACACTTTAGGGGAAAGAGACAGATAAAAAAATAAAGTAAAAGTGGTAGAGTGTATTAGAAGGTTGTAAAAACTGTGGAGAAAAGCCAGTCTGGGAAAAGGACAGAGGGCTACTCACCCCTCCTCTCTGGCCCATGGTCAGTGTTCAGGATTCAGCTTTCCAGGGTACCAGCTTGAGTCCTGGGATGCCTTGGTGCTCCTCTACCAACTCTGTTCCCCTTTTCTCCGGGAGAGAACAGGACTTATGGTTTGCATCTGGTATACACTGAGTAAGCAGTCACAAACTTACTTACATAGCATGGATTCAGATGTGAATAAAAACAGAAATCAGAAGAGATAAGAGGAGAGGAGAATTATTTAGAGGTAAGCAGACAAAAAAAAAACTGTTACAATTAAGCTTTCTTTTTTTGCTTGCTTTTTCTTGCATTTTGTGTCATTAATATTGAATTGAGTTGTGACTTATTTGGCAAACTCTTCTAGGCAGGCACTAGGGGCATACAGAGGAGACTCAGCCGTACAAAACCCTACTGCCCACTGGAGCAACATTTTTATTTTCCAAACACATCCTTCCTCTTTTCAAAAGTGATTTGGGCATGTGTCATTAGAATGCAGTAAACACAATGTAAATGCCTGACAGATAAGCCAGGGCTAAGGGAAGGATGAGACTGACTTCATCTCAGTGACAAGGGTCAAACCCTCCAGAAGCTGAGGAGACTTCCAGTTGTCAGGGTCAAAGAGAGGACACCTACCAGTTTGTAAAGGAGATGAGGGCTTTCTTTCAGAAAGTCTTCGGGGTGGACTGTCGGTGAAGAAGAAGGACAGAGTATAACGAGCAGTTCCTCACTAATAGCTTTAGAATGAATGACAGTTTTGTTGTTGGCTGTGCTTGGTGTGACCAGGGTGTTCCTCTATCAGTATCCTTCCACTGGCTGATGTTTCTGAAGAAGAAGTCAAAGGACAGGGCCTTAGAAACCCAGTGGGAGCCATGTGGAGCCACAGAGTCTCCTTTGCCAAGGCAGGTGAGAGCTCAGGGTCCTCACACGAAGCAGGAAAGACAGTTTTACATTTTCACCTAACACCACACAGACACCTGAAGCAAAAAATGCCCCAAATGTCCAAAATAACATTTCTCATATTTCAAGTAAGGCACTCTGATTTTTGAAAATTCTATTCAATTCTATTTTTTTATTGATACTTGTACCAACTAAAAAAATTAATTTCATGTTCCACATTTATAATTGGTCACAACCTATATTATAAATACTTTAAATCAATTGTTCTCAACCGAGGAAGCTTTTCAGACTTCACACACATGTCTATCCCTCGGTGACATGATGTGTACAGGTGGCAAAGTCCCTAAGTGGTTCTAATGTGCCCCTTGCCGTCCTCTAGCCAACCCACAGCAACAGGTGCCTGGAAAGGGAACAGAAGGGAGAGAACAGGAAGGATTTTTCTTAAGGCTCAGAAAAGAGCTGGTCTTCTCTGTCCCAGGGCTGCCCCCTAATAGAAGGAGGTCCGGGTTCCAATTAAGATATGAACTATCAGACTACCACAACTTTTAGGAGACAAACCAAGTACATTTACGCTCTAAGGACAATAAACCCAAGGAAAAATGAAGCCTGTGATTTTTAATCCTTACATATTTAAGAAAAAGCCTTCTGTGGCCTTAGGGCCAAAGGTCCAGATGGAATAACACACATGTGTTCTTGAATGCCAGTAATAGGCTCAATCAAAACTAGACCCCCACCCCATCTTCATTAGATGTCTGGGGACCCTCTAGACCCCAGGTATTCCTGGATGTTAACATCCCAGGATGTCTTGTATTAGGGTGACCAGAAATTTTGCAGGCAGTATCTTGGAAGTACAGAAATATAGAATCCAACTAAAGAGTGGCAGTGTGTTGGTAAGAGCCTTCATTCCCTCATGCAGGGTTTAGATAGGTAATATAATACCTCTCATACATGATACCCAGAGAGAACAACTTTTTAATAATCCTCCTCCATAGGATAAAATTATCTTCAGTAATTGTGAAATGAGACAAAAAATAGTAAGATCCAGAAAATAAATGTAGATGTTGACATTTTAAAAATTGAATTTGGTGTATGTAACCATGCCACTAATAAAATAAAATTTAAATATTTAAAAATGAAATAAATGTTATAATGCAATAGGAGAAAAATATCTACAGATTAACTGCATTACATGCTTTTGAAAAAAGAAAAACTTGTATGACATAGTAATGAATAACAGCATTATACATTACACTGTTTTCAAGCCTTAATCTCTGCAAATTTGCCAATGATATTATCAAAACAGATCTTTGCATATTCATGTTCAGTAGGCAGGGTTCAGATATGTGAATCCATTTTTGCTCATAATTTATTGAAGAACTTTTTTCATTAATTTGAAACATCAAACATTTCTTTCATATGAAGACACGAACATCTAATAGTTAGGAAAAGGCTTAAACATAAGAACACATTTATCAGAAATTCCTAAATAATTACATTTTACAAAAAAAAATCCAGAAATTTCAATACTGTCCATTTTGTTTGTTCTTTAGGATTAATTTTAGAAGCTTGTAAATGTCTCTACAGTTGAAAATTTCCCACTAAAATGTCTTCAGCAAAAGATTTATCATTTTTTTGTAAAAACCCACGTTTTTCAAGTTCTGCAAAAATCAGAAATGGGCTGAGTGATAGCGAACCTTGGCATGGTTTCATCCATTGTTTTAGAATGAGTTACATAATTGAACTAACTTGTGTTCTATTTCTGTGTTCTTACAACCACTTTGCTATTATTGTTTATTTAGAATCTACTATTTAAAGACAGGTATATGTAATGCCACAGGAGTGGAGGCACAAATTGTGGCCAATGCAATTTTGAATTGATTGTATAACTGGAGTTCCCTGAATTACTTCCATGTCAAATATAATGTTTATCAAAGGATAAGAAACACAAATGTAATGATTTGAAGCTCATATATATTAGAACTCAACCCTATATACAGCAATTGTTTTAAACTTAGAGCAACACAAAGTTGTTCTGGGAAGAGTATTTATTATTGAGTAGGGCAGACTTTTGTAGTGACCTGCCGGGTATGGCACTGGGAGTTGAAGCACTGACTAATTTGAGTTCTGGTGTGATAAGGTTAATCTCCAATAAGGCATTCAGCTGCAAGGGAAACAAAAGTCTTCACCCTCTATCCCTTATAATGTTCTTGGTCTCAAAGTGAACAGACCGATCAGCAATTGTTTTCACTAGGTTGCAATAGGTATAGAAAGAAAACTTATGCTGCATCTAGAGGCCAACCATTTGAGATGGTAGACAGTGTGTTTAGAAGTGAGAAATAAGGACTCCGTTTGATCCCAGTTTGAATCCCCAGGTCTGTCACTTATTTTTGGTAAATGATGGCAAATTTTTGGCATAAATGTAGCCAAGTTACTGAGTCTCTCTGTGCTGAGTATCCTCATTTGTAAAGTGGGAATAATAATAGTGCCTGCCTCATAGAGATTTTGTGATGATTAAATGAGAAAGTGCATGTATAGTGCCTAAAACTATGTCTGGTGCATGGAAAATGCTCTTGTGTAATGGTCATTAAGGGCATGATAGAAGTGCGCAGATCAACAAAGTCAGTTCTTTCACTGGTTTAAGCAAATGGTATAAAAACCTATTTCTGAGACTGATCTAATTGTAGTTTTAAGTAAAAGCTGGATTTATCCCATTAGCAATATTTTTTAAAAGGGCTATAGCATCTATCATCATTCTAACTCTAGTTACACAGGAGACTGGAGTGGGTCTGAATTCACATGATAGATACCTTTAATTGCACAGTAACTTGAATTCCTCAAAAATCCTTGGAACCATCCCAGTTATAAGAGGTGACTTGAGTCCGGGGAAAGCTGGTCTCCTCTAACAGCTTGCAGTTGTTCTTTGTCACCACCCAAGTTGAGGCCCTTATCAGATCCACACTATGGAATATATCTGATTTCCCTGACCATGCTGCCTACCAATTCATTCTGACAATTTGGTATTCCAACTGTTTTCATCCTCTCACACTTCTGTTCAAGAAGCTACTAAACCTCTCTGCTTATAATGAAGTTAGCCAGCAGGGTTAACGATTGAAACTCTGTTTCAAAGGAGTTCCCTTTGTTTTAACTTTCTAACTCTAGCTCAGCTTTAAACAACTTCCAGAATCTAGCTGCATTACCACCTTACCTTCCTTCCTTTCCTTATCCATGAAGATAGTCCCCTCACTGTATCTGCTCATTCTCTCTCCAGAGCCTTTCTTTCTCTTTACTGTCCCAGCATCCGATGTAGAAACTGAGACTTAGAAGGTGAAAAAACTTGCCTAAATTGACATGTTTAGCTTGCTTCATGGCAGAGCTGATGCTTGAATTCTGATTTCTAATCTACTGATTATATTCCGAATATCTATTGCAATTAAGTTTCAGAATGCAGATGTAGATCATTCCCTTCCTTCACAGGTTTAGCTAGAACTGGCACCTGCTTTTCACTTACCTCCCAATAGACAAGAGACCCTAAAAACTTCTGGAAGTAAGTTCTAATGAGATACAAGTTGGGGAGTGTGTGTGCATGTGGGCATGGATGCATGCTGGTGGGGTAAGAGTGGGAAATAAAGCTAAGGGATAGGGCAACATTTCAATGTGACAGAAGTAATTTTGTTTTGAATGGGTATTTGAGAATATAACATGTCAGTAAGTTTTTCCCTTCTGACCAGTTTTCTTCCGTTTATAGTCTCGCACACCAAACCAATATCCCTTTCATCACTTTTGGCCAATGGCCCCACAGTTTAAAAGGGTGATGTTATTGCTTCTGATAGGCATTTTGAAGGAGAAGGGTTTTGTCCTTCCTTTCACCTGCTTTCACTGAACAGAAGCAAGGATTGGAAGCAGATGTGTTCTCACTCCCATTTGAAGTTCATAATTAAAGTGTGTCTACCAGGTTTCATAATGACAGGCAATATAAAATATAAATTGGGATACTTTGGTAGAATTTCAGTGAGTGTAGTATTTAGATATAGTTCATACTGGGTTTAGTTATTTTTAATAATTTTTATAAAGCAGCATAGTTGAATATAAAGGACTGATAGTATTTAAATACCTGAAATTATTTAAATTTATATTAAATATTTAAACATTAAAAATGAATATCAATGTTTCTGACCTTTTGACAAAGAGAATGCTTTAGGAAAATGTCTGTAAAGAAAGATTCCTTGAGAAACTTGCATAAAACAAAGCCTATTTTTATGTAAACTTCTAAGAAACTGGGAAATTAAAACATGCTAAGACTGTGCATTTGTATTTGTTTCATGGATTAGAACAAATGCATATACAGTAATTAAAGGAAAAATTCAACAGTACAGCTGATCTATGTTCCTCCTAGGCCTCAATCTAGAATTCCTAACAAAAGTTTGGGTTATCTTATATTAGTTTGGCAAAATGTAGGAAAAATTGAGATGATGTAAATTTTCTTTGCTTCACACACATTTATTTTCCTCCTGCTTTCATAATGATCACTTAATTCAATTTAATTCTAGATGCATTTAGAGTACGTTCTATGTACCAGATTATGTGCAGGTACTCTGGCTGATTCAAAATTAAGTAGGATACACTTAAAACCAGGGAGCAAGACAGGCCAATATGACTAAACACAAATAATGTCTCCATACTAGTGCTGTGAATGGAGTAAGTAAGTCTCTCTTGGCAAAGAAATGCTTCACAGAGAAGCAGATTTTGCTTGTAATAAATCAGGAGAAGGTCATTCAAAGCAGAGGGGAAAATTTGTGAGCCAAGGTACACCTTGGAAGGCTGAGAGTGTATGTGGGTAGTGAAGAAGATGAGTCTGGAAGATAGGGGCAGGGCAGGTTACCAAAGGCCTTACCTGCCTGGTAAGGGGTGTTGACTCTCTTCCATGAACAATGGAGGAACAAGAAGGATAATAGAAGAGTGTCAGGTGCACAGACAGATGCTAATGGTATTGACCCCGTATGGCCCTGAGTCTCCTGGGGAATAAGATGACAAGATTTCTGCTGAGCCCATGGGTTTGGCATTGAGATTGGGATACTGGGGACAGTGTAGGTAAGTGTTGAACAGCTGCTGTTGGGGACACAAAAGGGAGCCAACCAGTAATGAGCAAGAGGATTGACAAATATCATCCAGCTAAAGATAAAAAATCACAGACTTGTCGTACAGCCAATTAGCACAGTTATGCAAACTTTCCGTGGCAACATTCAGCAGTCAGGATGAAGACAGCTGCATTGGCATTACTGATAATAAATCATCTTTCAGACACATGCTTTCTGATGTCCCCCTAGCCCCTCAAATGCCTGTAGTCACTCATCTTCTATCAAGATCTATGATGAAGACCAAAAATGTGCTGGTGTGTTCTGAGGGGTGGGGTGCAAATATTTTACCAAGAACAGACATTACACCTTTTTGACAAGAGACAAATGTTTCATTCAAATGCTGCATTTCGCATATTGGAAACTGTAATGAATTCTTGTGTACCTCTCTGCCGAGTTCACAATGTCAAGCCCAGCCATTGAAACACCTCAGGGTTTCCTCACAAAATTAAATTTAATGTTACGCCCTCCAGTAGAATGGTGCATAAATCAAGCATTTGATTTGCATGGACTATAGCAAGCAGCTCCCTTCTGGACAAATATAAACCCAACTCTGAATATTATGTCAGGGACAGGAACAAAGCAATCTAGGACTTCCAATAAAAGTCTGGTACCAAGTGTAATTCATGCTGGTATTACACTGCTTGGTGTCAAGCCTGTTATTAAAACTCTTGTTTTAACCTCCTTTTTTCATTTCAAAAGAAAATGTTTTTCTTGACCTTCCTGTATTCAGAAAACCAGTGCACAGTCAAACCAGTACTATTTATAAACTGGTGTCTACTAGTGACAGACATGGGCATATTTATTTTCTTTCTTCATCTACCCCCACCCAACAGAGAGTATAGGAAGGGGTACATATGAGTAATCAAGTGGAAAGAAACAAAACAAAGGGCATGAAATAAAACACACCATGGGAGATTAGGTAACATGGATATTCACTAATGTTCTACCTCTGGCCACAGTCCCAAGAGAATACGAAGAACAGTTTCAGAGCAGACAAGTTTAAAAAATGACTCAAAAGCCAAAGTTAATGGACATTTGGATGCAGAACATGCATCCAGTTCAGGAAAATTGAGCCTAAATATGCATCATTTGGTCTTATTTCTACCCTCCAGCATATGCTGAGTTATGCATTCTCCTTACTCATATATTCCCCATTACAGGATATCCGAACTATTTTTTACTAAAGGTAAAATCACTGTGACCTGAAATTGAGTGAAGCCCTAGATAAGAAGCGTTTTTACTAATGCAAAATAAGTCCACCCTAAGTCCCCAGAGAACATAAATAGATCATGGACTTGTACACATTCTACTTTACATCAAGGCCTGTCATGTTTATTCTGGAATGCTGTAGAGGTATTACAAACAGAGCTTGCTCCTGAAGCCAAGTGCATTTCCAAGAAGGCACAGCTGTCTGGAACACATAACCAGGTGAAGAAGTGAGCCTGAGAGCTATGCTGATGATTTGGTATCTGTGTGTAATTTCTCCCAGCTGTCTGTGAACATCTGTTAGAATTTGAAATGCTTCAAGATATGAATAGGTGAAAGCAGGTGTCTGAAAAAATAAATTTACGATGGTTTAAGGATAGTAAATTAGGATTCACCCACTCATTTGTGAATGGAATATATCAATAAATATTTATTAAACCAGTACAATATGCCAGTCACTGTGATAGGTACTATGAGGGGAATGTAAAAATGAGTTAGACCTGGTTTCTGCTATAAATATATACACACATAAAAGCATAGGAGATTACAGAACTATAACACAAGGTAAACGTGTCATAAGACATATAAATAGAGTTCTATGTGGCATGAGAAGAAAGATATATTATTTCCAATTGGAGGAGATTAGGAAAAGTTGAGCAGGCAGGATTTGGCAATGCAAAATAAGTTGGGGCAAGAAAGGGAAATCCAGTGTGTGTGTGGGTTGGGGTGGGCTGGTCATGGCCAAACACTTGGAAAGGGAAAATCCCATGCACAGACCATGAGTAATGAAGAGTGACTAATTCCACGTTACTGAATTAGTGAGCGAATGAAGATGAGTCAAGGGAAACAAGATTGGAAAGGTAGATGGGATGGGGGATGGCCACTGAACACTGGACTAAGCAGTTCAGACTCTTAAAGCAATATGGAGCCATTAAAGATTTTTGTGCAAGGAAATGACATGATCTAATCTATGCTTTAGGAAGATGAATGTGGTCGTAGCATATAAAGTAGATTAAAGAGTGGAACGACTGTTATGAAGCAACCTGTTAGTCCTGGGGAGAAGCACTGAAGACCTAAACGGGGAGAGCAGCGTGGGAGCAGACAGGAAGGGACAGAGGTGTGCAGCAGAATCCACAAGACTTCACAACGGTATGAGCAAGAGGAGAGGGCGGATGGGGCTCAGGACAGGCTACTCCAAAATATGGCACCTTAGCATGTTGAATATTTAAGTTAACAGAAGTTTGAGAAAAATGGCAGAAGTTGAAAGGCCACTCTGAACACCTCCTACCTTCTTCCCTGAAAGAGGTCATAAAACCCTCCTGTGACAGGTGCCCTTCCTACACCTGGGGGAACACAGCATCCTGATCTCTGAGGACCAAGAGACCCTGAGAAGAATCCTAAGCAGCAGGCCTTACTAAGTTGCCCCATTTACTACATTTATTCCTACCCTTGAACCTACCACATTTCTCCACTCTTCATCAAACCTGGCATGAAATACTCAGGTCTGTTTCTTTGGGTCTTCATTTTATGCAGTAATTTGGGTAAAGTTGAGAGACATTCTGAGTTGAGAGAAAAAGGAGAAATAAAATGTTCCTAGATGGCTGCTGTGATTATAAATAAAAGTTCTTGGCATTCATCATTCTGATTAGTCTACTAATATTTTTAGAAATCTTTACAGAGAGCCAGAGTTTAGCATGTCCCAAATAGAGCAAATGGATAATTTCAGGTACATTGACATCGTTGGTCATGATTTAAGGATTCATATTGGAATAGAAGAGCATCTAGTCCAATCCAAGTTTATTTTGAAAGTACAGTCAGTCCACTTCATGGATAAGGTGTTTTCTAATTGACTGAAACACCGAGCAGGCTGATCTCTAAGCCAGCCTGTCAATACCCATGCAGCGAAAAGCAGAGTCCCCTGCCTGCATCTCTCAGGCCAAGTGATTAACTGCGCACAGGTCATTTAGCATCACAAATGTGAAGTCGGAGAGACTGAGCGTTACCACAGGACTTCTGCTCTAGAAATAAATGCCCTCCCACCTTGGCACGCTTAGAGTAGACACAAAGAATTTGCCTGAAAAGTGTTAAGAAGCAACAAGCACCCTTTCAGTTTTGAAGTGGAGTTCGATGTAGTTAATCCTACCTGCCTGGCAGTGAGCAATGCGCTGCCTTTGATCACTGCCTCTGAATTTGAAATCTATTTTAAAGGGAAACAAAAAGGGATTCCTTAATGGCCATTAGGATCCCATCTAAAGTTCATCATTTACTAGTTTTAAAGACTGTTACTTCTAGGGAGAAATTGTATGAACCCCAGAAATAGTGACTATGGAAGGAATGGAAACTCCATATTGAAAATTTCTTCTCTGCTCTTAGAGACCGGAAGGTGGAGGCCGCGATCGCAGAGTCTGTTTCTCACAAAACCGGTGCTTCACAAAGCCTTGTTCTCCCTTAAGATTCCTCAGCCTATTAGGGAAATGGGCTCTATTTTAGTTTTTCTGCCGAATTTCTGATTTTTTAGGTTTCTTAAGCCAGTAAAATAGCTAGTATGATCTGATTGTTAATTCTAGTTAGTGCCTCTGCCTAGATTATTTGATGTAGGTTATTGCTACTGTAAAAGAGACATGGTTTCATATAAAATGAAGCAACTGTTTGATCAAATTAGATGATATCATTCAGGGCAGGGCCTATTGAAATCAGTGTCCTTGGATCTCCACTCGCTGTCTCCAGGAAGTTGCCTCTGACCTGCAATAAATAGTGTGGTTCTTGAGCTATTTAAGCCTGATTAAGGTATTTGTTATGCATTTGACAGTACACAATAGTGCAGGATGTCAATTCTCAGCTGTCATCACCATGATTAAAAAGGGTGGAAGAGAGTGACCTTTATGTGGGATGAGTTGTAATAAGTAATAAGGATGCCAGGAACCTCTAAGCCAATCAGAGTTCAGCCCAAGTGAATAAAAACCCTAGCAAGATCTCTGACCCAAAAGGTTGCTAAGCAAATGATGCTAGATTTTCTTGTGAACAAAAATTACTTCCCATTGTCCAGCCATACAATCTCTTCAATTGTTAGGGGATCTTGTTATGAATATAAATGAGAAGAATGCAATTAATTTCAGAGAATTACCCCACAGGACCTCCTTGTTAAAGGTTGGCATATTGAAAGCTTTTTAATTTGAAAAATAATTTAAGTTGAAGGAGGCAGTCCAACCAAAATTCCAGCAAAGGGAAGACTTCAGCGTGAGAGGAAATGCCTAAACTGCAGTGCAGCTGGGTTAGAAAAATCTTACAGGGATTTTTTTTTTAAACAGTCATGACGAGTGCTCATTGGCTCTTTCACTTGCCAGTTAAGGCAGGGATTAAAGCCAGCCTCTCACCTTGAGGGCCTTGGAGAGTGTCAGTAGTGATGTCACATGCCCAGTCTGGCCCACTTCTTCACTGAATCTTCTGAGAAATCTCCCTCTAAGAAGCCCACTTTTTAGCAATGATGAATAACAGCAGCAAGAAGGAGGAGGAGAGCAACTGCAGATGAAACAACGGCCATCACTTTTGCTGAAAATCTACCATCACCAGGCGCTGTTAGGCTCTTTGCAGGGACCGTCTCTTTTACTCCTAGCATCAACAACCGAAGTTTCTGCTATTATTACCTCTGTATTACAAAAGAGGGAAAAAGCTAAGTAATACGCAATGGGCTAGAATGTGGCAGGTTTGGGCCTGAAGCTCGGGCATCCTGGCTTTCCTTCTTGTTCTCCTATCCATTTATGCTATATCATCCCTCCCGACATGTAAGTCACATAGACAGATTTAAAAAATTGCATATTGTTTTTTAATTGTGGAAGAGTCTATTTTTTACTTCAGACATTTCTGAGGTTATTCTGTTTCCAAAATGATTATCTTCCCTTCCTTTAAAAAATATTTATTACGCATCTGCTCTGTGCCTGGCACTGTTAATGTTAAGAAGATAGAGGATAAGATATGGCCCCTGACACAGAAAATCCTCTGCATGTCTGTGTGGCTACCTGAAGCTAAGGCACAACTGTACTCATGCATCTGTCTGTTAGGGGAATGCTGAATATCTATGTGGCGTTTGAGTGGAATAAAATGTTTTCAAATATATTATTGCATCTATGTCTTACAATTCCATATGAGGTGGGCAGGGCCAATTTATTACCCCTAGTTCATGGCTGAGGGACTATTCATTCACAAGGGAAATTGCCCTCACTGGTTCTCCTGGATCTAGCTCTTAATGAGCTCTAGCCCACTACACGGACATCTGCAGAGGCCTCTCCCATTTTGCTTTTGACGCTACTTATGAAGAGAGGTATGAATGTTGCTTTACATAAGTGATAGTCCTTGCCTTAAAGATGTTTTATGATATTTATTTCTTCCAGATAGGCCTGACAGAAGTCATTCTGTCTCTTAAGCACGTTTAGCCCCAGTAGCAGACCCATTTCCACTCATGATTCTGGCTGCCTCCTGAACGGCAGTGTGAGCAAATGAGATAAGTACAAAATATTCCTACACCACTGGCTCCATGCTCTCCTCATACTCAATCATGAGGACTAATGAATCAGAGATGATTGGGGTGGTAAAAATCCAAATGCAGATTTTTGCTGTCCTTACTAATGAGAGAAAAATATAGTAGACCATTGGCCTAAAGGCTCCAGATACGATTCCTTTGTAACTTAGAGTGCATTAAAAAAGCTTCAGTCAGCAAGATAAGTTAATTTTTTATGACCTTTATAAACTCTTTTAGCCTGTATCTCAGGAGCTTCTTTTAAAGATTAAATTTTTTAAAATCCTTTTAGCTCAGGCCAACATACCATCTGACTCTTTTTTGCTTCAAAGGCTACATCCAAAATCTATAAAAAAATTCTGTTCATGGCAATTATTATCAAAGTAATGATTAGGTAACATGTCATTTTTAGTTTTTACTGGTTTTGCCTCTATGAGAGTAATCCAATAGAGCTCACTTCTTAACATAAAAATTGCGTAAGGGATGCATCATTCCCAGTTGGCTTTGCCTGCATTTGCAGATTCTTGAAAGAGCAAATTGAATTGTCATGGGTGGCACCTTTCTCTCATGATGACCATTGGGTTAAAGGGAAAGTGTAGGGCAACAAAGATCAAGATTTCATTAAAAAAAAAAACCCTTACCCTAAGAACTGTATTATTAATATATCATTGAGTCCACAGGCTTTAATAGACCTATGGCACAGTTACCCAAAAGTGATGGGTGTCATTTTGCAGCAGGTGGGATGTTGAAGGAATGTGAGGCCTCTCGTTAACGGCATCACAGATTTAACGAAATACAGTTTCTTCTAATTTTTTTGCTTAGAGGGTATCAGTTTCTTTTGAACACTGTGTTTTTGACTGGCCTGATGGGTGCCTACAAGAAGCATCATCCTGGACATCGGTCACTACTTCTATTATATCCAACCTACTGACCCAGAAAATCTGTGGTTGACACAATTGATTTCTCTATAAGATTCATGCAGCATTTATTTTATCTTTGACATCCACCTAGAAGGTCCCACAAAAACTCAGTTCCTACATCTCTGTGTCAGAGAAATATAGCCCTTTATAAAAGGTGCCTCTCCTGAGGGGCTGGAACAAAGCATGAGTCTCACTTAGAGTGATTCACTGAGGTAATAGGATTTATTAAGAAGCCTAAGAGCTTTGGTGACTAGGACACTGAGGACACGAATGCCAGTCTCATGGGAGTTTTGCTTTTGGAAATAACAACAATAATAAAGAAAAAAGACTCAGGCTACAGGACTTATTTTTGCACTATCACACTTCACTCTGCCTCAACTCTTAACTGTGCCCCATGGTCCTTTCTCCCCCCCTCTTTGAACCCCTTCTCCCAGGTCCCAGAAAGCATCTTGGTTTCACGCTAAGATATACAAACCACATCCTTTAAATAGATGCTTGACAGTTATCTATTACTTTCCATTGCCATCTCTATGCTGCCTCATTATATAGAAAGGGTACATGATTTTTTTTCAAGGCATATAGATAATTAAGTGCCAGATTCAGAATTCAACCTCAATTGTTTATCTTGTAAATAAATCGACATCTTCCTGTGTGCTCTAAAGTCTAATGATCTGGCTTGATCATGCATCATCCTGTGGATTTTGCTGAGAAATGAGCATCGAGAAGGAACATGGAAGTCTGTATAAAACTGCAGTAGTGGTCTTTGCTTACTAAATTCACATATCTAAGCAGATTAAATTATTTCCCTTTTTATCTCACTAGCTGAGACTTTACAGCCTGAGCTGAGTCTCAGGTTTTCATGATTTTTCTAGTAATCAATATCACTGTTTTATTTTCATTTTTAGTAATTTAATGATAATATGCAGAGATCACATGTTTTAAAGAAATATTTTTGGTTTAACATAGAACAGTATAAAATGTTTTATTAACCACATACATGATAGGACAGAAAGCTCTGAAAGTGACTATCCCATGTCAATTTCTTCTGATTCTGCTAAATGTTGTTTCTGTTCCATGTCAAGAAATGAGTTAGTGTAATGACTTTGGAGAGGAGGTAGCATCATTGGCTCTATCGAAGATGAAACACTTCCAGGGATCTTGGAGCTGACTTTTACTGTAGTGCTACCAAGAAAGATCTGAAGATCATTATTTACTAGAAATAAAGGAACCAGGCAGAAATCGATTACTACGACACTAGATTTATGTTTCCATTGCTCTCTATATACATCTCTATTTGTCCTAACTTCATGGGGAAGATATTTAATACATAATGGAAGGAGGCTGTTGCTTTTGATTTATTTTTTGTTTATTATTTTTGGCATTCCATGGAGAAATTCTGGAAATCAATACTGTTTGAGTGTGTGTCTAAGTATTCTGAGCACAGTACAGGTTTAAAGGTTCTGGAGAGACAAGGAAACTTCCTCTACTTGCTGAGTTCTCTTTTAATGAACAAATTATCTTCGCTTTTCTTTCTTTGTATGTTTTACATGAGATTATAAGCACAGATACAAAGGCTAATCTAGCCATAACTGCAACAAGAAAATGCTTTGTAGTATTTACATTTATAGAAATATCTCCCCTTCCCTAGAGCAATTAACCCAAGAATTAGGATACATCTTAGGTCCATGAAGACACAAATACAGAGATGTTACGAAGTTTCAAGTTTATTTTGAGTGAATAAGATGCTAGTTGGTGATGCATATAACGTAATATGGGCCCAACTTTAAATACTTTCAGCATTTGAACTTAAAAAAAAGGTAAATACAGAGTCAGTCAACACTAACTTATTAAGACCACGTGAACAGAAAATTATATTTAAAAGAAGACATGTGTTTTTCTGTTCCATGAATTTAGAACACTTGGACAGAAATCCAGAAGGAGAGAACGCCTGCAAAGAGAATGAAAACAACAAGACCATTCAGTGTTATGTAATGGTAAGAAGATATAGTAGTAGAAGAGAGTGGACAGGTGGTCCTGGAATATTTTTACACACCCTTGAAAAACCCAATGAAGACTATATATTTGAATTGGATTGTTGCTTTTGAAACACTGGAGTGATGTGTTTGAAAGAGCATAGATTTAGGCCCTCTCTGCATAGGGTAGATCCAGAGACGTAGTTAAGTAAAGTATTGGCATTGCAATTTTACAAATGAGAAAAATTCAGAGAAGTAGCATAACAATATTAGGAGACCTGAAGCACAGATTTGGGGGTGGGAATTGGTAACAGGCAGCATTAAAGTGTTCTCTTTTGGATGTGTTGAATGTAAAGGAATGAGCTCCTTGATAAAACTCAAACCCGCAACCCCACCCACTGCCCAGGGCTTTGCAGGTACGAGAACTGGGAGAAAAATCTCAGGCACAGAATGTCTGCTTAACAAATGGCCCTAACTTGGCCTTGAATTTTACCTTCTCATGGATTTGACCTTCTTATAGACCTGACTTGACTTTATTACGGGGTTTTCTCATGTTAAACCTCTCTGCCCCTCTGGGCTGAGAGCTCCCGTAAAATCTATTACCCAAGCATGAACAAACTCATATTCTTGGTTACCTCTAGCCAAGATGATAAAGCCTTGGTTTTCAAAGTCAGAATTACTAAGTACTAGAGGCAGAAGGAAAAATAAAGAGAATTTAAGAAGCTGATATTAAAAAGAATGGGTTTAATCCCATCATAGCTAACTTGGACCAAAGTCTTAGAATTTGCCTCAGTATATACTTTGTCTTCTGAGATAACCATCTCTAGTGGTACAAAGCAGGTAAGGAATTTCACTTAAATTTTTCCTGACATTTTGCTTTCCCAGCTGCTCACTATTTTTACCTGGTGGGCCCCATTTTAATTTCCACCACCTAAGAGCTGGTTCTTGGCAACACTCTTTTTTTTTTTTTCTGGTTTAAAGACCAGAGAAAATTTCAAATTGCCTCTTGCCCTGGAGTTGTAGTTTCTTATCTGAGAGACTTGCCTCACTCATGGCTGATTGTTAGGACTATGATTATTGACTCTCTTTCCTCAAAGTGTGGTTCCATAGCAAGACACTTATCATACACTAGATGATAAAGTTTTCATAAACATTAACAGGAGAACGCTTATTTTTACACAATGCTAGTGTGCTAGATATAGAAGTCCAAAGAAAATTAGGAATATTTATACGGAGTTCAGGAAAAGGAATTACTTGAGACTTGTCAGCATGTAGATAAAAGTTGAAGTGGTTGATGTGGTTAGGATTTCCCTGGGAGAGTATTTGTAATAAAATTCAGCCATAAGAGAAAGTCTTGAGAAGTAACAGCCACAGCAAGGATAACAAGATTCAAAGAGCACTAAGGAAAAGTGTTGGAGCAGGTAGCAGTGTTACAGAAATAGAGTGTACTAAAAGCCACACTGAGATCAGGTAGGGTCGGGATTAAAGACACTCCCTGGGCTGGCCTTGGGAGGTAACTGGTAATCCTTGCACGCACCGTTTCTAAGGCTAGGTAAAAGATATAAAATTGCTTGGGTATACTTAGAAGACAACAACTGTGTGCACTTATAACTTTATCAAAGTTACTCCTTTGAAAATCAGCCAACATTTTTAGCTAAGATATTTCCTATCCAACTGTTTCTACATCCCCCAAAGTTAGCACACTCTTGGGGAGGGATGGTGGAGTCACGTTCCCTTTATTAAGAGGGAGGGAAAGAATTGGTAAGGAACGTTGATATCCTTTATTTTGCCAATTGCAACAAAAACCTTCATGGAAGTTTGAAAATGTTTGCTTGCCCACTAAAATCAAAGTGGTTTGAGAAGCAAAATTTGGAGCCTGAGTGTGGTATTCCCTGGGCTGTTGGTCAGGTTAGCCCCAGCCCTCCAGCTGGTGCTGTGTGCATGCCCACTCCTCTGGGCTGGGTCACCCCTCGCTTCTATAGCTTCCTGTCATTCAGCATAAGCTCTTTATTTGCTTTACCACCTGCCAGGTCCAAGTTTGTTCAATTTGTATGCCCAGAGAAACTCTCTATGTGGTATGTTTTTCTCATGAATGTTATTGAAAAGTGGTAACTGCCACGTACTAAATATTTACTATGTACATCACACTGTAATAAGTATATTATGTGGGTTCTTTTATCTTATTTTTCACACATGCACAAAAACAACCACTTAGAGGAAGTGTTTTCCCCATTTTGCAGATTAGAAAACTCTAGTTCACACAGCAGAACTGCTAGGTGGCCGAAGACAGGCTTGAATCTGAGTATCTCTGGTGTCAAAATTCTTGTTCTTCATCACTATTTATGCTACTCCCTAGTTATCTGTATGATCAGCTGTCAGTATATTATTCCCTACACTTTTAAGTTGCAGTGTTGGACTTGTGATTATTCTGCCTTCAAATTTGGCACCATAATAAATTTCAGTATAATAGGTCATTGCACTTTTGTTCTTAAACTGTACATGCATCTCATTAATCTTAATAAATAATTGAGATGCTTATTAAGCAGTTTTTAGGTATGCTATTACTGTTTGAAATGTCAAGCTAAGGGTAATAGAATATATGATACATCAAAACTTTTTGGAATTCAAATTCCAAATTGAAAACAGTCACTTTTTTAAGGAATGACATGACAATTACTAGTATTTTCTTCAGCAAATAGAAAATCCCAAGTTTCTTGTTATTACTTATAATACCATGTATAAGATTCTATCCAATAAAAAGATGTTTTTAAAAAAAGCAAATACACTTTGAAACACATTACATTTCTTTGGTTGTGCATCTTTCCCATTTTTATTTATTTATTTATTTTTATTATTATTTTAAAAAATAATTTATTTTTAGTATCATTAATCTACAATTACATGTGCAATATTATGGTGATTAAACTACCCCCCTCATCAGGTCCCCTAAAATAGCTCAGCTGTGAATATATTACATGATTCCATAATTTTCTAATTTCTGCTTCAGATTTTCAATGAGAGAAGTTAAAAGATTTTAGGGAAGAATGATATTTTAATGTACATAATGGAAATGGGGAATTTCTGAATTTACTGACTTTTTAAAAATCCCTTGTGTGGATTTGAGAGATAAGGTTGTCTTTGTTGGAAAAATCGGACTTCACAGGCCAAATGCCTGATTCATAGCAGAAGCATCAGTTGGTAAAGAAATTCTATTAAACCAGAATGTTGACCAGAATCCTGCTAAATAAACATGCCACACACATACAGATCTTCCACTATCCTCTGCATGGTATTGAGTTCCACCTATTGAAGTGGATCGGTTCTCCTTTGTATGACACAACCATAGTTTTAAAGCATGCATTGAAAAAAAAAGAGCCTTGTATATCTTAGTCACACACTCTAAAAATTACCCTGACTTTATACAGAATCAATAGACAATGTCTTCTGAATAAAAATCAGGAAATAAAATATTCTACCTTCTAGGAAATAAAAATTTTCCTACCTTGTATTCACATTCTTCATCAAACCCCCACACCTCCAACTATAATTGTAGGTATTTCTCAGTCTGTAGTACAACTGTTCTCTTGAAAATCTCTTTTCAGGTCAAAGACAGATGAGGAATTGGACTCTAATAAAGAGCTGACCCAATCCTCTGAAACACACCAAATGCAGACAAGAAACAAAGCCCAAGTTCCCTTGCAGAATAACCTAGTTTTCAGGGGTTGAAATAAAAGCGATGCCTGGGGCAAATGGGTATAAGCTGTGTGAATGCTCTCTCTGTCCTGGGAGCCTGAAATGCCCTACTGCTTGTAAAGATCCCAGCAGATGTGAACAAACCTATCATGTTACCTGTCCTTTTTCATTCTTTACCACTTGTGGGGTGTTTTCAGGCTGCACAAGCCCTGAAAACACTAGAATTGGGCTCCAACATTTATCAATAACAATTTATAGCTGATATATAGCTTTCTTGAAAAGAGAAGGAATCCACTGAAGCCTAGCAATGCAGCCCCATAAAGGTTTGCTTCAGGACTGGGGTCAATGTCATCAGTGAAATTTATGGGTGCACCATGAGACCCTCTGAGCCACAGAGGCATTCTCTCCAGCCTGTCTTGGATCCCATCAATTATGGTCTAATAAGGTTTTCTCTGCCATAGGAAAAGCCTTTCATTCCTTCACTGCCTTTCTCAGGTGTACGTGTATGAACAAAAGCAGCTGTTTCTTTATCCCTAGTGTGGCCTTTGTAGAGCGTCATCCTTACTGACTTCCTTGACCTATGTAGCTGGGTTCTGGTAAATCCCTGTGGTTCCCTTCCTGGGTTTGTTTGCCCAAGTGACTCTGGAGGGCCTGCCGCTAGCTCCTCATCTCTCTGAAATAAAAAACTTGTCCAAAGAACGTTTCACATTCCTGAATATTTGTAACCCATAAAATAGACATATCTGATTATTATGGCAGCAAACCATGTTTATAGAAACAACCCAAGGCACCTTAGGCATGGAGATGAGCAGACTCTGAAATGTTGGATATGGTGGGAATTTTGCTCTAAATTTTTAGCCTCCTCAAAAGGGTGGCGGTGCAGGGTGCAGAGCTGTGGGTTTTGGGGTCTTTGACTATCCTTCAGTTTGATTGTACTTCATCCTACTGGTGTCCTCAAGGCTGACGTCAGTATGTACTTAAGAAAGGCTGTCCCTTTAGGAGGCAGGTCTGTGGCTCACTCTTGGGGTGTCAGCGATGGGATTCCAGCTTCCCTGAAAGGATGCTCAGTCATTTAGGGAAAATAGATTTTGCTTTCATGATGTACACATAAAAAATATACTCTCATATATCCATGTTCATACACACACTTGTGCTTCTACATTATACCCACACACATGTGTGTATGTGTTTCCATGAACTTTAGGAAAGATGCTTTCTGAACGTTACATTTTAGGAATAATACGTCATTACTTGTCATGCTTTTTCTCTGGATGATTAATGTTTTATTTTCTTAATGTGATCATCACAGCCGTAGGTCAGTAATGGGCTGCAGACAGAAGCCAGGCTTCCTTCTAAGACTTAAATCACATCTTTGATTCAAAAACAGGCCTCAGACTAAGCAAAACAGGTTTCTGAGGTAAAGCCTGGATAGAGAGAAAGTTTAGAAGGGAAGAAATGGGAAGCTCTGACTTTATCAAGGTGCCATCTGCCTTTCACTGTTCTTAAACATCCTCATTGCTGGTGACTCTACCATGGGGCTTATGCTTTTCACTATTAATAATTTTGGTGTCAATTTAAGACCATAAAGCCCTTATTAAATGATGGAAGGGTGAAGATGTATGCACCTGGGTACCTGTGTTAGTGTCCTGGGACTACTCTGACAGATTACCAAAAACTCGGCAGCTTAAAACAACAAAAATTCATTCCCTCACAGTTCTGGAGGCTAGAGGTGTGAAATCAAAGCATCAGCAGAGCCTTGCTCTCTTTGAAGGCACTAGGGGAGGGTATATTTCACTACTTTCTCTAGCTTCTGGTGTTGCTGGAAATCCTTGGTTGTAGGTGCATCCGTCCACCCTCTGCCCCAGTTGTCATATGCTGTTCTCTGTGTCTCTGTCTTTTCCTCTTCTTACAAGGACACCGTATTAGATTAGGGGCTCACCCCACTGCAGTGTAACCCCCTCTTAACTAAGTCCATATTCAATGACCTCATTTCCAAATAAAACACAATCTGAGGTTCTGGGAAGGACCAAATTTTGAGGGGATGCTATCCAACCCAGTACAATACCTAAGAGGATATTTTGGCCCTTTACTGAAATACTCTTTAATCAAGTTAATGTACTAATTTTTTGCTACATAGGAGAAGATAGACTAGGTAAGTACTTGGGGAGCAAACATGGGAAAATAGAAAATGTCCAAAACAGTGATGTTCAATGCAGCCACTAGCCACCTGTGGCTATTTACATTTGAATGAATCAAAATGAAATAAAATTAAAAATTCAGCATCTCCGTATCACTAGCTATATTCTAAATGCTCCTGGGGCACATGTGGCTGCTGACTACTCTCTTGGACAGCGCAGACACAGAACATTTCCATCCTTGCACAAAGTTCCTTTGGACAGTGCTGAATATATCATGAGGAATTATGCTGGAGGTTCTCAGGGAAGGTGAAGATGGGAGACAGTGGAGTCATGTAGCAGCAAAGGAGACCCTGAAGGAGGGGGTGGCGGTCAAAGCAAGCACATGTATTATTAAGGTGCTGCCTGGGGCAACCCACCCGCTGGACATTGTTCTCATCTCTTGACCCTGATATTTTGTCTTACAAAGAGCGGGTACTCAGTAAATGTTTTCTGAGCCACTGAAGGAAAAGATGAATACTCCAATCAGGATGGGATGTTGTTGAGTCTGGCAATGCTACTGTTAGAAAGGCACGATATCCGTGAAGATTGCTGGGAGAGAGCACCTTCAGTACTGGCAAATATTTACATGCTGACCTTCACTGAAAGTCTGAATACACCTGCTTCTTAGACCCTGCTCCTCTACCAGCACCCTCCTCATGCTGCCCCATGTCACTGAGGTCCCCAGGAACACAAGCAGCTGCCTTCTCTTTCTTTTCAGGAAGCAGAGAGTGGCAGCATGTTTCTCGTGCCCTTTGCACTTGCGCTGGTTCAACAATTTTCCTGCTGACTGCCAGCACAGCGCCCTGATGCAAAGCCACCAGCCACTCCTGTGCATGCCCAGCGCCCTGTGACAGATCCCTTCCTGACAGCCTTCCCTTTCCACACAAGATGGGAAGAGCAAATTACAATTGGGTTTGAAAGGGATGGGTAACTTACCTGGTCCCTGGGGCTTTGATCGTTTCCTGTTACAGTGCCCACTGACTGGACGACTGACACAGCTCATCTCCCAAGCCTGGATTTATTGTGATCCCTTGTCACAGCTCTGTGATGAGGGAGGAGGGAAGGGCATTTTTATGAGGACAGTGAATACTTGCAGTAGCTCCCTTTTGTGGCTGTGGATAAAGTGTAGGTTCCTGTGGCCAGGATTCCCACCTGGCCCTGGTTGGCTAGCTCACTACACAGGTGTGAGCAATACGTCATTATTGACTCTCTATAAAGAGCTCCACCCAGTGCTCTGGGCAACACAGTGGCAAGCCTGCAAGGCTGCAGGAGAGCAGAGATGACACTGGAGTGATGGCAGCACTGATGACAGAGACTGAGATGGCTGTGGGGGCAGAGAGATTGATGGGAGAGAGCACCTTCAGTATTGGCAAATATTTGCCACCCAGAGGCAGAGACGGTCTTGCGGTATGCCGACTCGTTCTGAGTGGGCGGGATTCTAGTGATTGACCTGCCACTGTGGAAATAAAGTTGGGTATAACCCTTTCACCCCAAGAACATTATACTGTCATTCTTTGGTCTCATTGAATCCATAGGGAACTTGCCCAGGGCTGAAACCAATTGGCAAGAGAGTGGCCCTCCCACAGCTCCCCAATACACGCTCACACTCACATATGTTTATACATACCTACTGTCATCAATATATAGATTTTCTCCATAAGTCCCAAGGTAAATTTGGAAGACCCCCCTATTTATTTCTATTAACTCAATTTTGATTACATTTCAGATATGAGGAGGAAGGAGCATTTCTATTCTATATGGTGACATAGGTGTGTGATAGGGGAAGCCAATGGGCATATTCTAAATAAGTAAATCACCAGGGTATTGCCTTTGGAAGTGTGTTGGGCTGTACAGCTTTTGTTAGTTGGATGCAAGGGACTGCTTTTGAATGATATGGTGGAAATACTGTGAATGATGAGGAGCATTACGTATTTATCAAACTACCTGTCTGAATTCCAAAAGGTAATATAAGACTTCTAATTTTCTCTTTTGGATAGTAAAAAAAAAAAATCTGCAAATTAAAATGAAAGCATTCAAAATCACTTTGACTGAAAACAGATTAATGGTTACCTGAGGTCAGAGGTGGAGCAATGACTGACACTGACTGAGAAGGCAGCATGGAGGGTAAGGGACCCATGCTCAGTCTAGATTGTGGTGGTGGTTGGACAGTTATAAATAATTGCCAAAAACTGACATCAAACTGTATACTTAACAGGAGTGATTTTATTCTATGTTAATGTCTTAATTAAAACCTTAACATAAAAATTCAAAACATCCAAACTTCAATTCAGAACTTGCAATATCTGGAATGAGTTAAAGAATGAAGACTTTGAAAAAATGAGTCCTTCAAAAAATTTCACCATAGGGTATGTTTTTCAAAAATCTGTAAGTAGATGAGAGTTTTCCTTATGAACTATTGCTTAAGTGAAACTGATAGCATACATGGTTATTAGACTTGTCAGTACTCTCTGGGCACAGAGATGTCTTCACTTCTTAGCCCATTTGCAGATAGCTGAGCCCTATCCCTGGTGCAATTCAGAGGACTGTTAGCAGAATTGACGCATGTACAGGAAGAAGTCCCCGCGTGATCCTCCAGCTCTCTCATTTTCTGCCTCAGCAGTACTGGAAAACATGTGTTAAGGCGGCAGTGTTGCAAGAAGATGGAGCCACCCTCAGCCAGGGACGCTGTATTCCTATCTCGGACCAGAACCTCTTTACTAAACTACATTGGACAGGTAGTACAAGCAAAAAACAAAATTTTGTTGTGTTCATCTACTGAGATTTGGGGGCTTTGTTGCTGTCGTTGTCACTGCAGTATAACATAGCCTGTGCTGATACAATTTATTGACAATTTCAAGATCCTCAGAGGACCCATTTAAAGGTTGCCTTACTAAAGAGTCCAGATTTTGACAAACACACTGCTGTAGTAGGCGTGGTTAACAAAAGAAGAGTGCAGGTTGTGGACTTCTATTTGGTAATTCATTGAGAAGAGAGAGACTGGGCAGTAACAACCTTCACAGTGATGCCTGCTGTATCCCTAACTATCTGGGTGCCCTGAGATATTGTGACTGTCTTGCCAGTGGGTTTCAGTCCTGGACAAGTTCACTGTGGATTCAGTGAGACCAAAAAATGACAGAACGTTCTGGGGTAAAAGGGTTTTTACCCAACTTTATTCCCATGGTGTCAGGTCAATCACTAGAATCCCGTCAACTCAGCGAGTCTGCATGCAGCAAGGATCTCTACCTCTGGCCTTTCTGCCACTGGCAGCCGTCTCAGTCTCTGTCCTCAGCAATGCCACCTCTCCAGTCTCTGCTCTCCTGCAGTCTTGCAGCAGCCCAGAGTACTAGGCAGAGCTCTTTATAGAGTCAGTAACAACGTATTTCCCACACGTAGGTAGTGAGCAAGACGACCAGGGCCGGGTGAGAATCCTGGCCACAGGAACCTTCACTTTCTTCACAGACACCTTCATCAGAGACAGAATTCACCTGAAGATTTTTTATTCCAAATTAAAATACATAAGTATGAGTCCAGTGTTTCCCTAATAGCACTGAGCATAAAACCAAGCACTGAGTTAGGCACCTTACTAGGCACTCGGTTATAAATGCCCTTTTGATTTTGTTAACTTTTTGTATCCAGCAGCTCATTGTGAGACTGATGGTGCCCTTAGTGTAAGCAGATTTCTGCATCTATTATTCCAAGCACACACCTGAGTATTGTCTTTAGAATGGCTATGTGATCCTGAGATCAGTTTTATATAGCCTTAATGCTTACCTCATGTTTTCTCAAAACTAGCGTATTTTTCCTTTCCTCATTCAAAGAGCTCACACATATTCTTGGATTTTTCAATGAGTTTTGGTTCCCACTTATTCCTCAGAGAAATGCCCTGAACCCATTGAGTAATTTAGCTCACTAGTTCTCAGACTTAATGAGGTTAGGCTTTTAACGATTGCTTTTAACTACCATCCCAGGTGTCCATACAGGTGATACAGGACTATGTTCTTAGTAAACTGGTTCCGTTTCTCACCTCTGTCCACTCCCTTGGGTTTTCTAATAATCTCTGCTTTTGACATCCTCATGCAATTTCCACTGGACTCATTAGGTTTACACAAGCCAGAGCAGACTTGTAAAAACTACTCTAGGCATAATTTCCACCAAGGAATAGAATGCTTTCTCTCTTCCCCCTCATAGATACTTTCTAATGCATGCTCAAGAAGATGAGTAAAGTATCTGGAGATGAGATAATGTTAGAATGATTGTCTTGCCAATGGGTTTCAGCCCTGTGGGGAAGTTGGGGTTCCTATGGCCAGGATCCTCACTGAACATAAACCACCTAATGATGTAACTGGCCTGTTGCTAGGCTACCGCTTCCACACCTTTAGGCAATAAGCTATTACTGTGCTATATAGAGAGTTCGGCCTAGTGCTCTGGGAGGAGGCAGAGACACTAGTGCTTGACCTACTGCCGGGAGAACAAGCCAGGTAATAAACCCTTTCACCCCAAATAACGTTTTGCTGTCAATTTCTTTGGTCACATTGAATCCATAGTGAACTTGCCCTGGGCTGAAACCCATTGGCAAGACAATTGGCAAAAGTGGGCAGGGTTCATTGTTGACCAAGGAAAAAGACAGGCTGCCCTTATGGGAGGGGTGCTTCAGCGGGCTGCCCCTGTGAATGGGGAGACAGTGGATTGTCCCCCAATGGGTATGTGGTTTGAGGTGGCTTGCCTCCTGGAGGACTGGACCCCACCCCAGGTCTGGAGGCCAGTGGAGGTGACACCTGAGGCAGTAGGGGTCGCCCTTGGTATAGTAAGTAAATCCTTTGAGAAACAGAGTGCCCATGAGGCAGCGGGGACTGTGCATTGGCTGGTTCTCACAGTATTAAAAAGGTCTACAGAAGAGACCCAAGAAATGGCAGCATGGGAATGCGAGCTGCAAACTTCTGTGGATTCCCTGAAAAAGGAAATGGCATTGATGTGAGAGGAGGTGGCATGAGAACACTGGCAGCAAGGTGCCATTGGAGAGGTAAACAATTCTTTACAGAACAAGACGGCAGTGCTGCCAGGTGTTCTGAAGGAGGAAGAGGCCATCAGGGAAAAAGACGAACTCCTGAGGGAAGCACAGGTGGAGGTGGCATGACAACGTCAGCTGCGTAGCATTGAGGTGAAGGTAAGAGACCTTCTGAAGACTGAGGTAGCATTGCTGCGAGGCACAGTAGAAAAGGTAAAGGTTGTAGTAGAGGAGGCACTCGGGGAGGGGAGAGAAAGGTGCCATCAGCCCCAGAAATGGAGGAGCTGGGGAAGGATGAAGGGGTGGTGCCAGAGGCACTGGCGCCTCCTGTATTGAAAGCATGCCCAGCGGTTGTAAAGAAAGTAAAGACCCAGCAGCTGAAGGTTCCCCAAGGAGAGGAGCAGCCCCCTCCCCAGGTCGTGGAGCACTCTATGGTCCGCCCCTATACTCAGGCTGAGCTGGTGGATTTGGGCTCCCAGTTTAGGCAGGAGCCCCTCAGAGTCAATATCAGCTTTGCTCCTGCATCTGTGGGACTTAGGGGTGGGTGGAATTGTTCTGTCGGGGTCAGAGATGGGAAAGCTGTCTTCCCTGACAGTACAGCCTGCCTTGAGGCAGCAATTACAAAATGCACATCAGACCCCAGGGAGTCACTCCCTCCTTGATTGGCTTATGGCTGCACTTCTTGCTGTGTGGCCCAATCCAGGTGATCTACCATCCTCTCCTGTTAGATGGCAGACATATGCTGAACTCCAGCAGGTGTTACAAGAGCTAGGCATGAGAAATGCCATCTATAGTCCAGAGAATTATGGCCCAGATGGAGAGACTTTCACTACTGGGATGAGAAATATTGTACTTCAAACGGCTCCTACATCCCTCTTTGGGTCTCTAGTGGCCATTCTTTCCCCTCACTTAGGGCATCCCATAAGTGAGGTGACATGTACAGTAGCAGACTTAGGAGAGGCTAAAGCAATGAGAATTCAGAAAGAAATAAGACTTGTCACTCACAAGAAGAATTTTCAGGGCCCCATGAAGGTTACGAGGACCCAGATGTGGGTTGATTTAATACAGGCAGGAGCAGATGGAAGGAAATTAGATGGGAAGTCAAATAGGATCTTACTAGAGCTATGGCAACAGCTGAAACCAGAGCAGTAGTTCCAGCCATTAAGACCAAAGAGGCAGAGGTCAGAGACAGAGCCACGAGTCCAGCCTGTGTGTTTCCAAGACTTCCTGCTGGAGAACGAGCCAACCTCACTTGAGCCCACACAGAAAGGTGATTGGGGAACATGGTTTGACTGAGGGGAAGGTCATGATATCTTCCCTGAGGGAACGGGTGGGACTGGAGACCACATGCTGAAATAGCTATCCATTGGTCCCCAGTGAACATACAACTTGTCCTGGTTTGGTGGACACTGGGGCTGAATGTTCACTGATTCATGGTAACCCTGAACAGTTTCCTGGAACCCCACTATCATAGATGGATACAGGGGGAAGGCTATCAGAGTGAAAAAAGCCCAAATCCCTTTGGGAATAGGGCATCTACCCCCAAAAGAGTATACCATGTATATATCTCCTATCCCTGAGTATATTTTGGGGACTGATATCCTGCCAGGTCTGTGGTTGCAGACCACTGCAGGTGAGTTCACACTGAGAGTATGTGTGGTGAAGGCATTTCTGAGGGGACATGCTAGGCACCCGCCCATAGCTTTGCCTCGGCGGGTGACTAATACCAAACAATACAAACTGCCTGGAGGGCATAAAGAGACTGGAGAAACTCTCCAGGAGCTGGAAAAGGTGGGTATTATAAAGCCCACCCACAGTCGTTTCAATTCCCCAGTGTGGCCGGTGAGAAAGCAGATGGCTCCTGGTGTATGACCATGGATTACAGAGAACTGAATAAAGTCATACCCCCTATGCATGCTGCTGTCCCCTCTATTGCATACCCTCAGCCATGAACTAGGAACATACCATTATGTGGTAGATCTTGCTAATGCCTTCTTTTCCATTGACATTGAGCAGGAAAGTCAGGAACAGTTTGCCTTCACGTGGGAAGGATGGCAATGGATTTTCACCATCCTTCCACAGGGATACCTCCACAGCCCCACCATCTGTCATGGACTTGTAGCCCAGGACTTGGCTACATGGGAGAAACCACCAATGGTGCCGTTGTACCATTATATTGATGATGTCATGCTCACATCCAATTCTCTTTCAGACCTAGAAGGTGCAGCACCTAGACTGCTGCAACATTTACAGGAGAAAGGATGGGCTGTGAACAGCACCAAGGTTCAGGGTCCTGGTTTGTCTGTCAAATTCTTGGGGGTCGTCTGGTTGGGTAAGACCAAAGTTATACCAGAAGCAGTTATAGATAAAGTCTAGGCCTTTCCTTCCCCCACAACTCTAGCATTGCTACAGGAGTTTCTGGGTCTTCTAGGCTACTGGAAAGTGTTTATCCCGCACTTGGCACAAATTCTGAAGCCCTTATACCGGTTGGTACGAAAGGGCGTCAGGTGGGACTGGGATGAGACATGTGCATCTGCCTTTGCTACAGCAAAACAGGCAGTCAAGGCCGTGCAGGCCCTGAGTGTGATAGACCCATCAAGGCCCTGTGAGCTGGACGTTCATGTCACTGAAGACAGTTATGGCTGGGGTCTCTGGCAGCGGCTTGAACGAACTCGCTAACCCATTGGATTCTGGTCACAACTCTGGAAAGGGGTAGAGATATGATACACTTTGATAGAAAAACAACTGGCTGCCGTGTATCATGTGTTGCTGGCTACAGAACCCATCACTGGAATGGACCCAATAAAGGTAATAACAACCTATCCCATCTTGGGGTGGATACAAGACTGGACCCAAAAGCCAAAGAGTGGTATGGCACAAATGCCCACACTGGCCAAGTAGGGTGCTTACCTACAGCAGTGTAGTGCCCTCTCTAGTAACCCCTTGAGTGAAGAACTCAAATGCTTATTGGGGCCAGTGGCATATACTAGTGAAAAGCAGGAAGAACTTGCTTTTGAACCATTAGTAGCAGAGAGTCCCTATCAGGAGGGAAGAGCCCCTATACCCGAAGATGCATGGTACACAGATGGCTCCAGCCATGGGAGGCCCCCAAAATGGAGGGCCATAGCTTTCCCTCCTAAGACTGAGACAATATGAATGGAAGATGGTGAGGGTAAGAGCAGCCAATGGGCAGAGTTGCAGGCCATGTGGCTTGTGATCAGCCAGGAGCCCTCCCCTATAGTTGTCTGTCCTGACAGCTGGGCTGCCAATCGGGGCTTGACCCTGTGGCTACCAACCTGGTACCATGCCAACTGGCTGGTTGGTTACTGACCCCTTTGGGGGCAAGAATTGTGGCAAGACTTATGGGCCTGTGGTCAGACTAAAATAATTACAGTATACCATGTGACAGGTCATTTGCCACTGGCGTCCCCAGGAAATGATAAAGCAGATAAATTGGCCCAGATATGTTGGTTAGAAGGAAAGCCTGCCTCTGATGTAGCCCAATGGCTGAATCGGTGTTTGTTGCATGCGGGGCAAAAGACAATGTGGGCTGTAGCCCGTCGGTGGGGCTTGCCTTTGACCTTTGAAGAAGTTAGTAAAGCCAGGCAGGAGTGTGTTGTGTGCTCCAAAAGGGACTTACACCAAGTTCCACAGCAACATGGGACAATAGCTAAGGGGCCTATGCCCCACGTCATGTGGCAGATAGACTATATTGGGCCTCTACCTGTGTCAGAAGGATATCAGTATGCGATGACTTGTGTGGACACAGCTACTGGACTTCTGGTTGCTTTTCCTACCCATTGTGCAGACCAGCAGACAACCAAAAGAGGTCTGGAGCATCTCTTTGCCACCTATGGCCAACCACAGGTAATTGAGAGTGATCAGGGCACCCATTTTACTGGACATACACTGCAAGAATGGGTATGACAGCTGGGAATCAAATGGAAGTTTCATGTGCCATACAATCCTACTGCAGTAGGCAGTGATAGAGAGGCACAATGGCTTGTTAAAATTCAGATTAAAGTCAGATACCAATAGTCTGCAGGGATGGTCAGTCCACTTATGGACTGTGCTACGGCCTTTGAACGAGAGACCCCAAAAGGGAGCTCTGAGCCCCATACACATGTTAACACATATGGCAGACTCCCCTATACAACTGCAAGTACAAACCAAGGAAGAATCACTGAAGCTGAGTTTCGGCCACCAGAATAACATCTTGCTGCCACCACCAACTGCACTGAACCCCCGAGGCTCCATTGAGTGGTTGTGACCTTGGACCTTTTGACACATGGACCAACGATGGCTGGCTCTCCTGGCACCTTGGGGACAAGGCCTGGAAGCTGGCCTCCTGTGTATTCCTGGAATAACAGCAGAGTGGCCGCCAAAGTTCACAGTAGTATATACTGAATGGCCAGAAGGTAGGAGCATCTTACCGGGGAGTTTAGTTTTATCATTATGGCCAGTACATGCACCTCCAGTAGCACTATATATAGACCCTTCAGTAACCCTCATGGGGAAAGGAGTAAAAGTATGGTATACTAGACCTGGAAGGGTCCCCCTTCCTGCACAGTCCTATCACAGGACCACTCTCTTGCATGCATCCTACCCGATGGACAAGATTTGCCTATGTTGGTGGCATTAAAACGTGTCTTATTGCCCCTAAAGTCTTTGTGGATTGTGAACTTCTTCTGGCTTGAGGATTATTATAATTTTTGTTATTAGGAACCTCCTCTGGCTTGAGTATTATTATAATTTTTGTTACATGTATCAAAATCTTGTTGTATCTTAATTTTTGTTATTATCTCTAAGTTTTTGTTATCCTCTGTTGCTGTTGTGGAATCTGGTTACAGTGCTCCAGCTTTCTCGCACAGGGACCATTGCGGAAGAATGAGAGCATGTAGATTGTAAGGCGAGAATCCTGGAGGGGTGAAGTGTGGGGAAGTTGGGGTTCCTGTGGCCAGGATCCTCACTGAACTTAAACCACCTGATGATGTAACTGGCCTGTTGCTAGCTACCACTTCCACACCTTTAGGCAATAAGCTATTATTGTGCTATATAGAGAGTTCAGCCCAGTGTTCTGTGCGGAGGCAGAGATGCTAGTGCTCGACCTACCGCCAGGAGAACAAGCTGGGTAATAAACCCTTTCACCCCAAAGAAACATTCTACTGTCAATTTCTTTGGTCACATTGAATCCATAGTGAACTTGCCTGGGGCTGAAACCCTTTGGCAAGACAAGCCCCCAGCAAGTTCTCTATGGTTTCAATGTGACCAAAGAAATTGACGGTAGAATGTTTCTTTGGGGTGAAAGGGTTTATTACCCGGCTTGTTCTCCTGGCGGTAGGTCGAGCACTAGCATCTCTGCCTCCACCCAGAGCACTGGGCCGAGCTCTCTATTTAGCGCAATAATAGCTCATTGCCTATGGGTGAGGAAGCAGTAGCCTAGCAACAGGCCAGTTACATCAATAAGTGGTTTAAGTTCAGTGAGGATCCTGGTCATAGGAATTCCAACTTCCCCACAATAATTTACAAGGAGCTTTTTCAAGTCAACAAATACTTATTTTACTAATATTAAAATATTGGATGTGTACTCTTATTAAAATTATTTAATTATATACATTATGTAATTCACATACACAAAAAATTACAGAGAATAATATAAAATAGACATGAACTCACATTTCTGTATTAACACATTAACATTTTACCACATTTAAAAAATCTTTAATGTCCATGTTTTAAAACATTTACCACATAGTCTTATCTGTAAATAATAAATAATATTGCTTTGAGCATTTTAAAATTTTATACAAATGGTATATACTGTATATGTCCCTTTGTAGATTAAAAAAAATGACCCCTGGTTTCAATATTCATGTTGCTCCATGTAAACCTAATTATGCTAATTCAACTTGTGGATAAAGTGAAGGTTTCTATGGCCAGGATCCTCACCTGACCCTAAACTACTTGATAATGTAACTGGCCTGCTGCTAGGCTACTGCTTCCACACCTGCAGGCAAAAGCTATTATTGACTGAGTCACTATATAAAGAGCTTTGCCCAGTGCTCTGGACAGAGGCAGAGTTGAGGGAGGACTACAGACCTGCAGACTGCTGGATGCAGATATAATTCTAGTGCTGGACCTATCACCAGGAGAACAAGTCGGTAATAAACCCTTTCACCCCAAAAACGTTCCATTGTCATTCCTCAGTCTCACTGAATCCATAGTGAACTTGCCTGGAGCTAAAACCCATTGGCAATACAAATTTCTATGTAGTATTCCCTTTTATAGGCCACAATTTATCATTCCTTTATTAATGATTATTAGGTACTAATCTTTTTTTTCCAACTAATTAAAAATATTTTTGAATCACATAGGTGAGCTAGAGTTTTTTTAAGTAACATCACCTAGATATGACGTTGCTATAAACCTACACATTGGTAATTTAAAAATGGTACATTTAAAATAAAAGCCAAAGGTAATAATCAGACAACTAAATCTTTTTATTATATTTTATTAAAACTTCGCATTGAAGCAACCTACTTTTTAATAATCTTTACTTCATCTACTCTTCATTCTGTCTTGAAAACTCAGTTGTAATCAATGAGTATGCATAACTTATTAAATTTTTTTACATAACATAATTGCATGTAAATATTTCATTCATTCAACACATTCATTCAATAACTGCTTAACTGGTGCCTCCCAAGGACCAGGCTAGCTCTTGAAAACAGAGACAGAAATCCTGGCCTTCTTGAGTCTTTAATGTCACATAGACCATGAATTTATCATTTAAATAGCAATTAATATTACATAATGTTAATAAGCTATGATTTAATTATCAAATTCCTCAGGGAATTGTGTTTATTTTGGAAATGTATACATACATAGCATCTATGCTAGAATTAGGACTGAATTTGACTAATATGACATTATCATGGGGCATGTATATCTGTGACACCCAGACTGGTATAAAATAGTCCAGATTTCAGCTATTGTTTAAAATATCTCAGGTTCCCTCTTTTCTCTCCATTCATTCTGCAACTCAACCTAGAACCTAAGTGGTCACAGATCTGGACTTTGGAGTGGGTGTGTACTGGCTCCTTGGCTTGTGAGATACATTCACTTGGGCAAATTAATGAACACCTTTGTGTCTTAGTTTTCTCTTCTGTAAAATGGGGATAATAATATATTCAATTAATATCTGGAAATCCTTAAAACAGTCATATTAGCTCTGGTTAAGCAGTAAAGCTCTGGTTTTTAAAAGTCAGATTTCACTTTCTAAAGCAAGTGACCTGAAGGATACAGTGGGAAATTGAAAAATACAGCAAAAAGAGTTCTGCGGAAAAATAGTGTGACTGCTTTCTTTTCAAGGAACCTGGAGTCCATCTATCTGCACCAAGCTCAGAGTCTGTGGTTCATGGGAAGCTGATCACTATAGGTCTCCTGTAGCCGCTGTCGGCCTGGGGCTGTGTATGACCTCTGTGACTCTAGGAAGAGAAGGCTTCTGACAAGCAGGTATGTACACATTCACACAAATACACATACTCTACACACAGATGCATGCAGGAGAGAGGGAAAGATGGTTAAAGAAGGGAACCAGGCCAGGAAATTATTATTAATGAGAACAAATCCATCTTTTTGATTATTTTACCTAAGAGTTCAGCAGGTGGTTTTTAAAATGTAATGATTAATCAGTTCGATCTTTAGGCTACTCTCACTACATGTAAATTCAATGCTCATTTGTTCACACACTCCAGCAAAATCATCTAAAGTGGAACAAAGTTCAAAGAAACAACTGAGCTTAACAAAACCAGTTTTGAGCTTGCTTCTCCTTTAGAAAATGTTCACTGTCGCCTGTTGCCTCTCTGCCCCTGCTTTTTTCTTCCTTCCTCTTCTCTTCTTTTTATAATTCTTCCATAGCAGAGAAGCTTCCAGCTGTAGGGAAAATGAACTAATATAAACGTACCTGTATCTACTGCTTCAAATTGCTGTTAAGATTCATTCATACGTGAATCAACAACATGGTGCTAGCAAAGAGTTAAGGAGGGCATTCTGTATGCAGTGGGCTCCTATGAAGTCACTGATTAATATAATTAAAAGCCTGAGTTAATTGCATTACTTTCCATTAGCTTTCATTGTGTACCTACCTTCCAGGGACCCGGCTACCTATCCCCATGGGGCTCCGGTCCCACGTTTATCCAAGTGAGATGGCTCCTTTCAAAACCGAACCTTTCATCAATCCCCTATTAATTAGCTAAATGCCGCATCAGATTATGCATTCATGCCCGCCAGCGAGGCAGCAGCATCTGGAGGGCAGAGCTCACCACCGTTTTGGCTGTTCGTCCAGCCTGGTCATTGGTATTCCAGGACAAGTCAGCTTACTGTAATTTGAAATTGGTCTGCTGTCCCATTAGGAATCGGCCGATCAATACCAAGTGAATTAGAGTTTCAGTGATCTGATTAACTCCCCATTATTTTCTACCCTGGCTGATTTAGAATGCATGATGAGACAATATTCCAGTTTCTTTGCTTTATCCCAGTTTAAGTGAAATATAGACATCTACGGAAGCAGTGCCTGTGCATTTGATTTGGCTCGGCTGTAATAAAGTCAAACAGCATGAGTATCTCCCTCGTCAAGGCAGTCTTAAGTGACTGAGGGCTGCCTCTTGCACCCCGCCTGAGGAGCTGTGAGTGGCAAGGTGGAGAAGTAGGGAGTGAGCACTGCTCATCTCTTCTTTTCGGCTCTCTCTTCTGAATGGGTTCCTATAATGTGCTTATCAGGGTGGTTTAGTTACTTGTCATGTGATCAACATTAGCAGCTTTGCGACTGAAGCTCTGGGTCATGTGGCTGGAAAGCAGACTGTATAATTCTCTCCCAAAGGCACAAGAGGTTCATGACAATAGAGTAACTAAATGCTGAATCTTGATGACTGAAAGCAAGCATTGTAGCCAGTCAGTCGGACCAGGGCTAAGTGCTGCCCTTGGGGAAAATTCTTGGTGCCCTCTGGGAGTGAATTTGTCCGGCACAGCTAGACTGTTTTCATGCCCTGGCCCAGGGTTTCAGAGAAATCTGAATGGACCTTAGCAAGTCAGTGTGTGTCTCCAAAAGACTCAAAATTCAAACCAGTAGAAAACACAGCATCTGAAATAATGTGAGCAATGAAACTACCTCCTTTAAAAATGCAGTGGCATCACTTCCTCATATGTTTGAATTTAGCTGGTCAAGCATTGCCTGGTAAAGGCTCTAAAATAATTTATTATTATTTTCTTTATGAGTCAGATTTGTAATGAGTTTATCAGATTGCTTTAATGTTCCCAATGTTTTAAAAAATAAAAGCAGTATATATTTTCAAATAGACCTGAGCTTGTGTATTATAGCACAATATTTTTCCACTGGTGAGGCAAAAAGGATTCAGCAAGGCTTGTAGGTGATCATAAATGATAACTCATGAATCTGGCCTCCATTAAGTATCACCCAATCTTCCTCTTAGGAATTATTTAGCAATTAGAATATTTGGTGTTCCTGAATGAAGACATTTGACTAGGGATGATACAATATGATCTGCTAGCTAGTTACATAAACACCTGGATTGAAAATAGAGACCTATAGGAGTGGAGTAATGGCATTGTCAGATGCTAGCTTGATGAGGGATTCAGTCAGCCTAAGATTTATGATTTCATTGCTGTTCTCTACTATTGATCATTACTTAGCTGAATATTTCTGAATATCTTTTGTGTTGTGCCTCCCAATTTTGTTCATACAGGTTAATTAGAGCAAAATTATAATGGGGATTTACAAAGAGAAATAAAGTGTGAAATATCCCAGATCAAAACAAAGGAGATTATTCACCCTGGGTTTGAATCCTGAGAAGTTAATTTATTTGCCTCCTCAGGTCAAGGTTTTTTACATCAAGAAAATGGAAATAAGTATTGTAAACATTATAGAAAAGTCTTGGGAATTAAATAAGTAATATACATAAGGTGTTTAGTGCATAGTAAATGCTCAAAGCTTATTGGTTTTCTCCTCTTTTTTCCCCTGACATGTTCAAAGAATCTGTGAGAACATTTTTCATGTCAATCTCTACTTAAAAATGTTCCATTTGAAAATCTTAAATTGAGAAGAAAAAGAAGTTTCATGATAAATGAGTTGTGTCAGATATTTTTTATGCATATGATTTAAATGGAAAATCACTGGGATATTGCCAATCCTCTGAATTATCTCCAATTTCTCACTTGGGAAAAATGGAAGTTATATCAAGAAATGAGTCAAACTATATCTAAAAGTGAAATGACCAAAAGCTCTAATTGATTCTTAATGCAAAGGCCTGCCTGGTAGAGTGCCTGCAGTGGGCTTGAGGCTCTGCGCTCCGCAGGTTTGGGGTATTCTCACTATCTTTGACTTACATTCTGACAGTGCACCTGGTCCATCTTTGGTCTTGATTCTGTATTTCTACTTATAGATTTAAATAGAACATTCTTTCATTGCATTTCTGGTTAGTTAAAACTCTCAAGCTTTTTATCATCTCTACTTCTATTTTTGTGATTGATTATTTTATAACATCTAAATTGTAGCATTTATTTTCCCTAAATAAATGTTGTGTTCATTTCAACCTATCTTTCCAGTTTATTATCATCTTTTTGTATATTTATTGTATCATGTATGTAATTAATTATCTTCCGAGCTTAATGTTCTTCACTCACTACAGAACATTAGCACACACTAGTGCTAATACTCATCCTGGTTTCAATCTTGAAATCCACACCCTTGGTCATGGTGTTGAATAAACACCTACTCATGCTAACGTCCAGCCCACATTTCTCTCTATTACTACTGCTACTACTACAGCTGGGCTGGGTATCGGTATCTTCCAGTTGTCCCTCCACACCTTACCCTTCCCACCCTACTTTGTGCCATGGGAGGCTGGCCTTTGTAGACCACATCAATGGACTACCTAGCTCTCTGGCTTCTAATTGAGTTCAGTCCATGTTGCTGGCTGGAAATAGGAGGGATGAAGAGGAGTGAAGTCAAGGTACTTTTTTCTCCTGGCTCCTTTCCTGCTGAATTCCTATGGATTGGTTGCTTCTCTTGACTCAGGTCCACTCAGTCCCATAGGGAGACTTTAGGCATCTCATGATTATTATACATTTTGTGGACTATGAGAAAAATGGACACTTACCTTAAATATACAGCTATTATATTCATATCAGTTTATGTCTATTACTAATTACTGTTATGGGTTTGCTGACTTGTACATAGGCAATGCATAAAAACACACATAAAATTTTATCATCTTTGGATCACTATGTTTGATGACACCCGTACTGTTGTGTTTTAGTGATAGTTTGAATGTTGCTTGCAGCTTGACATATAACTCACATGTCACAATTAAGTTATTAATTGGATGGTGAAAATACTTATACTTAGCACTTCCATGTTGCTTTCCATCATTAGTGTGTACAAAAAGTAGGAGTTAATCAATAGCAGAGCAGTGTATTCAGTAATGATCTTTTACTATTGCTTGGTTCATTTCAGTTCAGAGGCCTTTTAGTAGTAAGCCCATAAAACCCGTGACAAGTTTCAAGTTAATAGACAAGATTTATTTGGGTATGTACTTCTACATCCCCTGTCTCTTTACTTGCTTGGCTTCCCACTAGATGGTAAGCCCCTAAAAGCAGAGACTGTCTTTTATCTCAGTATCCCCTGGACCTGGTATAGGATCTGACACCTGGTAAACATTCAAACAAGTACTTATAGAATGGATAAGTGAGTGGACATTATAGCAAACTGTTGAGGTGATCATGAGTCTGCTGTGACAAGGGTCTAAAAGGTTATACTTTTACTGTCAGATATTTTCAATCACCCTTTGAATTGTAAAGAAGGGTCATAGTTTGAAGCTTTTTGAAACTCATGACAGTATTTCTTTGAATCTAAAAACCAGCCCGTACCAATGAAATGGATACATCCCACCACGTTAATGAGCCTGAAAAGTGTTCTTTCCTATGTATTCATTGCCTGGGAAATATTTGCTCCATTTAACTCTACTAAATGCACCGAAGGCAGAGATTTTCACTAGTGTCTGTAGAGCTGCCATCACTTTCCCTTGGTGCCTTGAATGTTGGGAAGAATGTTGAGTCTGCCCTGACTTTTGAGGAGAGATGCTGTAGCTTTCCAAGCAGGTCACCAATTCATGGCAGTGGTAGTGAGCAGCCTTCAAAGCAATGGCTGGCATGTTGGGCATCTGCATCATTGCTTGTCAACACCTGCATCAGGGAGTAGGAGAAATATTTTGGAATGAAGAAAAAGAAGGCTATGGCAGAAGATAAAACCCAATGTGGAAAATAAGTCTTTCACAGCTCTGTGTAAACACACACACACAAACAAAAAAAATATATCAATGTCGTGTGTCAACAAGCCTGAAAAGGATGACTGAAAACAGAGTCCAAGTTATGTTGAAGAAGAATCGGGTTTAAAAAATGATCTGTGAGACAATGTGATCTGGTCCCCTTATTTTATGGATGAGGAAATTTCAACCCAACCAAATGACTTGTTCAAGGTCACATAGCCAGGGCTTTTCTACTGTTTTCCGCAATATCATGTTCATTTCCACGGTGCTCAGTCCTCAAGACTCCATTTAAACCTTATCACTAATTTTAGAATCTAAAATTGAATTATGGACATTATTCCCCTAAACATTTAGTGAGAATTGATTTTGTATTAATTATAGGCGATGCAGATAAAGCATTCCTGTACTTGACTAGCTCTAGTGACTGATCCAGCCTTACCCATGGAAGGAGATGCGAAGAGGCCAAAATGAAGCTTTTAGTTCAGATTCTTTTATTTAGAATTAACTCTACTAATTTAGAAGTAACTCAGACACTGTGATTTAAAAAACAGTTCTTCCCTCACATTATAAGTAATGTCAATTTGGTTTAAAACAAGTAGCTTTAAAAAAATCAAAGAATCTAGTATTAAGAATTCTATCAATTGCTTTCAACCACTAGTAATTTATTCTATTACTATGCTTTCATTTTTATGGTACATTAATGTAATAGAGACCTAATTTGCTTTTTGTTCAGTAATGAATGTAACAAGATTGTGAAATCAGTCTTGATATTGAAAGAAGTGGGTCTGGAAGACATAGAGGCAGAGAAATCCTTGGAACAATCAGTAAGCCTAACAAGAGATGCTCCTGTCTAAACTAAAACAATTACCTGAGGCAGAGAAATAATACAGTTGGGGCTGCTGAACGTTTTCCCACTGGCAGTGAAGAGGGTTTTAGAGAAGTATTTTTCTGGAGTGGAAAGAAAAATGGACCAGAGATAGGATAGCTAAAATTCAGCATGCAGCTTTCTGGAAGACAGGAAGGGAACTCCTCCAGAAAGATGGAGTCATAACCATAACTCATTTGATCAGACATTAGTCAGGAGGAAAGCCTGGCCACATCCCAGTGGTAGCAAGTTTAGTAGGGCCTTAAAAGAGTTGGAGGGCTCAGTACACTATCTAGCTAACCCCTGGGAAAGATAAACCTTCAAATGGCTGGAGTTTGGATAGAAATGGCAAGTAATTAGGATAAAGAATTAAATAGGGTCTGGTATATAGAAGATGCTCAATTAATAATGAATGAATGAATGGCCTTATGAGCCAGACTGAGTTTGAATTTTATCCCAGGCCAATGGATTTCCAGCATAGGATGGCAAGATCAAATTTGCACTTCTGAAAGATTTGCACTGTGGAGAATGGATTCAAGTTGAAGATAGGGAGGCCAGGTAGGAGGTTTCTGCTGGTGGCCTGAGTAAATGTAGTGGCTAGTCAATAAATCTTTGGAATATTAAGTACTTAGCATTTTCTATTCATTAAAATAGTTTATATAACTATGTGGTAATAATTTGTGCTATGTACATCAGATAATCCCAGAAGTGCTTTTACTATGCTATCTGGCAATATTATGGAAGTAGGGTTTTCAGGAAAATGCAGTAAAAGCTCATTTATCTAATGCAATTAGAACAATTAGACATACGTATATCTTAAATGTTTTACTTAACCTAAAAAAATAAGTATACCATTTACCAGTCTTTCAATCTAGAGCCAAAAGTCTTTTCTTTGCACATGGATCTTCTCATTGGATCTGTCTGTAGTCATTTTTGCAAAAATCACAAACATAATGCATTTTTGTGATATCCAAATTTATTTTTGTTCAAATCGAGTGAGACATTACAGACTCTTGTGAAGCAATGTGAACATTTTTACAGTTATTATTCCAACCTTTCACAATTGTTTTCCCCATATTAATCTTGATAGCAATATTTTATTAGCTACTTGCCTTTATGCTTTTCTAAAGCACTCATCTTATTTTTTTATAGTATATTGGACACCTCACATTATCTTGGTCCACCTTTTATTCTAGCTATTGTTGCATTACAAGCATTTTGCAGGTGAAAATTGATGGTGTTGAGTCTTAGCTGTACTGTTTTCCAGAGCTTTCTAATGTCATAGCATGAGATGCCTTTGGTATGCCTTAGAGAAACTCCCCAAACACATGGGTGTGGCAACTTCATACATGTGCAAGGGAGTTATGCTTCATGGGAAACCTTTGATTTATAGGGATAGGATTATGCAGATAAATTTCACATAACTTCTCAAAAGGTTCCAGGAGGATTCAGCTCCAGTTGCTAACAGCAGCAACCTGCTCAATAATACACCAATAATTCCAGCTCTCCATTCTTAGGATCACATTACTGCATGCATGTACCTTGTCTTAGGGTCGACTTCTTGGGAGGCAGATCACGCTAAGACTCATAGAATCAACAACTCTCTTTTTAAAATACATTATTTTACCTAATGTTTAATTGTATTAAACTGTATTACATATTTATAACAAGTGCAACTGGCAAAATCAGGTTTGGGAAAATACCTAACTGCCCTTGGTAAGCATCTCCCACAATTACTGGGAGCTAAAGTAACAGACAGGGGCCTACTAGCCTCCTGCAGTCAGCACTCGCTGCTCTACATGAGAAGTCTGCTTTACCGTGGAGGGGAGGGTATTGGTTAATCTGAAGATTTTGTTAAATGGAGGTCAGGTAAGAGGTGTTCTGCAGAATGTCATTTTAGAATTTATCAGACTTTATAGGATGCCTTAGTGAGCCCAAGGCAGGAGTATGAAGATGATGAAGTTTGGAAGTTTTAATTTTAATCTACTCTTTCTGCTCTTTATCTTGCTCCAAAGTATTCTGTATGCTTTGTTTAATCAACATTGGTTCTCAGGAATTCTGTTACTCACATACTCTAAGGAACAAAGTACAAATAATGATCGATGTGTGACCATCTCTACCCTACCCTCAACAGACCCTCAGGAATTGTTGTGTTTTTGAATAAAAATGTTGTATCACCAACTATTGGCATTTAAAGGATAAATAAACTTGGAGAAGAGGTATGTGTAGAAGTTGGGAAGAAGAAAATGTAGGAAAATAAAACTTGATGTCTTCAGAAATCACACTATGAAGGTGTTCATTTATACCTGCTGAACTTACAGAGGTGGTTTGCGCAAGTGGATTCACCTTTCAGTGATTGTTTGCCCTCTTAACAATTCCCTTACATAGAGACCTTTACCTGAGAATTGTTCTTATATCCTTCATTAGATAAACATCTCTAGCAGCTACTTCTTTTTCTCTCATTTCACCCAGAAATGATGGAAGGAATAGGAAGATGGATTTGGAAATCTATAATAAAATAGCAAATGCTTGTATTATGAGTATTAAGTGCCAGATATGGTTAAGTCTCATGAGAAACTTGTGAGTACTATTATTTTCACTTTATAGATGGGGGAACTGAGGCACAGAGAAGTTAAAATACTTGTCCAAAATCAGAGCAAGGAAATCTCAGAGCTGGCTTTTGGCCCTAGTTTCAATGAAAAATAAACAAAGATAAAAAATGTAAGTGGAAAGCAAAAATTATTGTAAAAATCTTGGGATTGCTGCGTTTTAAAACAACTTCAATCTGGAGGAAACCCACTGAAGGCCAACCACTGAAGGGAGCTCAGTTTTCTGGCTAAATGGGGCTTCAGTTTGTTCTCACAGCAGTCTCCTCTCTAGAGAGGAACAGACCTCAGGACAACCTACTTGACTGCTTCCTATAACTACCCTCCAATGGATACACAAAACCTCCAAAGTACAGCCCATCTCGCACCCCGGAATAGGATTTGGGACAACCCCAACCAAAGAAGGACTGTGCTCAAAGAACATACTCTCAGTAAAGTGAGTTCTGTGGGCTGCAGACAGAAAGATGCTAATTAGTGACCTTCCAGTGCTACCTGTAGGTGCCAATTTTCTTTCTGCAACCTTATTCAAGAGCTCCCATGTTAAAGACTATAGCAATTCCAAGAGGTGTAATTCTGTGATGTGTTTGGTAATTTTAACTTTACAGTGATGCTCTCTTTTCCCTCTGTCATCAAGTGCTATACTTTATTTTGATCTGTTTTCTGTTAAACACTCTATGTAGTAAAAATGAATCCCCATTTTTCCTCTCAGACTTAGAATCTTAGAAAGTGTGGATGACAAATTTTGACATTGATTTTTACCATAGCATATTCCCTGAGGATTATGAGAGTCATTATGAAAGATATCACAATAACACTGATTTTTCTTTGCTTCATTTAATTCCCATGGTTTTTCAAAGTTAGTATAAAGTGTTCAAGGCTTGACTTATGACAACATCTTTGCAACAGGTGTTCCTAGAGCTTTTATTGTATTTCTTCCTAAGTCAGATAGAGCAGACATAATTGCCACTGACACTATAAATATTAAGCTATATTTTCAAGAACGTTGGCAAAAAATTATCTTCACCAAGTTTTACATAAACTACAATTTACTTATACTTTATAGTTGTTTCTGAGAAACCTTTATAGCATTCTATTAATTAAAATTCTCCCTCACTTTAATATTTAGGAAACACTCAGATTTCATCTCATTGATACATTTATAGGTATTGTGCTGTGCATAACCCTTACGCTTCTCCAAGGTAAGTTTAATCATCCTGCAATGCATCTTGGCTGTTCTCTACCTTGCTGAAATATGTCATAGGATGACAGCTGCCTCAAAGATCCCTCCAGTGAGAAGGCTCTTCCTTCAGCATTCTGTCTTTAGGAGTTTGGTTTTCTAGTTGATGGATGCTGTGGATCCTTTTCAGCTGAAAATGGGTGATATTTTCAACTCGTCTTCAATTTTTTGGCTCCAATTTTGCCAACAGAATTATCCTTATAAAATTGTTGAGAGACTAAATGTAGAGAAGTTTTGCCTAAACTCTCTCAGGCAATGAAACATCAGCAGTGCAAGCCCAGCCCAGGTGTGCATGATGATGTTAAATCGATAAGAAGTGACACCATGTCCCATTGACATTGTAACCAGTGTAATTGTGTCTTGATATGTGGTTTCCTCTATGTAGGATGGAGGTCATAAAAAAATAAAAATATGAATGAAGCAAGAGCACCCAAGGCAGTTAATAACAGCAGTATTTTGTTAATTTATAAACTCTAGAATGCTAATAAAAATATGCTACATTCTACTGATAAGTTAACGTTTGTTTGGAACTTCTGTGCACCGGGAACTGGGGATTTAAAGATCAGAGAAACAGGAACCCTGTCATCAGAGAATTCCCAGTCTAGTCATATTCTGATAATGCTTCTCATCTCCAGACATTAAGGTTATCTTGTCTCTAGATAATCTTATTTGAAGATGTGACTAGTAAATTTGAGCTAAATGGTTTATTGGTTACTTGCTGATTAGTGATAGGATTGGCAATAAGGTATTTTGAGAACTATAGATAATATTTGGTTTAGAGGAAAGTTTTGGAAACTGGTAGTCATTACTGGCCTGTAGCTATTTTATTTGGCATTTGCAGTGGGCATTTTTTCACTTGTCTATTTGTTTGTCTGGAAATTATTTGCCTTCACCTTTTTCATTAAATTTGGGAAGTCTGGGGGACACTTTTTCTCACCCCCTTCTTTTAGGACTCCAACCCAGTGCACGTATGCATTAGGTCATATGATGTTTCCCACAGTTTCCATGCCCTGTAAGTTCTGGCTGTCTGGGGCAGACACTTCCTTTTCCTGCTGTTTTATCAGTAATAAAAATAGGTGTGCATCTCTTTTGTTCTAGGAAGAGTACATCACCTCATTTAGGTTTCTTAGTGTTTTCAGCTCTCTGATCATTTTTCTTAAACAAATCTATGATTGTGTAGGTTGGCCATCTTGCTATAGTTACTAGAGTATGAACCAGGGTGTCTTATGAATTTCTAATACCCTAACCAGAAACAGAAGTCCTATAGTGTCCAGAAAATTTAGATTAGTTACCAACACTAAAAATATTAAGAGACTTACTGACAGTCTTATTTCTGGCTTCTCTTTAATAAATGAGTTTTGGTAAGAGTGGGCCTAAATTTTCTAGTAACCATAGCTGGAGCCAAGTAATATTGCCCTACTCATAGAAAGGAGATATGGTATTTACCTGTTCCTTCATGGGAGAGTGCTTCACTGTATTTTCTGATACCAAGGCAGGTAAAGAAGCCGAAAGATATGCTATAAATACTCCTTTATTTAGGTTCAAATGACATTTCAAGTCAGGCTATTTCATAAGCTCTTAGTGTGTTTTCTTAATGTGGCAATATTCCTCTTGATCTTTTCAAGAACAAAGCATTCCTAAATCTTTCTTGTTGGTTCATTAGTGTTAAGCTCTATTTATGAAGGCAAACTGTCCTTTCGAAGTAATTATCCTTCATCGAGCGAAAAGATTTGTTGAAATGTGTGATCTCCCAAGAGCTTATGAGAGTTTTCTGACAGACTTCTTTTTTAAAGACTATTGTTTATAACTGTGTGTGTGTGTGTGTGTATAAGTGTTATGTTTCTTCTCAGTAAAAGGGACTATGATTGAAACATTTTCATTATTTAAAAGGGATGGAATAAGAGTAAGAGAAAAGAAAGAAGTATGTATTTAGTAAATTATCAGAGAAATACTTAAAATTAATTTACTCATTAATAAAAAAAATGACACTGTCAGCTTAAACATTCCCTTGCACTATATATCAAGCTCTACTCTACCAAGAAACAAAATCACTACCTCCTGCCAATCTTTTCTTCATTTCTTTATTCCTTCCAGTATTTATCTGCTATTTGCCAGGCACCTTGCTGAGCACTGGAGATGTAATGGAAACCCAGATAGACCTGGTTTTTGTACTTATGGAATTTGGGGATGTTAAATGAGTAATTATCCGAAGTGCGTGAGGTCCTATAATGTATAGTGTACTATGAAAGCACATTATTTGGGTCTCACCATTACTGCCCTAGAAATTAGCGTGCCAAAGTATAAAATTGGGAATGATGTACAGAGGATAAATGTGATCATGAGGGTTCATAGTCGAGGATCATGAATAAGCATGGGGGATTAAACTTCCCTGGTGCTTAAATTTATCAAGGTCATATTCTGAGAGCCAGTGGCATTCATTAGACTAGGACTAGCTAGGCGACGTAAAGATTGTGTTCTCAAACCCAGGTAACTCTTGATTATCCACAATTTCTAATGGTAACCTGCCTTGTCCTATGCTTATTAGCTGTTCAGCTGCCCTTCCTCCAACCAGTTCCAGGATTCATAAAGTCTATACACATTTGATTTTTGTTTATTAAAAGTATAAGTATGATGGCAGAATACGTAGAAGTTAATGATAATTCATGTTATATCTGATTTGAAAATGACTTTGAGATGAGTGTTTCCTCACTCTTTCCTCATTAGGAAGATTAATTTGAGCTGCACAAATTTTAATTAGCCAAAATCTTTTAGGGTATAACAAGATGTGTCAAAGGAATATGAAGTATTTTTTCTAATGTTGTTCTCCACCCCATGTTTTGTTCCTCTGGAAGTGGTCACCTTGGAAAGAGCTCTCATTCCAGTGAATATAGCCTTATATTTATTTTCCAAGCCCACCATACATTTCTCTTGAATATTCTGAGTGGTAGACCACTTTCATTTGTGCGTAATAGACTGACTTCTTAAAACTGGCCAAATATACCTAAAACCTAGGCCTCTGGAATAAGACACGGTAATACTACTTAGGACTGAGTTGCTGTTGTTACTATGTCCTAACCCAGTTATAGCTATAAAGTCAGGAGGGTGGGAGGGCAGGTCTGTGGTTAAACAGCCCTGAAGATATTTTTAAAGAGGAACTCCAGACCTCATTAGGCACATAAGAATACATGTGAATATTCTACAATTATTATATTAAATAACAACAATCATTTGAATATATAAGTGTTGGTATGCTTACAAAAATCTGCCTTATTAGAGGGGATTATAATAAGGCACAAAATAATTAAGAATTCCAAAAAATATGTACTGTAATGCTTATTTGGTAGCACATGGTTTTATGCATATGTAGCAGCTTGTAAAATAAATGAACTATATTTCTTTGTAGATTTTTGTGTTTATAGTGTAAAAATACCTTATCTAGATATGTTACTTTTGGATTGAGACAGTACTATGATTCAATAATAAAACATGACATTTTCTTGAGGCATTTATGGCTAAATTTTTGAAATTTTAGAATTTCTTACTATATAAGAATTCCTTATAAAAATGCAGAAGAACTTATTATAAAAAGAGGTATCAAGGTTTTCTACAAAATTCTGTAAGGTAGAAATAAAAAAATAGCAATTACCTTTTACGTACTTGTAATTTCCTTATAATTAAGAAAAATGTGCTATTACTTACTAAGAGTCATCTCCATGGCATTCCTTACTCGCTTGCTTTTCAGCAGTGCCCATCACAGTGCTGAGGGACAGTCACTGCACACTCCCAGCAGTTTTGAAATCGATGAGTTTCCACATCAGTACCTATGACTATCTCATCTCAAAAGGGGCCGTCACCTCAAAGGAAAAATGATTTTTCTTGGAGAAAGGACATTTAGCACTTTTCTTTGAGATCTAAAATGGGACTATAATTAAGTCTTGTTAAAGAAAATTCTAATTATTGTTATCGTGTGTCTGTGTATGCATGGGCTCTCTCAAATTTTCCTGATGTCTAATTTCTGAAACAGCAGAATTATTGCTGTGGCCAGGAACATAGTGTGGCCAGTTTGCTTTTGTAATACATCCATGTGTGAGAGCCAGATGTTTAAATTCATCTTTTTTTTTGTTAAAGAGATTATCGTCCCAGAATATAATCTTAAGGACAGTTCTTGGGCTTGGCTGCAATAAGAAAAAGTCTCATTTTTCCTTACCAAATCAAAGGAAAGGGCTTTTTATTCTATGAGAAATCTAACATTGCATTCCAGTAGGGGAAACAGGCAATCACCTTTGATCCCCGGTGTGGATGCCCAAGTTTGTAAATTTAATAAAAAGATAAAAAATGTGGCAGTGTTTTTATCTGAAGCAATAAACTCTGATTAAATCTTGCCCATTTGATGCTAACAGTCTTTCTTGGTAGCCATGAAGGTGAGCGAGAGCTTTGGACAATATAATAGCAACAGACAAATGTGAGAGAATATGAAGTTTTAAAGAGCCTTTTAGAACACTAAAGAGTTTAGGAAATTAAAATAATCAGCATGGCTTTTCATGCTCCTGAGTTGCCTTAACTGCCGGGGTTCATTCACTTCTCTGCCATTGAGTAACTCTATCTCCTCCGTTATAATCAGTGTTTCTTAGTCAGGTAATGATGATCTATCATGTTCCTTTTTATTAATATTTAAAAATAAATCTGGTCCAGAAAGTAATATGCATATTATCTGTTGAGTCTAACAGGATGCCAGTCAGCTAAACCTTATTGCTCTTACAACTAATGAGATAAGTTTGGTAAAGGAAGCATATGGATAGGAATTTATAATAACATACTAAAAATTGTTCTTGACACTATGTTGAGCAGAGGCTATAGCATATAGGAAAAACAATAATTACTATAAGATGTTATAAATGCCTGGTTATGCAGGCACATACTTAAAATATTTATGTGTAGGAGTGATCTTAAAAAACAGAAACTTTAGATGGAATGTTTTATATTAATAGATACTGAGTGCAATTCAGTCTCAGGCATGTTATACATGTATACAGAGTAGGGTGTGGTCTTTAGTTAGAATAAGTTGTAACTAGTGTTGAGATTAACTTTTTTGAATGTCAGTCATGTTTGTTAGTTTATATCTTATCACATATGAATGAAGATAATATTTTGATAAGGGATGTGAGGGTTTGAGTTACCATGATGGATAGGAGTTAGTGATTGCCATTTTGGTTTTGCCTTAATCATTTGTTCTGGTTAATATTAATGGTAATCAAGGGATTCCAATATCACCTAATTTCTGACTTTAGGTATAGCTTATAGTTTTATTTAAATACTAAATTGAGCTGGTTTCTTTTAAGATTTCATCGTTGTAGTTATACTAAAACATATTAGTTCGGCACAGCTTTCAAAAGTGCACCCCCTGTTAGATAAAGGGTACCATAATGGCTTCTGGAATGATCTATTATTTTTGGCATATAAAAAGAAGTTATAATGCTGTTCTTTAAAATTTATGTTTCATAATAAAATGAATAATTCATTCACTCATCCACTGACAAGCAGAATACTTAAATTAATGTCTCAAAAGTAAAAAAATCAGCACCAAACCAAAAAGCTAGGCTTGGAGGTAGGGCAAGAAGCCTGGCTATTAGGATATAATACATTTTCAGAAGATAACCATAATATAAAATGAGTCTGAAAGTCATTTATAAAGAACAGGATATTAAAAGCTATAAGGAAAAAAAAAGACCATTTATCTATTTGTGTACTATTTTGAAGACTTGAGCCAAATGTTTCATCAGTGATTTGGGTGCCTTCCAATAAATTGGGCAGGGTTGATGTGTGGTCGGTGGGGGCGAGGGAGGAAGGCAGCAATCTCCTTTTCCTTTGAATTTGGTTTATTTAAACCTTCGTTCATTAATTCAACAAATGCTGTTGAATAGCTGATATGTATAAGGCAAGCTGCCAGGCACTATAATACACACACACACACACACACACACACACACACACACACACACACAAAGTTACCTAAGGCACGGAGTTTAGTATTTACAAGTAGAGATGATATACCTAAATGAACTTACGATGAGATTAATTTTTAAAATAATTCTTAAGTAAATCTTAAAATGAAATTAATTTATTAATGACCCATTAAGAATGAATAAGTGAATCTTATTTGCTGTGTCTTTTTTACACGTGCACCAATGTATCATCATCATCATCTGATCATCAACACAGTGATAATGATAACCACCAAAATGTATGTCCCTGGGCGCTGTTCAATATGCTTTGCATGTATTTAATGTATACAGTAACCTATGGAGCCATGTACTCTTATTATCCCCATTTAACAGGTGAGGAAACTGAGGGACAGAGAACTTGCTTAGGGTTACACAGGTAATAAGGTCACACTTAATTCTAGAACCATGGCTTTTCTCTCTCAGAAATGACACAAATGGAGGTATTGCTGTCAACTCGGGAGCAGGTCGGCATGATTCCCTGACAACATCCAGTGGGCATTCTAAGATGTTGTTAGACTTGTGTGTATGTTTTCATTTTTGTCATCCAGTTTCTTCTGAGTTGTCAGTAACAATTTCCATGTAGTTAGAAACAAGTCGAGAAGCTCAGACTTTGGTCTTAAAAATGATATAAGTATGATAGAACTCCCTTTGTTTACACTTACACATTGACGCTTACAAAGAATTTTATTTTCTAAAACTAGTATTTATCAAGGTCAGTCTAGTTACGAATCAAACAGGGATGGTTTCTGGATTGGTTAGATTATATTCATAATAGAAGACTTTGGGACTGGGAGTTTGGGGAAACTGACCTCATGTTTTTTGTGTATAAAATGAGGGAATTGGATTGAGTCATCTCCCAGGTCTATTTTAAGTCTTATGCTCTGGCAGTTTATATCTCTCTGAGTTAACAGGGTTCATGAAGTTTTAGATTTAATTTTAAAAATATTTGTACTAATTTGCATTCCCACCAGCAGTGTAGGAGGGTTCCCTTTTCTCCACATCCTTACCAACATTTGTTGTTGTTTGTGTTTTGGCTGTTGGCCATCCTCACTGGTGTGAGGTGGTATCTCATTGTGGTTTAATCTGCATTTCTCTGATGATTAGTGATGTGAAGCATCTTTTCATGTGCCTGTTGGCCATCTGAATTTCTTCTTTAGAGAAGTGTCTATTCATGTCCTCTGCCCATTTCTTAATTGGATTATTTGCTTTTTGTTTGTTGAGGTGCATGAGTTCTTTATATATTTTGGATGTCAACCCCTTATCAGTTTTCTGACCTGCCCCCCCAAAAATATATATATATTTGTAGTGAGGGAAATCAGTAAAACTCAGAAAGAAAATAGCTTTACCTTTGTTCCAATGACACATAGCTTTGGCTAAATTGACCAGTTTACATTACATAAATAAATACGTTACGTGGTATGTTGTATCCATTTAAAATAACTGTTTCTATTCAGAATTAGGTGTTACTTTGTTCAATCAAGAAGTGAATTGTCATATCTAAACTTTTTGTTGTAGTTTCCCATCTGTTGGCTGTGACACAAAGTAAATTTCTTATGAAGGAATGTTTAAGTTCTCAACAAGAAAATACTAAACATAGAAAACACTAAAAAGTGATTTAGGTAATATTGGAGTGACTATATGTTCATTTTCATGCCTCTTTTAGAGCATTATAAAAAGCATAATATTCTTATATATCACAGAATTGTAGGCATTTTTGCTTCTATAGACCTTTGATGTCACTTTTCTGAGCAAGAAGTCCTGTCAGGTAATTTCCATTGCCTGAGAATTTGTACTACCTACGATGTGTGACCACCACACCTCACTGTGTGATTGCAATCTCCTCGTTAAAAATGGCTAATAACAGACAATGGCTAAGGCTAACTAGCCAGTATTGGGAAACTAGATGACATTCATTTTTGCTTTGAATCTAGGTGGCTGAACAGGTTAAACACATGTTGAATCATTATCTTTTGTCTCATTTAAAATGTCAATGACAGGGATAGAAAAACTAATGAAGATGTAATTTCATTTTTCTAGAAAAAAAATGGCTGTTTGTGTATAGTGACAAGGGAATGAATTTACCTACTCTTGGAAACAAGACCTTGAGACCTTGATAACTTGACTCTCTGATGTATGTCACAGATGAACCAGCAGTCCCATGGCATGGGTATGTTTCCACGGACAAAACACTCTTGAAAAGAGGCAGTTCATGTAAAAAGTACTTCTTTACAGTTTTTGTGCCCTAGGGCAAGTCATTAACCTATCAATTGCCATTTTTTCCAACATTAAGATGGAAACTGTAATACTTAAATCTATTCTACTATCTTAAAAAACAACTTTGATTCTTTGTTTATAAGCAATACATTTCTTGTGAATCATTTTATATCAGATCACAACACCTGAGTGTGAGGGGATGCTATAGATGAGACCTCATGCTATAGACAGAGATGGAGACTAGACATGAGTAATCTCATTCCTTATGGGAAAACTGCCCATCAGGTCTAGGAAAAGGAAAGCTGGGACTTGGGGGCCATTTTCTGACCAGTTTTGGTGTTCACCCAAGTCATTTGGAAGGGAAAACTGAGGTTGCAAAGTGTACATTTTTTAAAGGCTGCTTAAAAGAAAAAAAGAAAAAGGAAATGGCAAGGTCAGTTTCTTCTGAATTTAGAGCTTCAGGACTGTGGAGCCCACGACGCTTCTGCTCGCTGGTGGGTCTCTCCTCTGTTTGGGGGAGTGGCAGGGACAGCTTTAGATCTAGTCCTTTATAATTCAGCCCCATGTTCGCTTCAGTTCACAGAAAGAAAAAACCATCTCAAACTGACTGCTAGTCTCACTGGCTGTTATGTTTCCATTTCTACAAATGCATTACTCACTTTACCCATAATGGTGCACATTTCTGCATAGGCCTGCCTGTACTTGCCTACCTCAGACAAGTTCCCCTTTACCCCATGACTTCTTGGGTGGCTTAAATAAGAAAGGCCGTACTGCATTTGAAAAGGCAAATCTGTCTGAGGAAGAATATGTCCATCTATGAAGGAAACTCTTTTTATTATTTTTTTCACAAACTGAGGGTTTCTAATTCACATTCAGGAAAATGTTTTTAAGTTACTAAAAATAAAGAATAAAAATGATGACACCAATAGAATATAATTTCATTTCTGTTTCCTGGAACATGGACACACACATACATATGTATGCACACACATATATGTATATACGTACATTTTCTTTTTTATTGAGATGTACCTTACAAACAATAGTGTACAAATCAAAAGAGTTCAGTATTGCATATGCATATACACATATATATATATATATACACATCTGTGTTAGCACCACCCAGATCTCCAGATTTTCACCCCCTCTCAGCCCCCACTCCTACCCCCAGCCTGGAGGTAACCACTGTTCTGTCCTTTACCACCATATATTAGTTTCGTCTGTTTGAACTTCAAGTAAGTTTAATCATACAAGATACACTCTTTTGTTTCAGGCTTCTTTTTTGCTCAACATTATTTCAGTGAGACTTTAGCCATGTTGTGGAGTGGGGAAGTTTGATCTTTTTATTTATGAATGTATTACTATTTAATTATTCATTCTGTTGTTGATGGAGATTTTGAATGCTTCCAGGTTTTAACTATTATAAATAATGCTGCTATGAGCATTGTTGTAAATGTTTTGGTGGACATAGTCCCAGCGTAGGATTTCTGGGTCATGAGATAAACTCATTTTTAGATTTACCAGATGGACCAGAAGTTTCCCAAAGGGCCACTCCGGTTTATACTTCCCTCAGCAGCGGATGAGATTTCCTCATTGTCACTAATATTTGATATTACAGGTGTAAATCTTTTTTACTTTTCACCACTTTGGGTGGTGTGTGGTAATATTTCACTGTGGTTTTAATTTGCATTTCTCAGCTGACCGAATATGCTGAGGTTTTCTTTTTTTTAATGCTTATTGGCCATATACTTTACTTTTGTGAAGTTCCTAATAAAGTGTTTTCCCATTAAAAAAAAATTAGGTAATCTTTTTCTTGTTGATTTGTAGTTCCTTATATATTCTAAATATGAGTCATTTGTTGGATATATATATTGCAATTTTTTTTCCAGTCTGTGGCTTGCCTTTTCATTTTTTAAGGTTCTCTTTCAGAGAATAGAAGTTTTAAATTTCATGCAAAGCAATTTATTTATTTTTTTCCTTATGCCAACTCTTTTCCTTTTCTAGTTTAAGAAATATTTGCCTATCTCAAAGTATGGAAGATATTCTCCTGTTTTCTTCCAGAAACCTTATTGTATACCTTTCACATTTAGGTCTCTGAACCATCGCAAATTAATTTTTGTGCATGGTGTGGGGTAGGGCTCACTGCTCACTTTTTCCCATTTATTGAAAAGACTATCCTGTTCCCACCACTTGCGGTAGCACCTTTATAATAAATCAGGTGACTGTAGCTGGGTGGGTTTGTCTCTTGACTCTCCATCCTGTCTTTTGGTTCATTGTCTGTCCATGGGCTGACCCCGCACTCTTAGTTATCTTTATAACAAATCTTGAACTCTGATAGCAAGCCCTACAGCTCTGTCATTCTTCATCCCCTAGATTTTTTGAACTATTCTAGGCTCCATGTTTTCTGCAAATAGATTTTGAAAGCTTTACTTTGGAAAAATTTTTAAAGAAATTTTTAGGAATTCATAAATTTTCCAAAGCAAGAGACTAACTCAAACTGGTTCTGACTACAAGATATTTGGTAAATAAATGGATTCTTGAGATCTTAATTTCTGTCAAGATAAAATAGTGCTAAAAATACCCATCAAATTCCCTGCATAGCTGTATGACTAAAACACAAATGATTATAAATCTTTTGAATTCAATACTAATGAATTAGTGTCACTAATTTAGGAATGGGAGAAACTCAAGGATCATCTAGCTCAAGCCCTTCCTAACACAAAAGAAAAACTGTAAGTTTAGGGGACTTTTCCAGTATCTGTCTCTCAATTCATAAGCCAGTTTTCTTTCTGCTAAATCTCGCCATCTTTTAATCATACAGTATTTTATAGCCTATGTCTTGATACATCTGTCTCTTGCATCTACTGGAGGAAAGGGATATGTGACCTTAAGAACATTAAATCTCCATAAAGCATAAAGGGGGAAACAATTTATAAGAACTGTTCCTTTGTGATATAGAGAGATGCTTAATTAACTAGAACTTCATTGAAAATTGTAGTGTAAATCTTCAAAAAATTAATCCAAGTCCCATGAATTATGTCTCTTCTGACTGTGCAGTCCAAAAGATTTTAAGTCAGCCAGGCATGAGTTGTTAGTGTTTGTATACTTCCTGCATTCCCACTTGCTTCAAGAGAGCAAGACTCCTCGTTAGTTCCATTTTCAACAGCCGGATTTGGGTTGAACATCAACAATCTACTATTTAAAAACATCCCAGCTCATCTGAACCTGAGCAGATAAGGTACACCCTTCCCGGGGTATGTCCCCTCTCCCCAGTGCCATCTCTAGCATACTAGTTATTCCCCTTTCCCTTTATTTTACCTTAGTAACTCTAAGGAGACATTGCTGGGGTTGACTGTTCGTCAAGGTGTCCAGCTGAAAAGCGATGATGAGCTCCTCCTGAGGCAGGGACCGCGGATAAGCAGCCACAGAGGCTGCAGATATGCCGTGGCAACTGGGGGAGGCGATGATAAAGAGCATATGGTCTCCCATAAATCTGTACAGTAGTGCTAGCTCGTATTAATCAAGGGATTAAGAATAATAGCACATCCTTATGAATAGTGTGTTAAATCTCAAGTTATATTTCCTAGGCTTCATACAGCTCTGCATAAATTTGATGGTTTTTCTTATTTGATATAGTATATGAAGGGTAAAGAAATTTATGATATAATTTGTGTACATGTATCCTGATCAAAATGGCTGAGAAGGGCCTGATAAAACATGAACATCTGGAGGTACAGATGTCACTCCCGTGAAGCTGAAGACTGACGGGGTGCACGAGCATATGACTGTGAGCAGAACAGGGCTTGGAAGTGCCAAGTCTCACAGTAGTTTGATAGAAATGTGTTATGAGTGCTTAACATCCTGACTGCTGGTTTTAGATGAAGAATAGTGTCCCCCAAGCCTATGCCTTCCTTTTTTTTTTTTCTTGGATTTGTTCTTTATTTTTACTCTCTTCATAGTGATGACTTTTACCAGAAGCGTATTGAGTTTCCAAACCTGCAAGATAGAGTTCACACTTGTGAAACAGGGAAAGCTGTGCAGGAGAAGGCAATTCATATTCATGTTTTGCCCTGGCCTGATAATGGTGTGAGTAGCGAAGAAGGGAGAGGTGCTGAGTTGTTCATTCATTTGCATGTACTCGGTGTCTTTATATTAATATCCTCAAACCAGCTACCAAGAACGAATAAAACGTATATTTATACAAATGTAATTATATATAATATATATGTATATGCATGGTAGGTTATCCTAATGTATTGATAATGTTATTTCTGTTCACTGGAATTATGGGAGATTTTTGTTTTGATTGTCTAAATGTTCATCAATGAATAAGGTAAAATGGTGTTTCTCAGAAAAGAAATACTTATTGGGCTGTTGTCTTGAATGAGAATCTTCTCCACAGGTCTAACTAGTCTTTAACTGACACAGTGGTTTCTAATTGGTCCCATAAGGGTCAAGAATGACCACTACTTCTTTTTCTTTCTCTCATTATCATCAAATCAAAGTGAAACATAATTATTCTTGTCAGTTAAAATATTTCCTAAGTGGTCTAGGACAGAATATTTGAGTCTGACAACTGTTACAGACCTAAGGGAGCAAAAACATTTGGGACCATATAGTAAAGGATACAAATTTGTAAGATGAAGAAGTGCTGTTGGGAAATCTGGGGACCAGCTGCAGAAATTCCTGAAGGATCCTTCCTAGAAGAAGCAAAATCATCTCAATGTCAAGTCAGCCCACTGTCCCTCTGAAGAATCAACTTCCAGTGGCTGCGTATTTGGGGGAATAAGTGTTCAAATTCATACCTATTGCCCCCACTGGAATAGTCAGACCTGATTTTAAGAGTAACGGTTTAACTCTCTGTCCTGGGCCAGGCCTTTGGAGACTTATATGAAAAGCTTAATTCCGATATGTCATTTCCCACAATCTTTTTCTCAAGATCAAAGTATATTTGCCAATGAAGAAAATACAAATTTGTGGACATACTAAATGAATGGGCTGCCCATTCATTTTTTGGATATAATGTTGAATTCACATTACAGTGGCTAACAAGAGCAAAGTAATGAAGGCAATACTGAGTTTCCCTTGCAGAGTGATAAAGGATGATGCTCTTGCCGTAACCTTTGGAGGTGAACAGTAACCTTAGCTGATCAGCAACCCGTTTTTCACCCTATGTCATACTGTTCCTTTCTGGCCTCCTAATCGCACTGTAGATGAATAGCTACATTCCCAGATTTACTGTTCTGCCCATGCTTAAGGAAGCAGCTGCTAATCCTATGGTGATGCATGCAATCCAGAGATGCCAAGCTTTTACTTCTGTCTATGGGGGACTTGTTTTTCTTGCTGGTTTCTAATGAGCAATTTTGTATTTCATACTAGCACTGCTGCATCACAGTGAAGAAGGGTAATGGCCCAAATGATAGCATCTGAGTTTCACATGGAAGCACAATCTACTCTCAAGGAAAGCTTCACTGCTGTGGGAAACTGCTTTAGCAAGGAAATGCCAGGAAAAGTTTTTGACTTTCTCCTGAAACAAACAGCAAGAGGACAGAGACAGACAGACACAGAGAATTGGGCCCAGACTGACAGATGCACACAGTAGGTAGCACATTCACTTCTCTTTCTGGCCTGTTATTTCATCCCCACATTGCCCCGGGAACCTCACCTAGCTTGCTGTGGAGCCCAGTTCTCAGGGGAAAAGGCTTCCCCTGAGCACCTCCTGCCTGGCTGGGCTGGGGGATGGGCAGAGCCCTGGGCCCCCAGGGGCCTTTGCTCCCGGGCACATACTCCCATCCCATTGCCACCGAGGCCAGGTGTAGGCCTAGTGGTATCTGTCCTTCCCCCAGGGCACTCCCTTCCCCAGGATTGTGCAATAGTCACAGTGTCCCTCTCCCCAGTGGACTGGATAGTGGGTGCTCACCTGTCCCCCTCCTCTGTGCAAGTGCTGTTTCGGGCAGGAGTCACCATGCAAGGGTGACATTGACAACCATGTTCAAAGCCACCACAGCTGCTGCTGCTCTGCCACCTGTACAGAAGAAACGGAATCTTTTTCATATTCTAATAAATCAGTGTGAGTTTTTGATAGAAAAAAAAAGTTAACTGTATAAAGACAACAAAAAGGGCTAGAAGGAGTTCTTTAACTGTATAAAGACAACAAAAAGGGCTCACTAACAGATCAAATATATACTCTAGAATGATCTACACGAACTATTTATTATATGGTTGCCTTAACTGTACACATGTATGTATGTGTATATGCATATGTATACACACAATTACCATACATGTTACACACATAGTGGTAAACTAGGATGTGGTTCTGATTTTTTTCACTACAAATCCTTATTCACTGTTGAGTAAGTGGAAGTCATGAGAGAACAGTGTCTCCTCTTTGTCTTGTCTGTATCCTCTTCTTTCTTAGTCCTGGTTATATGTTCACATCCATATGTCATAACTAATTTCAGAAAATACTTAGTCTTCTGTCCAGAATAAAGTTTATAGTCTTAGGCAATTGTATTTCCATAGTGCTAGACTTTCTGTTCCTATTTGCTGTTATACTGATCTATGTATTTATAAATTCTTCATGAGGTGAAATTCTAATCCAGTGCATGGCTTGCAAAAACTCTGCTGGCTTAGATTTTATAAAACATCTCTGTTGCAACAATGAGATTTTCTTTGTGGGTTTGTTGTTACTTCTATCAACAATGCTTTGGCTTTCGGTTGAAAAGGGACAAATACCATCTTGGCTTATTGTTGCCTTGAAAAGTCTGTCTCCATTTCTCAGTATTTATTCTCAGGCGATGGCTATTTTAAGTATCAAACTATCAGATGTCACCTCCAACATTATCAACTATGTTTAAGACCATGTAATTACTGCTTTCTTGGGATTTCTGCTACATGAATAAAAAAGTTACTGATATAGCCAGATAGCCAGGTGCAAAAAAATTCTTTACTTGTTAGATGTAAAAACAATACCATTTTTGAGGAAAAGCAAATCTAATAGTTGGGAAAATTCAATACCCTTAACATGTTTAATAATTAAATAATTATTTTCAGAAGAAATTGCAATAAACAGTAGAAGAATGTTGCCTGAAGCATACATACACATGCACACACACCAAATCTCTGGAAGTTATATTCAGATAATAAAAGTAGTGAACCCTCAAGGATAGAGGATCCATGATTAATGCTGCAAAGGAAGAGGTGAATGCCCAGATTTCTGGTGTACTAGTTAAATTACCTGCCCTACACAGGAAGGAGCAGTCCTATATACTACATGCCCTTGTTCCCCACTCCACTCTCAGAAACAAAAAGCCCACCACAGATACAGGTATTAGAAATTGATGTGAGACCCAAAGGGATAGGGCCAACTTTAGGTTGGAAGCAGACATAAAATTCTGTCTCAGACTTTGGAAACCAACCTGAACGACTTTGTCTTGGAAGCCGGAGCTGCCGTTTTGGAGTCACGAAACCATAAAGCTCTTAGAAAAAAACATAGGCAAAAATCTCTTGAACATAAACATGAGCTACTTCTTCATGAACATATCTCCCTGGTCAAGGGAAACAAAAGCAAAAATGAACAAGTGGGACTATATCAAGCTGAAAAGCTTCTGTACAGCAAAGGACACCATCAGTAGAACAAAAAGGCATCCTACAGTATGGGAGAATATATTCATAAATGACATATCCGATAAGGGTTGATATCCAAAATATATAAAGGGCTCACGCACCTCAACAAACAAAAAGCAAATAAGCCAATTAAAAAATGGACAGAGGATCTGAACAGACACTTCTCCAAAGAAGAAATCCAGATGGCCGACAAGCACATGAAAAGATGCTCCACATCGCTAATCATCAGAGAAATGCAGATTAAAACCACAATGAGATATCACCTCACACCAGTTAGGATGGCCACCATCCAAAAGGCAAACAATAACAAATGATGGCAAGGATGTACAGAAAGGGGAACCCTTATACACTGCTGGAAGGAATGTAAATTAGTTCAACCATTGTGGAAAGTAGTATGGAGGTTCCTCAAAAAACTCAAAATAGAAATACCATTTGACCCAGGAATTCCACTCCTAGGAATTTACCCTAAGAATGCAGCAGCCCAGTTTGAAAAGGACAGATGCACCCCTATGTTTATCGCAGCACTATTTACAATAGCCAAGAAATGGAAGCAACCTAAGTGTCCATCAGTAGATGAATGGATAAAGAAGAGGTGGTACATATACAGAATGGAATATTATTCAGCCATAAGAAGAAAACAAATCCTACCATTTGCAACAACATGGATGGAGCTACAGAGTATTATGCTCAGTGAAATAAGCCAAGCAGAAAAAGACAAGTATCAAATGATCTCACTCATCTGTGGAGTATAAGAACAAAGAAAAAAACTGAAGGAACTAAACAACAGCTGACTCACAGAACCCAAGAAAGGACTAACAGTTACCAAAGGGAAAGGGACTGGGGAGGATGGGTGGGAAGGGAGGGATAAGGGGAAAAAAGGGGCATTACGATTAGTGGACATAATGTAGGGGGGGTAGAGGGAAGGCTGTGCAACTCAGAGAAGACAGGTAGTGATTTTGCAGCATCTTGCTGCCCTGATGGACAGTGACTGTAGTGGGGTGTTTGGTGGGGACTTGATAATGGGGGGAGTCTAGTAGACATAATGTTGCTCATGTAATTGTAGGTTAATGATACCAAAAAAAAAAAAAAAGACAAGTTAGCAGGAAAATGGATCTGTAAGATCAGGTCGAGGAGCGAACAGATGGGAGGACAGACACCACATTGCTCCTGAAGAAAGACGGAGGGAGGATGATCAGTCACGTGTCTTGCCTGATTTCCAGATCCGGGTGCCTAGAGACTCTGCTCTATTACTTTCAATATGGCATTGTTTCCTAGGTTTAATTCCTCTGCATGAGAAGAAATGGAGCTGGAAGGAGTCTGAGAAATCCTTCAGTTTAATATATGACTTTGCAGATTAGTAAATAGAAGTTTATTGAGGTTAAAAATGGAGAATTTGCTCAAGACCCCATAATGATAAAATCCATCTGTTCTTGACTATAATCCTTAGCAAAGGCACAATATAGTCCAAGTGGATATTTAGTATCAATAACAATAATGATATTATTTGCAGAGACATGAATATTAAAAATACTTTCATTTCTAAGAATTGAGACTATTTCCTCTACAGGCTTTCAGGGGGAAAAATGCTTTTTGGATATATAGGACATTCTGTTGTATAGTCAAGAACATTCATTCACTGTGTAAAAACATGGCCATCCATGATCTTTCCCAGGTTATATTTCTAGAGTAATGTGCACTATTCATATTTGTAGGCTCTTCTCTAGTTACATTGTTCCCTAAAGATGCCCAGTGTTACTCTTTAAAAAAGTTATTTTTTTATTTATATAACAATATTTATTTATTTTTATAGATACATTTGTGCATAATGTTTCTTTTTCCTGGAGCAGCAGTTTTTCATTCTGATTGCATATTAGAAGTTCCTGGGAAGCTTTAAAAAATGCTGATGCCCAGACCTCTCAGCGGTTCTTATTTAATTGGTCTGTGTGGTGGTATCAGCTAACTAAAGTATAATTTATGAACACTAAAATTCATCTATTTAATTCTACATCCTGTAAATGTGTTAACTGTATACAGTCGTGTAACTACCAGCACGGTCAAGACTTAGAATCTGAGTTCTCTCTCCCTAAGTTTCCTCATGCGTATTTGTGGTCAGTCCCCACCCGTGACAACTAAACTCAGGAAACCACTGATCTTCTTTCTGTCACCATAGTTTTGCCTTTTCTAGAACTTTATATAAATGGAATCATAGAGTTTATAGTCATTTAGGTTTGACTGTTTCTACTTAGCACACATTTATGTTTTTGAGGCTCATCCATATTGTCCTTTCTCATTGCTGATAGAATTTCATAGTATGGAATAAGGTACAATTTGTCCTCTTTTTACCAGTTGATGGAAGGTTGAGCTGTTTCCAGGTATTTAGTTATTATGAATAATGTTCCCATGGATATTTGCATATAAGTCTTTGCATGGACCTATGTTTCATTTCTCCAGGAACAGGTCTGCTGGGTAAATATGTATCTACCTTTATAGATCCTGCCATATTGTGTCTCCAAGTGGCATTTACATTCCTATCAGTGGTGCATCCTCACTTGGCATTTTTGGACTTTTTAACTTCAGTCCTTCTAGTGAGTATGTGGTGTTATCTCAGGCATCAGTATTTTTAATGAATATTAATTCAAGCTTCAGTATTTTCAGGAAATGTTCTCAGGAGATTTTAATGTCAGCTATGGATACAAATGACTCTCCTATAATGTCTTTTCATTAAATTTCTCAATGTTTGTATCTTACCCATTCTTCAGGCTCCAACTTAAATCTTGACTTTTCCATGAGAAGTTTTCTCATCCAAGCCACAAGTCATTTATTCTTTCCTGTAACCCTCTGTCACTATTACCTGGCAGTTGTAGCCCTGCATTGTACTTGTTTATATGTACAGTTATCATATTTACTGACTCTAAGATCTTTCAGGTCAAAGACTTTATTTTTTATCAAACCTTTACAGGGCTTATTGAATATTTTTGATAAATTATGAATATTTAAAATATTTATTTCATATTTTATGTAACAGAGCGACCATCATAAAATCACAGACTCTGGAGCCCCTTGCAGTAGTGACTTATTGCAACCTCTGTGACCTTAGGCAGGCTAATTAACCTCTTGATACCTCAGTTTTATTATATAAAAATGGGGCTATGAAGGGACCTCTTTCCAAGAGTTAGTCTGATAATTAAATGAATTAATAGTCATACAACATTTAGAATTGTGCCTAGCACATGGTAAGCATTATGCAAGAGTTGGCTATTTTTAGAATGTATCTGTACGTGTCTGCTCTAGGGTATATGGGAGGGTTTGGAACTAGAGTAAAACAAAGCAGAGATATTAGAAAGGGAAGAGACTATGATTCTTCCCCACATGTTGGGTTTGGGCAAATCGAAAATAAAATATCCTCTTAACCCTCCTCGGTCCACTTCTCTAGAAGGGACTTTGCAGTCAGCTGACTGTCCCTCTCTCCTAGGTCAAACACTGTGACATTCAGCTGATGTCTGGTTGTGGAGATTCTTTCCCCTCCTGCAAGCTACTGTCACTCACTCTTTCATCAAGAATCAGTTCTGATCTCCAGCCAGGAGATTCAGCTTTTGGTTAAGTCTTTCTATCAAGATAATGGGCAGTTGACTGACTATTTGCTGTCTGCAGTAGCAATCGGTTTCCCCGTGGCTGGAGGCACTCTTCTTGCCATGGCCCAGTGAACAATGTCTTCCTGGTATGGGAACCTTTTTACAGGGAATGATTCCATCCTCAAGATTCATCTTTGTGGTCAGTAGGTTTAAAGTTGCTGTATCCTATCCCTTCACTCCTTTTTAGGCACGCAACCCTATTATCGTGGAAAGAAGAAGCCGTGATATGTGAAGCCATTACAGTAATCATAGCGACAGACACTTCCTGGGTTACTACAGTGTATTAGTTACCATCGCACTAAGCGTAGTACATAGGGCGTCACACCTGACCCTGCTTACATTACCAAAGAGAGGCTACTGCTCTTCCCAAATTATGAATGAGGAAACTGAGACTCAGGCCAAGTAACTTGTCTAATAGCACAATGCCAATAAAAGCCCACCTGTATTCATTTTCTCATTCATTCATTTATTCTTCATTAGAGTACTGGCACCTAGATTGCCTACTTTCACCTCTAGCAGAGGGAACATACTGGTTTTCAAAGGAGCGCTAAGATTACTCACCTGTGAGGATTCCCCTTCCCCCAAGCCCTCTCTTCTTAAAAAACCTTTGCTTGTCCAGAAGTGAAACTAGAATACTTCCCTAAAACAAAGAAGCCAAAGTAAAAAACAGTTAGTGCTGCCCCCTCAGTCCTGTTCGGCAGTGCCATCCAGTAACAATGTGCCACGACAGGGCTCTGGCTTCCTGTACTGTGTTGGGTTGAAAAGAGGCTTCTTCAGCTGCAGAGAGATGTGTGCTGAAGGGAGTGGTGTAGATTTTAACTCCAAACTCATGAGCTAATGTAATGAACCTGATCCTAGTCTGGCATTCCCAGAAATGATCTTTTTGGGTGGGCATCCCAGAGGATTTTTCTGCTTTTTGTGAGTTCCCCAGACACTTTTGGAGAATGTGTAACAATTACTCTCCCTCTACCAGCTGGTCAGGCATTAATGATTAAAAGTGCTCCAATGTGTTTAACATGGAATCAGTGGTATTTTTAGTCAGAGCAGTTACTGGAAATTTTGTTTCTCAGGAATTTAACTAGGAATTATTTTTTGTTTCGCCTGTCTTCCACATGACGATGTTTGTTTTCTTCCATGATAGGGGATAGAGTATGTTGGGGCATTCAAGACTACTTCTCAAAAGAACAGATTAGGGTGATTTCAGTTTGAAATAAATAAACTATTTCATTAGGTCCTGGAAACAACCACCTGCTTATAGTCAGATCATATGCATGCTGTGGGAGGAAAAGAACCACTGGGATTATTTGAAGTCTTACAGTTGCTTCCAGGGTGGAGGGAAAGAGAGCAGCTTTGAGTGGAGAGATATGGTTCTTCAAATGCTGTATCTCTGGGGCTTGGTGAAGAAGGTAAGATTCCTTTCTTCAAACAATGAATATTTTGCACCACCCTACAATCTACCAGCTGTTCCCTGGCTCCTCCTGGCTGGCCCTGGCCCACTGTCAGGCACAGAGTTTGCTGTTCATAGTCTTTTTAGAGGTCTGGTTGGGAGCTCTCAGCAGAGTTAAAATAAGGTGCTAATGAGGTCTAGGTCATAGCTTGGTTTAGGTGTGAGCCATTTGCCTTGCGCACAGAGAAAAGCTTTGTCCTTTAGCCTCAGTTTGTACCTATCCCCTGCCAGCCATTCTATAATGTGTCAGAGATGGAACCAGGTGAGTGAGCATACGTTGAGGAAGGAGAGATTCATTTCACTGTAGAAAAATCAGAGCACAGGACTCTCTCCACCCAAGGTTACAGCAAATCTTTATAAATGTGGGCCAGTTAGTAGGAGGCAGGCACTCGAATCAAAACATGAAACTACACAAAAGTGTCTCCTGTGGACACAAAGAGACAGTTTTTATACCCATACTGTCCAGGAGAAAAATGAAAGATTTAATTGAATATATACCTATTGAGTGCCTAATATGGCCAACTCCATTTCGGGTTGCTGAGTGGGGCACTCAGGTGAGTCTCTTTCATCAAAGAACTAAATGCTGGTAGGCAGAAGAAGTGAAATAAGTACACAGATAACTGTAACAGAAAACATGAGGTGAGTTATAAAAGGCACAAACAAATGCCCTGGGAATTCTGGGAGGGAGAGATCACAACTACAGAATCCAACATTGGTCTACCCAATATTTAGTCCCCTCTATTCTCTTTCCTGACAAATGGTTGATTTTGTTTAGTAGTATCCAACATTCCCCACACAATCATGGGCTCCAGGGAAAGGGACCTCATGCCTAGCTTCAGAGGATTTAAGCTGATTAGACTAAGCTAATCATGGGAATCCCATTATTCTCTCCTGTGCATAGTTTAGGAAGCCTCATGCACCCAAGTCTGGCCAATAATGATTCTGGGCAGGACTTCTGGAAAATGTTTCCTTACTCTCTAGCAAGACAGAGAATGGGTCCTTTTTTTCCCTTTGCATGTTGCCATGACTGGGTGTGATGCCTGGTACTGCTCCAGTGGGTTAACATCTGCCTGAGGAAAATGCCAGCATGTGGAAGAGCAGAGTAAGAGGAGTTCAACAAGTCCAGGTCAGGTTTCCTGTTACTGTGTAGGGTGAGCTTTACATAAGTTGCATTCACTCAGTGGGAGTGAGTAAAACGTTAGGAAAAGCCAACGTTCAATATGAGCACTGAAGGAAGAATACAATTTTGATGATTGGGGTACAGAAAGTAAAGTATTTTAGGTGATGGAGTCATGATAGTGAGGTGGGAATAATTTAGATTAAGGAAAAGATAAAAAAGAAAGGCACAGAGATTTCAAAGTTTAAAGTATGTTCATCCAGACTGAGATTTGATATTTTCACGAATGCTTCAGTTTATGCTATAAGGGATATAGACCATTTATAAGATATTGTTAAAGATAACTTTTTTTGGTTTTTTTAATATAATTTATTTTATTATCATTAATCTACAATTACATGTGCAATATTATGGTTATTAAACTACCCCCTTCACCAGTTCCACCCCACCAACCGCATTACACTCACTGTCCATCAGCATAGTGAGATGCTATAGAATCGCTACTTGTCTTCTCTGAGTTGTACAGCCCTTCCTGTGCCCCCCAACATTACATCTGCTAATCGTAATGCCCCCTTTTCCCTCTTATCCCTCCCTTCCCACCCATTTTCCCCAGTCCCTTTCCCTTTGGTAACTATTAGTCCGTTCTTGGGTTCTGTGAGTCTGCTGCTGTTTTGTTCCTTCAGTATTTTTTCTTTGTTCTTATACTCCACATATGAGTGAAATCATTTGATACTTGTCTTTTTCGGCTTGGCTTATTTCACTGAGCATAATACCCTCTAGCTCCATCCATGTTGTTGCAAATGGTAGGATTTGTTTTCTTCTTATGGCTGAATAATATTCCATTGTGTATATGTACCACCTCTTCTTTATCCATTCATCTACTGATGGACACTTAGGTTGCTTCCATTTCTTGGCTATTGTAAATAGTGCTGCAGTAAACATAGGGGTGCATATGTCTTTTTCAAACTGGGCTGCTGCATTCTTAGGGTAAATTCCTGGGAGTGGAATTCCTGGGTCAAATGGTATTGCTATTTTGAGTTTTTTGAGAAACCTCCATACCGCTTTCTGCAATGGTTGAACTAATTTGCATTGCCACCAGCAGTGTAGGAGGGTTCCCTTTTCTCCACATCCTCGCCAACATTTGTTGTTGTTTGTGTTTTGGATGTTGGCCATCCTCACTGGTGTGAGGTGATATCTCATTGTGGTTTTAATCTGCATTTCTCTGATGATTAGCGATGTGGAGCATCTTTCATGTGCCTGTTGGCCATCTGAATTTCTTCTTTAGAGAAGTGTCTATTCATGTCCTCTGCCCATTTCTTAATTGGATTATTTGCTTTTTGTTTGTTAAGGTGCATGAGTTCTTTATATATTTTGGATGTCAATCCTTTATCAGATATGTTTTTTATGAATATATTCTCCCATACTGTAGGATGTCTTTTTGTTCTACTGATGGTGTCCTTTGCTGTACAGAAGCTTTTCAGCTTGATATAGTCCCACTTGTTCATTTTTGCTTTTGTTTCCCTTGCCCGGGGAGATATGTTCATGAAGAAGTTGCTCATGTTTATGTCCAAGAGATTTTTGCCTATGTTTTTTTCTAAGAGTTTTATGGTTTCATGACTTACATTCAGGTCTTTGATCCACCTTGAGTTTACCTTTGTGTATGGGGCTAGACAGTAGTCCAGTTTCATTCTCTTACATGTAGCTGTCCAGTTTTTCCAACACCAGCTGCTGAAGAGCCCGTCATCTCCCCATTGTATATCCAAGGCTCCTTTATCAAATATTAATTGACTGTATATGTTTGGGTTAATGTTTGGATTTGCTGTTCTGTTCCACTGGTCTGTGGGTCTGTTTTTGTGCCAATACCAAATTGTCTTGATTACTGTGGCTTTGTAGTAGAGCTTGAAGTCAGGGAGCATAATTCCCCCTGTTTTATTCCTCTTTCTCAGGATTGCTTTTGCTATTCGGGGTCTTTTGTGGTTCCATATGAATTTTAGAATTATTTGTTCCAGTTCATTGAAGAAAGCTGTTGGTAGTTTGATAGGGATTGCATTGAATCTGTAGATTGCTTTAGGTAGTATAGCCATTTTGACAATATTTATTCTTCCTAGCCAAGAGCATGGGATGCATTTCCATTTGTTAGTGTCCTCTTTAATTTCTCTTAGGAGTATCTTGTAGTTATCAGAGTACAGGTCTTTCACTTCCTTCATTAGGTTTATTCCTAGGTATTTTATTCTTTTTGATGCAATTGTGAATGGAATTGTTTTTCTGATTTCTCTTTCTGTTAGTTCATCATTAGTGTATAGGAAAGCAACAGATTTCTGTGTGTTAATTTTGTATCCTGCAACTTTGTTGATTTCAGATATTAGTTCTAGTAGTTTTGGAATGGAGTCTTTAGGGTTTTTTATGTATAGTATCATGTCATCTGCAAATAGTGACAATTTGACTTCTTCTTTACCAATCTGGATGCCTTGTATGTCTTTGTTTTGTCTGATTGCCATGGCTAGGACCTCCAGTACTATGTTGAATAACAGTGGAGAGAGTGGGCATCCCTGTCTTGTTCCCGATCTTAGATGAAAAGCTTTCAGCTTCTCGCCATTAAGTATGATGTTAGCTGTGGGTTTGTCATATATAGCCTTTATGATGTTGAGGTACTTGCCGTCTATACCCATTTTGTTGAGAGTTTTAATCAGGAATGGATGCTGAATTTTGTCAAATGCTTTTTCAGCATCTATGGAGATGATCATGTGGTTTTTGTTCTTCTTTTTGTTGATGTGGTGGATGATGTTGATGGATTTTCGAATGTTGTACCATCCTTACATGCCTGGGATGAATCCCACTTGATCATGGTGTATGATCCTCTTGATGTATTTTTGAATTCGGTTTGCTAATATTTTGTTGAGTATTTTTGCATCTACGTTCATCAGGGATATTGGTCTGTAATTTTCTTTTTTGGTCAGGTCTTGCCCGGTTTTGGTATTAGAGTGATGCTGGCTTCATAGAATGAGTTTGGAAGTATTCCCTCCTCTTCTATTTTTTGGAAAACTTTAAGGAGAATCGGTGTTATTTCTTCTCTATTTGTCTGGTAGAATTCAGAGGTGAATCCATCAGGCCCGGGGTTTTGTTCTTGGGTAGTTTTTTGATTACCACTTCAATTTTGTTGCTGGTGATTGGTCTGTTTAGTTTTTCTGTTTCTTGCTTGATCAGGCTAGGAAGGTTGTATTTTTCTAAGAAGTTGTCCATTTCTTCTATGTTTTCCAGCTTGTTAGCATATAGATTCTCATAATATTCTCTTATAATTCTTTGTATTTCTGTGGGGTCTGTCATGATTTTTCCTTTCTCATTTCTGATTGTGTTTTAGTATGTAGATTCTCTTTTTCTCTTAATGAGTCTGGCTGGGGGTTTATCTATTTTGTTTATTTTTTCAAAGAACCAGCTCTTGGTTTCATTGACCTTTTCTATTGTTTTATTCTTCTCAATTTTATTTATTTCTTCTCTGATCTTTATTATGTCCCTCCTTCTGGTGACTTTGGGCCCCATTTGTTCTTCTTTTTCCAATTTCTGTAATTGTGTCTTTAGACTATTCATTTGGGAATGTTCTTCCTTCTTTAAATAGGCCTGGATTGCAATATACTTTCCTGTTAGAACTGCCTTTGCTGCGTCCCACAGAAGTTGTGGCTTTGTGTTGTTGTCATTAGTCTCCATATATTCTTTGATTTCTGTTTTGATTTGGTCATTAACCCAATTATTAATTAGGAGAGTGTAGTTGATCTGTCCTTTGGAGTGAGTGGTGTGTTGAAGTCTCCTAAAATGAATGCATTGCTGTCTATTTCCTCCTTTAATTCTGTTAGTATTTGTTTCACATATGCTGGTGCACCTTGTTGGGTACATATATATTTATAATGGTTATATCTTCTTGTTGGACTGACCCCTTTATCATTATGTAATGTCCTTCTTTATCTTTTGCTACTTTCTTCGTTTTGAAGTCTATTTTGTCTGATACAAGTACTGCAACACCTGCTTTTTTCTCTTTGTTGTTTGCATGAAATATCTTTTTCCATCCCTTCACTTTTAGTCTGTGTATATCTTTGGATTTGAGGTGAGTTTCTTGTAGGCAGCATATAGATGGATCTTGCTTTTTTATCCATTCTGTTACTCTGTGTCTTTTGATTGGTGCATTCAGTCCATTTACATTTAGGGTGATTATTGATAGATATGTACTTATTGCCATTGCTGGCTTTAGATTCGTGGTTACCAAGGGTTCAAGGGTTGCTTCTTTACTATCTAACAATCTAACTTAACTTTCTTGTTAAGTAATTGTAAACACTGTCTGAAGTTTCTTTATTTCTCTCTCTTCTTATTCCTCCTCTTCCATTCTTTATATACTAGGTGTTTTATTCTTTGCCTTAGTTAGTATTTGGATGGTCTGCTTTCTTTGCTATGATTTTATTTTCTCTGGTGACATCTTTTTAGCCTTAGGAGTGGTTCCCCCTAGAGCAGTCTGTTTAAGATATCCTGTAGAGGTGGTTTATGAGAGGCAAACTCTCTCAACTTTCGTTTGTCTGGAAATTGTTTAATCCCTCCATCATATATAAATGATAATCGTGCTGGATACCATATTCTTGGTTCGAGTCCCTTCTGTTTCATAACATTAAATATATCATGCCATTGTCTTCTGGCCTGTAAAGTTTCTGTTGAGAAGTCTGATGATAGTCTGATGGGTTTTCCTTTGTAGGTGATCTTTTTTCTCTCTCTAGCTGCCTTTAATACCCTGTCTTTATCTTTCATCTTTGCCATCTTAATTATTATGTGTCTTGGTGTTGTCTTCCTTGGGTCCCTTGTGTTGGGAGATCTATGAGCTTCGGTGGACTGCGAGACTACTTCCTTCCCCAGCGAGGGAAAGTTTTCAGCAATTATTTCTTCAAAGACACTTTCTATCCCTTTTTCTCTCTCTTCTTCCTCTGGTACTCCTATAATGCGAATATTGTTCCGTTTGGATTGGTCACACAGTTCTCTTAATATTCTTTCATTCCTAGAAATCCTTTTATCTCTCTGCCTCAGCTGCTCTGTACTCCTGTTCTCTGTTTTCTATTCCATTAACAGTCTCTTGCATCTCATCCATTCTGCTGTTAAGCCCGTCGATCGCTTGTCTGATTTCTGCATTGTCTTTCCTCAGTTCCCTCACTTCCTCCCTCAGCTCTTGCACATTTCTCTGTAGGTCCATCAGCATGGTTATGACTTTTATTCTGAATTCTTTTTCAGGAAGACTGTGCATTTCCATCCCTTCAGACTCCCTCTCTGGGGTTGTCTGGTTGATTTTGGTCTGAACCATATTCCTCTGTCTTTTCATGGCTATAGAATTGGTCACTGGTAGTTGCCACGTATGTCAGCTGGGCTCTTTAAGACTTTAAAAAGAGAAAAAAAGAGAGAAAAAAAAGAAAAAGAAGAAAGAAAGAAAGAAAAAAAAAGGAAAAAAAAGAAAGAAAAGAAAGAACAAAAAAACAAAAAAAACGCCCACGGGAGTAGATTCTGTGAGAATGCTGTATGTGGCGCTGTTGCCCCACTGTTCCGCAGCCGTGGCCACGCCGCTCCGCAGGGCCCTTTATCACTCTGGCAGGGGTGGGAACAAATAGGAGCCTGTTGATCTCAGTGATAAGTGTAAGTATGGCTTCGCTTCCCCAGTTACCAGCTAAGGCGTCTGAAACTCCCTAGGACTCCCAGCCTGCTGGGCTGAGTGTGCTGGAGCGATCCTGCTCCTCTGCTGGGCTCCTGTCTCTTCAAGACCGCTGAAGAAAGCGTGTGCTTTTTTTTTCCCTTCCTGGGAGCCGGCTGCAAGCACCCTGGCGCGTTCCCCACTCAGATCCTGCCATCTGTCTCTCCAATCTCTGCTGCACTGCGCGATGTGGGTCAGCGCTCCCCGCGCAGATCACCAGGGCTGGCTACTTCGCGGGGTGTACTTCCACTCCCTCCAGGCTCTGAATCCTCTCCTCCCGCCGGTGCGCTGGGGTGGGGGAGTGCTCGGGTCTTGCCGGGTCGTGGCTCCGTATCTTACCCAACTCTTGGGGTGCCGAGTCTTCTCGGGTGTAGCTGCATGCTTTGCTCTTTCCTGTGTATTCTGTTCTCTCTTTTAGGAATAGATGTATTTGCTGTGTTTTCGTAGATAAATATAGTGTTGGGAGGAGATTTCTGCCACCTTGGTCATGCTGCCATCTTCCCAGAAGTCTAAAGATAACTTTAAAGGAAAATAATAAGATACATGGGAGATAAAAATATACACATTATAATAAAAGTTCAATACCCACACAAGGAGACTGGAGGGAAGGGAAATAAACATAGGAAAGTTCTAAAACCCTACACAGTCCCTAGATTTGAACATGACTTTCACATTTCTGGTGACCAAAATGTAAAGGCAAATTTGCATTACAGTAGTTAACTACAGAGATCTCATGTCGTATTTGGAGAAAACATGCCAGTTCCTCAAGAGAACTTACTCATGTGAATACTTATGGAGGAACAATGGGATATGTATAGAATGATGTTCTTGCCAAATTCTCTGGAGTGAGTGCATAATTGGTTCCAACATTCTTATCAACTAAGGGCAAACCAAAGTATGTAAAATGCTTGGTGGAGCCTTGAGAATAAAAGCAGAAAAAATAAGTTGAGACATATTGTGGAGCAATTTGGATGACAGGGTAAGAACTTCGGAATTCATTTCATAGTCAGTGGGAGAATGTGGAGTTTGAGGATAAAATAAAAATTATCACAGCTGATCTCCTGTAGAGTTTAATCTGCTAATGATCTGTGACTGACACTGGAAGAAGACATCCATGGACACTGAGAGACAATATAATTTTGAATACTTATTAGATTTAGGCATTATTTACAATGACGTTTAAATGAGTATGACATCTAATTTTTAAATACCTATTCATGATCATATGAGTTTTCTTCTTTATTTTGTAAATTTGGGTGAATCATGTTGATTGACTTTAAAATGTTAAATAAACCTTTCATTCTTACAAGAAACTCAACTTGATCATAACATTGACTTAAAAAAATCACTTGGATTCAATTTGTTAATATTTGTTTGGATCTATGTTTGTGAGAAAGATTGTCTTGTATTTATAATGTCCTTGATGTCTTTTAATATTAGGTTTATGATAGATTCATAAAATGAATTGCAAAGTATTTCCTTCTTTTTATTCTTTGAAAGAGTTTGTTAATATTTGTGCTGTTTCTTACGTAAGTGGTAAGAATAATTCACTGCTACCCATGTGAGCCTGAAGATTTCCTTATAGGAAGATTTAAAATTATATACACATTTTTTTTTTCAGATTTGTATTTGTTCTTATGTCAGTTTTGGTAAGGTGAATTTTCTAGGATTTTATCCATTTCAACTAAATTTTGAAATGTTGGCATACATGTTTTTAATATTCTTTTACTTATCCTTACTTTCTTGAGGACATACAATGATGTCTCTTTTTTCGTATTTGATACTGGTAATTTTTACCTTCCTTATTCTTGATCAGTCTTCCTGAGATTGATCCATTTAATTATATTTCATTTTATTTTTCAAAAGACTAGTTTTTGTTTTGTTGGTTTCCTCTATTGCAAAAATGTTTTTTATTTAGTTAATTCTGCAGTTATGTGTATTATTTCCATCTTCTTATTTCCTTCACACATAATTTGATGCTCATACATAATAGCTTTTTGAGAGTGATATTTAGATCATGAAGTTTAAACTTTTCTAGGAAGTATAAAGCTATAGTGTAATTTTTTCCTCATATACTATTGTAGCTATATCCCACAAGTTTTAATATATATATATATATTTTATAATATAATTTATTTTATTATCATTAATTTACAATTACATGCGCAATATTACGATTATTAAACTACCCCTTCATCAGGTCCCCCCCACCAACCCCATTACAGTCACTGTCCATCAGCGTAGTGAGATGCTATAGAATCACTACTTGTCTTCTCTGAGTTGTACTGCCCTCCCCGTGCCCCCCCAACATTACATCTGCTAATCGTAATGCCCCTTTTTCCCTCTTATCCCTCCCTTCCCGCCCATTTTCCCCAGTCCCTTTCCCTTTGGTAACTATTAGTCCGTTCTTGGGTTCTGTGAGTCTGCTGCTGTTTTGTTCCTTCAGTTTTTTTCTTTGTTCTTATACTCCACATATGAGTGAAATCATGTGATACTTGTCTTTTTCGGCTTGGCTTATTTCACTGAGCATAATACCCTCTAGCTCCATCCATGTTGTTGCAAATGGTAGGATTTGTTTTCTTCTTATGGCTGAATAATATTCCATTGTGTATATGTACCACATCTTCTTTATCCATTCATCTACTGATGGACACTTAGGTTGCTTCCATTTCTTGGCTATTGTAAATAGTGCTGCAATAAACATAGGGGTGCATCTGTCCTTTTCAAATTGGGCTGCTGCATTCTTAGGGTAAATTCCTAGGAGTGGAATTCCTGGGTCAAATGGTATTTCTATTTTGAGTTTTTTGAGGAACCTCCATACTGCTTTCCACAATGGTTGAACTAATTTGCATTCCCACCAGCAGTGTAGGAGGGTTCCCTTTTCTCCACATCCTCGCCAACATTTGTTGTTGTTTGTGTTTTGGATGTTGGCCATCCTCACTGGTGTGAGGTGATATCTCATTGTGGTTTTAATCTGCATTTCTCTGATGATTAGCGATGTGGAGCATCTTTTCATGTGCCTGTTGGCCATCTGAATTTCTTCTTTGGAGAAGTGTCTATTCATGTCCTCTGCCCATTTCTTAATTGGATTATTTGCTTTCTGTTTGTTAAGGTGCATGAGTTCTTTATATATTTTGGATGTCAACCTTTTATCAGATACATTTTTTATGAATATATTCTCCCATACTGTAGGATGTCTTTTTGTTCTACTGATGGTGTCCTTTGCTGTACAGAAGCTTTTCAGCTTGATATAGTCCCACTTGTTCATTTTTGCTTTTGTTTCCCTTGCCCGGGGAGATATGTTCATGAAGAAGTTGCTCATGTTTATGTCCAAGAGATTTTTGCCTATGTTTTTTTCTAAGAGTTTTATGGTTTCATGACTTACATTCAGGTCTTTGATCCACCTTGAGTTTACCTTTGTGTATGGGGCTAGACAGTAGTCCAGTTTCATTCTCTTACATGTAGCTGTCCAGTTTTTCCAACACCAGCTGCTGAAGAGGCTGTCATCTCCCCATTGTATATCCAAGGCACTTTTATCAAATATTAATTGACTGTATATGTTTGAGTTAATGTTTGGATTTTCTATTCTGTTCCACTGGTCTGTGGGTCTGTTTTTGTGCCAATACCAAATTGTCTTGATTACTGTGGCTTTGTAGTAGAGCTTGAAGTCAGGGAGCGTAATTCCCCATTTTATTCCTCCTTCTCAGGATTGCTTTGGCTATTCGGGGTCTTTTGTGGTTCCATATGAATTTTAGAATTATTTGTTCCAGTTCATTGAAGAAAGCTGTTGGTAGTTTGAAAGGGATTGTGTTGAATCTGTAGATTGCTTTAGGTAGTATAGCCATTTTGACAATATTTATTCTTCCTAGCCAAGAGCATGGGATGCATTTCCATTTGTTAGTGTCCTCTTTAATTTCTCTTAGGAGTGTCTTGTAGTTTTCAGAGTACAGGTCTTTCACTTCCTTCGTTAGGTTTATTCCTAGGTATTTTATTCTTTTTGATGCAATTGTGAATGGAATTGTTTTTCTGATTTCTCTTTCTGTTAGTTCATCTTTAGTGTATAGGAAAGCAACAGATTTCTGTGTGTTAATTTTGTATCCTGCAACATTGCTGAATTCAGATATTAGTTCTAGTAGTTTTGGAGTGGAGTCTTTAGGGTTTTTTATGTACAATATCATGTCACTGCAAATAGTGACAATTTGACTTCTTCTTTACCAATCTGGATGCCTTGTATGTCTTTGTTTTGTCTGATTGCTGTGGCTAGGACCTCCAGTACTATGTTGAATAACAGTGGAGAGAGTGGGCATCCCTGTCTTGTTCCCGATCTTAGATGAAAAGCTTTCAGCTTCTCGCCGTTAAGTATGATGTTAGCTGTGGGTTTGTCATATATGGCCTTTATGATGTTGAGGTACTTGCCCTCTATACCCATTTTGTTGAGAGTTTTAATCAGGAATGGATGCTGAATTTTGTCAAATGCTTTTTCAGCATCTATGGAGATGATCATGTGGTTTTTGTTCTTCTTTTTGTTGATGTGGTGGATGATGTTGATGGATTTTCGAATGTTGTACCATCCTTGCATCCCTGGGATGAATCCCACTTGATCATGGTATATGATCCTCTTGATGTATTTTTGAATTCGGTTTGCTAATATTTTGTTGAGTATTTTTGCATCTACGTTCATCAGGGATATTGGTCTGTAATTTTCTTTTTTGGTGAGGTCTTGCCCGGTTTTGGTATTAGAGTGATGCTGGCTTCATAGAATGAGTTTGGAAGTATTCCCTCCTCTTCTATTTTTTGGAAAACTTTAAGGAGAATCGGTGTTATTTCTTCTCTATATGTCTGGTAGAATTCAGAGGTGAATCCATCAGGTCCGGGGGTTTTGTGCTTGGGTAGTTTTTTGATTACCAATTCGATTTCGTCACTGGTGATTGGTCTGTTTAGTTTTTCTGTTTCTTGCTTGGTCAGTCTTGGAAGGTTGTATTTTTCTAAGAAGTTGTCCATTTCTTCTATGTTTTTCAGCTTGTTAGCATATAGATTCTCATAATATTCTCTTATGATTCTTTGTATTTCTGAGGGGTCCGTCATGATTTTTCCTTTCTCTTTTCTGATTGTGTTTTAGTGTGTAGATTCTCTTTTTCTCTTAATGAGTCTGGCTAGGGGTTTATCTATTCTGTTTATTTTTTCAAAGAACCAGCTCTTGGTTTTATTGATTTTTTCTATTGTTTTATTCTTCTCAATTTTATTTATTTCTTCTCTAATCTTTATTATGTCCCTCCTTCTGGTGTCTTTGGGCCTCATTTGTTCTTCTTTTTCTAATTTCAGTAATTGTGTCTTTAGACTATTCATTTGGGAATGTTCTTCCTTCTTTAAATAGGCCTGTATTGCAATATAGTTTCCTCTTAGAACTGCCTTTGCTGCGTCCCACAGAAGTTGTGGCTTTGTGTTGTCGTTGTCATTAGTCTCCATATATTCTTTGATTTCTGTTTTGATTTGGTCATTAACCCATTGATTAATTAGGAGAGTGTTGTTAAGTCTTCATGTATTTGTGAGCCTTTTTGATTTCTTTCTAAAATTTATTTCTAGTTTTATACCTTGGTGATCTGAGAAGTTGCTTGGTAGGATTTCAATATTTTTGAAATTACTGAGGTTCTTTTTGTGGCCTAGTATGTGGTCTATTCTGGAAAATGTTCCATGTGCACTTGAGAAGAATGTGTATCCTGTTGCTTTTGGGTGTAGAGTCTGTAGATGTCTTTTAGGTCCATCTGTTCTAGTGTGTTGTTCAGTGCCTCTGTGTCTTTACTTATTTTCTGTCTGGTTGATCTGTCCTCTGGAGTGAGTGGTGTGTTGAAGTCTCCTAAGATGAATGCACTGCTGTCTATTTCCTCCTTTAATTCTGTTAGTATTTGTCTCACATATGCTGGCGCTCCTGTGTTGGGTGCATATATATTTATAATGGTTATATCTTCTTGTTGGACTGACCCCTTTATCATTATGTAATGTCCTTCTTTATCTTTTGCTACTTTCTTCGTTTTGAAGTCTATTTTGTCTGATACAAGTACTGCAACACTTGCTTTTTTCTCTTTGTTGTTTGCATGAAATATCTTTTTCCATCCCTTCACTTTTAGTCTGTGTATATCTTTGGATTTGAGGTGAGTTTCTTGTAGGCAGCATATAGATGGGTCTTGCTTTTTTATCCATTCTGTTACTCTGTGTCTTTTGATTGGTGCATTTAGTCCATTTACATTTAGGGTAATTATTGATAGGTATGTACTTATTGCCATTGCTGGCTTTAGATTCGTGGTTACCAAGGGTTCAAGGGTTGCTTCTTTACTATCTAACAATCTAACTTAACTTTCTTGTTAAGTTATTGTAAACACGGTCTATGTTTCTTTATTTCTCTCCCTTCTTATTCCTCCTCCTCCATTCTTTCTATAATAGGTGTTTTATTCTTTGCCTTTAGTTAGTATTTGGATGGTCTGCTTTCTTTGCTATGATTTTTTTTCTCTGTTGACATCTTTTTAGCCTTAGGTGTGCTTCCATCTAGAGCAGTCCATTTAAGATATCCTGTAGTGGTGGTTTATGAGAGGCAAACTCTCTTAACTTTCGTTTATCTGGAAATTGTTTAATCCCTCCATCATATTTAAATGATAATCGTGCTGGATACAATATTCTTGGTTCGAGGCCCTTCTGTTTCATAACGTTAAATATATCATGCCATTCTCTTCTGGCCTGTAAGGTTTCTGTTGAGAAGTCTGATGATAGTCTGATGGGTTTTCCTTTGTAGGTGATCTTTTTTCTCTCTCTAGCTGCCTTTAATACCCTGTCTTTATCTTTCATCTTTGCCATCTTAATTATTATGTGTCTTGGTGTTGTCTTCCTTGGGTCCCTTGTGTTGGGAGATCTATGAGCTTCGGTGGACTGCGAGACTACTTCCTTCCCCAGCGAGGGAAAGTTTTCAGCAATTATTTCTTCAAAGACACTTTCTATCCCTTTTTCTCTCTCTTCTTCCTCTGGTACTCCTATAATGCGAATATTGTTCCGTTTGGATTGGTCACACAGTTCTCTTAATATTCTTTCATTCCTAGAAATCCTTTTATCTCTCTCTGCCTCAGCTGCTCTGTACTCCTGTTCTCTGTTTTCTATTCCATTAACAGTCTCTTGCATCTCATCCATTGTGCTGTTAAGCCCGTCGATCGCTTGTCTGATTTCTGTATTGTCTTTCCTCAGTTCCCTCACTTCCTCCCTCAGCTCTTGCACATTTCTCTGTAGGTCCATCAGCATGGTTATGACTTTTATTCTGAATTCTTTTTCAGGAGGCTGTGCATTTCCATCCCTTCAGACTCCCTCTCTGGGGTTGTCTGGTTGATTTTGGTCTGAACCATATTCCTCTGTCTTTTCATGGCTGTATAATTGGTCACTGATAGTTGCCACGTATGTCAGCTGGGCTCTTTAAGACCGCCTCTTGGGGTGCCGAGTCCTCTCGGGTGTAGCTGCACGCTGTGCGCTTTCCTGTGTATTCTCGTCTGTCTTTTAGGAATAGATGTATTTTCTGTGTTTTCTTAGATAAATATAGTGTTGGGAGGAGATTTCTGCCGCCCTGCTCACACCGCCATCTTCCCGGAAGTCTAATATATTTTTATCACTCAAAAATATTTTCTAATTTCAATTGTAATTTCTTCGTTGAGCCATCAGTTGCTTATATGTGCCAGGTTTAATTTCAAAACATTTGGGTTTTTAAAAGTTATTCTTTCATTAGTGATTTCTACCTTAACCCTAGGGTAAAAGAATATATTCTGAATGAATAAAATTCTTTAAAAGGTATTGAGGTCTACTTCATGGCCAACCATATGGTCAAATTTGTTGAAAATATTCTATGCAAGTTTAGAAAAGGATGTATACGTTGCATTTGTTGGATGCAGTCCTCTTAGGCCAATTAGCTTGGGTCTGTTAATTCTGTTGTCCAGGCTTCCATATCCTTACTGTTTTTTGTCTGCTTATTTATCAGTTACTGAGAGGGGTATGCTAGTATCCCAATATAATTATGTCTTATATAATTATGTGTAAATATATTATGATACATTATATATGAAACATATTTATATGATTGTATTATATAATACTAATGCTTAGCTATGACAGTTTTACTGTAATTCCATTTCTTAGAATAAAATTGAAAGCAAAAAGGTGTAAGGATTAAGTTTCTGTTGTCATGCATTTTCCTCTCAGACTTGGGCAGTCTCCCTTAATATACAAATGTCAAGCAAGTTTTTGGTGAGGCTGTAGTTACCCTCTCTAATAGAATATGGTTTATTGTGAACTCTAGCCTACTTATCAACCAGATATGATTTTGCAGTCAACAATCCGAAAGCTTTGGGGTTTCTGAAGTGGCTACTTACCTTGCACAATGGTTCAAAAAATCATGAGAAGACCCAGGCTTTTAGAAAGACAGCAGAAAAGCATGGCTAGGCAGGGAGGGGGCAGTCCTGAGTTTTTCAGGTGAGAATGGGACTCCAAGAATGGTGTTGGCTCTTGTAGCGATCTCTCTTCCCCCTTATCTTGTAGCATGGCCTCTCTCTGACAAGAATTCAGACTCTAGTACCATGCAGCTAAGTGTAGGGAATAGAGTCTGAACTCCATTGACTTTTAAAATGCTGTGCTCATTTTTTTCTTAAAGGAACTGAAAAAAAAAACGCAGCATATTCCCTTACAATCAGCTTCAGGTCCCTTGTCACATGGAACAGCTCTCCATCCGTGGCCGGCAGGGAGCCAAAACTTGCATGGAGAGAGGCAAGCAATAAAACAAAGATCACATTTCAAAATTTCTTTTCCCTGCTACCCTGGGTCATATTTGATTAATGACCACATTTATGTTAAAGGTGTGATTGCACACACGTTATCTATACTGTGCCACTGTGCACTTGGCAGACAGAAAGCTTCTTATGAATTCGGAACCACACTGAGATGTTAGCACATCATTAATATGCATAGGTGCAGATATCTGTCTGTTGTTTTATAATGCTATTTCATTTATATAGTGGGGGTACTTGACAGATATAAGAGACTCCTTCCCCAGCGAGAGATTCCTAAATAAAACTAGCAAGTTATTGCAGAAGTAATCAGGTGGAGTGAAAGAGTTCAGGGTCTTGTGTCTCTCTCTCTGTATGAGGCCACTTCTTGAGTTTCATTTCAAATGTCTCTCCATGTGGACAAGCTTAGCTTATTCTTTTCTTTTCTCACTGACAGCAAATACACCTGTTTTTACTTTTCTTTCTTTTCCCTCCCTTATTCTGTTTAATCGAAAAATGCAGTTTGTTACTGTTCGGGCTCCACCAGCTCAAAAGCAGGCTCAAGGAAGGAAAACCTCACGGAGTACAGGGCCAAGCTCTTTGTACTCACTGTGTATAGAGATGGGCCACCCTGAAGAGGTGGCCGATGATGAGACAGGGTGCCTAACTGCCAGGAAGAAATGGGACATGTGGAATCATATTTGAATATCTTGAAATCATTATTTTGCTACTCTACCTCTAACCATCTTGAACAGGAAAACCTCCATTCCTTAGGAGACATGCAGAGCACCCCCACCTATCTCTGTAGCTGCAATCCCGTACCTTTTCTCTACCTGTACAAAGCTCCTGGCTGCTTTACAAAGCACCCTGTTCTATGCTGCTTCTTTCCTCTTTGCCATCACCTGTCTTCCTTCTTGGTCTGGAGCATACTTCCTCTCCTTCTCTGACTTATTCCCCAGGATTTGCCCTTTTGTGAAATCTTTGATGAATCACCCTGTAGATTTTCTCTCTCTTTTTCATGTTTCCATTGTATGTTGTTATATAATCTATTGTACCATCATTTATGTCATGCAATAAATTCTTTGCCTCTAATCCTTTGTAGGCTAATCCACGTGCAAAGAAGGGCTGTGTTAATTGTCACTGTATCTCCAGTGCTTAGCTCCAAGTCTGGAAATGACAGATTGTGTATCTACTCTGGGAATGTGGAAGATATTTGAGGTAGTATGACAGAACCTGTGGGAACAGAACATAAAAGAAATATCAGATTGTGTATTTGAGATTATGAGGGAATCCATCTAATTAGAGGAATCCCTAAATATCACCATCAAGTTACTGAACTGAAATTTGCTGCTGTCAGTTCCTCTCTATCCTTAAGGCATGTGGGACCGGCTTGTCTAGGAATGATTGCAGTAATTCTGTGGCTGACACCGGGGTCTCCAGCTAAGGTCCCTGAGCAGGGTGGCATCCCTGAAGGCTCACTAGCTACTGAGCTCTAAAATGTGAGTGTGTGGGGGTTTTTTTTTTGGCCTATCCAGTGTTTTTAAAAATTAACTATTTATCAATATTCAAAAATATGGAGATTTCACATAAAGGTCTGGATTTCTATCTTTTCATAGAGCAAAAGGACTACAGTGGTGCCATAATCTCACATGGAAGAGTCAGAAGGAGTCCACATGCCATAGGTCTACCACGCACATCTCCCCTGGCCATTCCATTATGTTAAATGCCACACGCCCATTGAGACTGTGTGGAGATTCAGTCTGTGTGAATTTATGAGCATTTTTGAGAAGAAAGTGTTCTTAGGTGTCATCACAATTCCAGACAGGTATGAACCTAAATAGGTTAAAACTAAGTAATTTGGATAAAAACATACATGAGAATGCTGTTGAGCGAAGGGAAGAGTATAACTTAAAACAGGTATCAACTAGTCATAACTGAATAGGATCTCATCATTTGTCAGTGACTGTGGTTAGGTGGGAAACCAAGTGGGTTTGGAGTGGTAGATGGAGATTTTTTATCTTCATGTGTTAATATAGCTACACACACACACACACGCACACACCCTGAAAATACATGGCTAAAGAGAAAGAGCATAGTAAATATCAGAAATACCATTCCAGTGATTTTAAATTTTAAATATTCTTAGTGAATACCTTAATGAGTGAAGATGACTGAGATTAGGATAATCCATAAAATAATTATAGAACTCAAGTCCATTGTACATGAATATCCAACTTACTAATGAATCTGGAATTCCCATTCTCCTGAATTTGATTCTGGTTTCAGGGAGAAGAAATCTCTTGCTATTAATTGAGCACAGTTTCCTTCCACTCATCCTGTTACTTTTATTATTGTTAAGGACAACATTTTAAATATGAGACTGGAATTGGCCTATTGTGCTTTATCATTGCTTTACAGCTTAACAGAAGAATATCTCTTTGCTTCCCATGTCTGAACATATTTAAGAGGTGTCATGTATTATTAATTTGGAATCTGTTTGATCTGCCTAATTTCAAGTTAAGTTACATAATGCAGGGAAGACAAATTTTACCCATTTCCTGAGAGTCCCACCTACTAGATTTTGGTAAATGAATGTCTAACATTGAATTAAAACATAGTAATGATCTAACTGGAGATTTAGTACCTGATTTTTCTCCCTGTCTATAAGTAGACAAATCCAAAGTAACAGATATGAAAAGTAAATTCTATAGGTAAGAAAGGACAATTCATTACCTTCCTCAGTAACTTGTCTTATTATTATAAAATTTTTACTGCTATAAAATTTTTCCTTGTATTAAAGAGGAATCATTCACACCAAAGATAAAGCTCATTTTCTTATCCATTTATAAATAATGCATGTGATCCTGTCATTACATCATTTGCATTAGTTGGAAAAAGTAAGAATACAGCTAGAAATTTCTTAAGTTAAAAAAATTCCTGGAGGGACTGAATTCAAAATTTTAAGAAATCCTAAGAATAAGAAGTACTAAGAAGGAATCTTAAGATGTCAACTAGTAGCTTTACGGGCAATATTTCACATGATTTCAAACACTTAGAGCAAATAAAAAATCAAAAGTTAATTATTGCTGGCTTGAAGTTACATGAAATAACAGCATGAATTGGATATGATATTGACTGATTTTTCTTGGAGGTATATGATTTAGTTTTATGGTGAATTTGCCAATGGAAGTTGTGAGATGACAATAAAGCAGTCTATTAATTCCTATTAAGTTTACCATGCTTATCTCAGAAGATGCTTTATAATACACATTCCTTGAGGATTTATAGGAAAATTATTATTATGTATTCAAAAAGTTGTTACCCTAACACTCTTCTCAATGAAATTGCTATTAAATTGAGACATATTCTGTCACTAAAATCCCTAGAGTATTGACTAAAAATGGCCAGTGGTTTGCAGTGCCCCTGTCCTATGGTGGTATCCTCAGAGTGTGACAGCCCGAGGCCACCTAATGGAACACATGAGAATCCTGTGGCAATATCTGCTCTTGTTCATGCAAGCATTTGAATGTATTTCATCAAAGCTAAGACTTTATCAATTATAAGTCACACCAATAACTATGTTCCATTAAGAAGTAAAAAATGCTGTGAATTAAACTAAAACCCACCATTGCTTATAAGACATTTCTGATTTCAGAGATGTTAAAACGTGAAAAGAATATGTCTTAGAATGATGAGAAAAAGTTTTAGCTACATTCTTTAAACTCTCCACCCGAGGCTTCTCATTTCCCCACCTGAGTCATGCAGGTTTGGAAGAGGGTAGTTTGGCCATGTCTGCTGAGGGTGACTGGTGGTTGCACGCTGTGCTTTCTCTGTGTTTACCTGTTTAGAAAAAATAGTCTGTCAGTTATGAAAAGATGTATTTTTAAGTCTGAATATTCTCCATAAAGGTGTTAACTGAAGTTAGGTCTATGTAACAGGATGTTCTAACAGTAGGGCTTTTCTTTCTCTTTGATTGGTTTAGATTTTGGTTTTAATTAAGGGAACATCACAGTCGGATTTGAAATGGAGATGATCCTGTGTAAAGGAGTGGGATCTGAGGCAGACAAAACTAGAGCAGTAAAGGGGCTTGAACGCTGTGGTAGCAATCCAAGTGGCTGTTCAGAGGCTGTAGATCTCATTTCCAGATCTCTGCATATCCCCAGAGTGCTTTCGCACTGAACTATATCCACTTGGTTGTGCAAGAAGGTATGTAGACATGTTACATCTCTAAATCATGTGAAATAGAGGTAGTAAAAGTGTGGCGTACACACACACACACACACACATCTATTCAGGGGGCCCTAATTTTGTGTCAGGCATTGTTTATACATTTATAGACATTTAATCTTCATATTATAGTATTCATAACAACCTCTGAGATAGATAACAGTATGTCTATTTTATAAATAATATTGAGGCTTAATGAGATTGTTACCTATTTATGCTATGCAATTAGAAGCTGGTGAAGCTGAGGTTCAAATCCAGCTCTGTCGTAATCCCAAGTCAGTTTTTTTAAACTATTGTGATGCCTCTGCCAGGTACATCATATTAATTTTTTATATTTATTTTATTACATTGTTTCCCTTAGTTTTACTCAAATTTGTTTCAAAAAAGCCTTCTGGTAGTACAGCCCCCCACCTACATATACATATCTTACACCAATTTGTATCTTACACTGACTTAGGAGAGGAGAGAGCCAAGGACAGGAGGAGATGAGACTTTCTAGGCTACTAAGCGGTTTTAACAATACACGAGAAATCAGGAGTTTTAAGTTTGATTTTTCTGTTACTGTTCTTATTTTGGTGAATTAAATTCTTAAGATGCTTCAGTATATCCTGACAGGAATGATTCTTTGTAACTGTTAGATAAGCACTTCCTCACTCTCTTTGTACTTTTCCTCTTTTGAATTAAATAAATGGTTTTATTTGGAAGGAAGCAGATGGGAGCTTAGACCTACTGCTATCGATCATCTAGTGTTTTTCTAATGTCTTTATTTTACAGAGTGGACATTCAGACATGCCGGAATCTACCCAAGGTCCAACAGATAGTATTGGATGTGGGGAAAATAAGTGGTACTAAATAATATAGTTTGTAAAATGTCAAGATACAGGACATGGATGATTCCAGACCCAAAAAGTTAATGACAATATGTTCAGCCTTTTAATGCGACCATTACTGGGAGGCTTCTGGCTACATAATCCATCATACTGCAGAAGACTTGCTGACTTATGCTTTGTGACAGGCCAGTGAAAAAAATATACAAACTCATACACCAATGTTGCAAATCAATTCTGCGGCAAAGTGGAAATAACTCTTGTACCAATAAGCAGTTAAGACCTACAGGGAAAAAAAATCCGTTTCTGTATTTCCAACTTGCAGATAGGAAGAGAAGCCATCAATCATGCTGGAGAGCTTCCATTTCAGGGTCGTTGTTCTTAAAGACAAACCAGATGAAATCAGACAAGACCAGAATATGCAAAGGCCTTTGGATTTTTCCATTCTTGGTACAGGAAGGAAGCAAGACATTCTTTTCTTTTCTTCTGCATGTGAAACTAGAGTCCAGCAAAGGCATAGAGATAGGCTCAGTTAATTGTCAAAATGACTAATTAATCACTTCACAAATGGCTATTAATCATACATTAATGAGATATTCACTTTGCTCTGGCAAATACAAGTTCTGTGAAAATCCTTTCTTCTTGGTACCCGGAGCAAGCCAAAAGCATGCAGAACTCAATTAATCTTGGAGCAGCATGGGGTGTTTGAAACTGCTCACAGTTTGAAAAGAAGCAAATAGCAAAGACATTTAAACTGTCCATATTTCACTGTGTAAATTCAGAGGCACTTAATCATTCCCTACACATTCTTTTGTTCCCTTTCTTCCTCTGTCATGTTATAACTGTGTTTCAAGCCTCCTCCATTTCTTTCCCCAAACTTGTACACTGAAGTACGAAGTAAAAAGAGTGGAGCTTCTAATACATTGATTCTTAGTCCTCTTGGATAAATAGGCAATGAATAGAAACAATGTGCCTAAAGATATGATATTCCAGCAAAAGCCATGTCTATGTCTAGTTGTGTAAATCATGAATTAAATGCCATCGCTTGCTAAGCAACATCTAGGTTTGAGTCACGTTTCCAGTTCCAGATTTCCAGATTCACCTAGAGAGAAAAACCTATGAAGTTTGACTCAGTTACATTTTCTACAAAGGCCTCCATTTTTTATAATGGAATCCTTTGGTTCATTCAACAGACATTTATTGAGTACTTACCCTGGTCTAAGTGCTCAGGATACAAATATAAATGACCTTTATTTCTTCCCCATGCGGTGCTCACAATACAGCAATGAGAAGGACCATTGTTTGCCTAGGGGAGTAAAGGAAGAGGGAAGAGCTAGTGTGAGGCATGAATACACCAAAGAGGATAATATGCTAGATGATGGGAAGTGAGAAAGGGAGGTTGGATATTCCCTGCTGAGGGGAGGAGGCTGAGCGTGTGTAGAGATGATGTGGGAGAGGAGGCTGAGGTCATATGGTGAAAGGTGCTGCATACCTTTCTACATGCGCTGGGATGACCAGTAGGTTTTGCTCAGAGAACTGACATGAATAGTGTCAGGGCTCTGAGCCTGAAGGCCTGACCTGAGTGGGTCCTGGAATGGGTCTGAGCAGATTTTGCATATAGGAGGGATGTGAATAACTGCATCCATGGAGATTGATTGCAACAAATTAATTTCATTAATGGCCCCAATTCTTCACCCTCTTGTGGATCCACATCCTGGTCACCATGAAATTTTGCAGAGTCCTTCCTCTGTAGGAAGGGTGCCTTCCTGCTGATTTGGCCACATGATTTATTGACATGTTGTCACTTCTGGCTCATTCTAAAATAAAGTTTCAATCCCAGTCTCCTCCATCCTTTTGCACACATGGGCTGTATTTGGATATCCAAGTGCAGTCAGCAGCCCCAGCTTCAGTGGGCTCTGGAATAAAGAGGAATGTGTTCTGGGCCATCAGCAATGGAGGATGCAGAGGAGAAATAGATACTTCGAATCCAGTTCTCCATCAGCAATAATGTCTGTCACTCATTTTGCTGTTTAATAGTCTAAGAACAAATACATTTTTCTACCATGAAAAATTGATTTTCTTCTCTAGGCCACTTCATCTGAAGAATACAAGGTTTATATGTTATTCCTTCCAAATTAAAAACTTTGGCCTTATTATACTAAAATAGCAATTTGACTCCTTCCTGGACCTGGATTACATTTACAAATTCTCTCACTTTTAGTTGAAATAATTTCCTGTGAATCATATGGCACAAACGTAACCAATTAAAAACAGTTTATCTGCTTCTTAAAAAATGTCCTTAGTTGTGGAGGCGGGTTGGGTGGGGAGTATTGGTTCATCTCAGCCTTTCCTTATTTTTTTCTCCTTCCATTTTTATTTGAAGTGCAAAAGGAACACATAAAAGGGTTTTCCTGTATTTTTTTTAAATCAGCTTTAAAAGGTATAGTTTCCATACAATAAAATGCACTAATTTTAAAAGTACAGTTAATTACTCTTGACAAATAACTCAACCAATGTAACCACCACCACAGTCATTATATGAATATGTCCATCACCTGAAAAGTTGCCCTGTGCCCCATCCCAGGCAATCCCTAACCCCGAGCCCCAACCCCAGGCAACCACTGACCTGTCAGAGGGTTAGATTTATATTTTCTAATTCACCCCATAAAAACGGAACCCTACATTGTGTATATTGACACCTGATTTTCCTTTTGTTGATTTAGAGATCTTTTATAAGTAGCACATTCTTTGTAATTGCTGGACCGTGTTCACTTTTGTGTATATGCAAAAACTGCTTACTTGTCCCTCTTGTCTCTGAATATTTGGGCTGTTTCTAGTTGGGGCCTTCTGTGGACATTTGTGTACAAGCCTTTGGGTGGACACATGTTTTCATTTCACTGGGGTAAATATCAAAGAGTAGAGCTGCTGGGTCATATGGTGTAAGTGTGTGTCTGTCTTTGTGAGAAACTGCCTAATTGTTTTCAAACTAGTTGCACAATTTTACATTCTTACTAACAATGTAGGAGAATTCGAGTTGCTGCCCAGCCTCAGCCACATTTGGTATTGCCAGTCTGTTTAATGCTAGCCGTTCTTGAACCTGTGCCCTGGTATCTCATTGTGGTTTTAAGTTGAATTTCAATTTTCTTAATGGCTGGTGATGTTGAACATATTTTTGTGCATTTATTTGCGATTTGTATATCTTCTTTGGTGAAATGTCTGTTCAAATATTTTCCTCATTTAAAAAAGTCAGATTGTCTCACTGTTGAATTTTTATAGTTTTTCATGTATTCTGGAAGCAGGAAGGAATCCTTTATCAAATATGTGTTTTGCTAATATTGTTTCACAGTCTGTGACTTGCCCTCTAATTTATTAACTGTCTTTTAGAGAGAAAAATTTATTTTTTGTGATGCCCAATTTTAGACTGAACAGTAAAACGATGCAAATAGTACAGAGAGATCCCATACATAACAGTACCCTTCCCCCAACAGAGTTCCCCTTTTATTAGTGTCTTATGTGAATATGGTACATTTGTTACAGTTAATGAACCAATATTGATATGCTATTATTAACTTAAATCCAGTTTACTCATATTTTTCTTAGTTTATACGTTAACTTAGTTTTTACATAACCTTTTTTTCCGTTCCAGGATTCATGTGGGATACCACACTGAGTTTACATACCATGTCTCCTTAGGCCCCTCTTGGCTGTGACAGTTTCTTAGATTTTCCTTTTTTTGGATGACATTCAGTTTTGAAGATTACTGTTGAGAATATCGTAGGCTGCCCCTCTCCTAGAATTTGTCTAATGGCTTTTATCACAGTTAGACCAGGGTTATGGGTTTTAGAGAGGAAGACCACAATGGTACAGTGCCATTCTCATCACATCATACTGTTAAATCAAAAACAAGTGGAGACCAGCTTTGAAAATTCCTGGAGTGGACAAAAACCAGTGTGGTCATAAAACAAAACTTAATTTAGCTTCTCTTGCAAGACTAACTTGACCTGTGTCATTTCTTGCTTATGCCTGTGAAAATCATATGCAAAACTTGAACTGAATCCCAAGGCTGATATGAGGTGACCACTGACCTCTCCTTATCTGATTCTGTAACCAATCACTGTGACACACACTCAGCCACCGCCTTCCTGCTGCATAAGGTGCTTTATAACAATACGCCTCTAAGCTTCACTCCATGTTTGCTTTGAGGGCTCCTGATTTGCACACTGCCTTCTTGTTGTACACACAATACACTTTCAGTATTTTGGTAAATTCACTGGTTCCATTTCAGCTATTTTTGAACTTCTGGTAATATGAGTGGTACATACTGTTAGCATGATTTATAACTGTGGATGTTGGCTTTGATCACCTGGCTAGCATAGTGTTTGTTCGTTTTCTCCACTACAAAATTACTCTTTTTTTTTTACTCCTTTACCATATTGTACTCTTTGGAAGGAAGTCATTTTGTACAGCACATACTTAAGGAGTGGGGAGTTAGGGTTCCCCCACTTTAGGGTGTTGTCTTTGCTTTATTTGGGATGCTTCTGTAGGGGAGATTTGTCTCTTCATCCCTTCTTATTAATTTATGCAACCATTTATTAATGTCACTGTAGACTCATGGGTATTTATTTAATATTTTGAATTATAATCCAGTGCTACTTTATTTGCTCAAATTGTTCCAGCTTTAGGAACAACACTGGGAGCTCCTTTGGTAGGTTCCTGTGGATATTTCACATATCCACTAAATTTTCTGTTTGTTTTTCAAGCACATCTTTTCTTTCTGATGCTACAAATGTTCAAGGCTCATCCTGTATATTTCTTCTTCCAGTCCTAGTGGTCATTTTGCCAAGGAGCACAGGTTCGTTCTTTCTTTATTTTTCTTGGAGAATAGCATTATAAACCAAGATCTAGGTGTGCTTGTTGTTACTGCTGTGTGTTTTATTTTAGATCCTCTCTGCTAATAGAGCAAAAAATATATACACACACACATATGAATATGTCTATATGTAACAACATGTACATCAAGTTAAACATTCCTACTGATGTCTCCAACTCTAATCCATTAGATCATTCTAGCTTATCTGTATATTCCCACTTCAACAGTGAGAACCCTGGCTTTCCTCATGTTCTATCCATTTTATCCAATTCCAGTGTATATGTATGGCAGTATCAGAATTCCTAACCTGTATTTCAGTGGGAAACAACTTTATCAACTAGGTTACATTTATGTGCAGTTCCATTTGCCTTTAGTTTTAGTTACTTAAATCAGCATCTTGTCCCCCAGCTTTGTTTCATACAATTAGACTCTCTAGTCAAAATCTTTATTCTTTCCTGGAAACCTCCTAAATGTTTATAAAAAAATGTATACACATTAAAGCCCACTCTTTCTGCTGCAACATACTATAGATTTTAAAAATGTGTAATGCCATATATCCATGATTACAGTGTCACAGAGAATAGTTTCATGCCCTAAAAATCCCCTGTACTGCACATATGCATCCCTCCCTGTTTTTCCTTCCCCTTGTCAACCACTGATATTTTTACTGTCTTTATAGTTTTGGCTTTTCCAGAATGTTATATAAATGGAATCACACAATATATAGCCTTTTCAGAGTGTCTTCTTTCAATTAGCAATATGCATTTAAGATTCCTCCATGATGAGGTTCCGGGATGATGGCGGCGTGAGCAGGGTGGCAGAAATCTCCTCCCAAAACCATATACATCTACGAAAATACAGCAAATACAACTATTCCTAAAAGAGAGCCCAGAATATACAGGACAGCGCACAGCCTGCATCTGCACCTGAGAAGACTCAGAACCCAGCGAGGCAGGTAAGATACGGAGCCGCGTCCTGGCAGGACCTGAGCACTCCCCCACCCCAGCACACCAGCGGGAGGAGAGGATTCAGAGCTGGAAGGGAGGGGAAGTACAGGTCTGCAAAATAACCAGCCCTGGTGATCTGCACTGGGAGCACTGACACACATTGTGTGGTGTATCGGATATTGGAGAGGCAGAAGGTGCATGTTTTGAGCTGGGAACATGCCCAGGTCCTCGCAGCTGGCTACCCAGGACAAAAGAAAAGTGCGCATTTCTTTTGGTGGTCTTGGGGAGACGGAGGCCCAGCTGAGGGGCACGGTCATCCCAGTGCACTCAGTCCAGCAGGCTGGGAGTCCTGGGGAATTTCGGACCCCTTGGCTGGCGACTGGGAAAAAGTAGCTGCACTGAGTCTTCACACAGAGAACAACAATCTCCAATTCGTTCCCACCCGGGCCAGAGCTACAAACGGTCCTGCGGAGCAGCACGCCAACAGCTGCGGAATAGTGGAGCAACAGCGCCACCTACAGCATCCTTACAGAATCTGATAACGGTGGGCGTTTTTTTTCCTTTCCTTTCTTTTCTTTTCTTTTATTTCTTTCTTGTTTTCCTCTTTTCTTCCTCTTCCTTCTCTATTTTTTTAAAAGTCTTAAAGAGCCCAGCTGACATACGTGGCACCTACCAGTGACCACTTCTATTGCCATGAAAAGACAGAAGAATATGGTACATACAAAGATCACCCAGACCCAGACAACACCAGAGAGGGAGAGTGAAGAGATGGAAATGCACAATCTTCCTGAAAAAGAATTCAGAATAAAAGTCATAACCATGCTGCTGGATCTACAGAGAAATATGCAAGAGCTGAGGGAGGAAGTGAGGGAAGTCAGGAAAGACAATGCAGAAATGAGACAAGCCATCGACGGGCTTAGCAGCAGACTGGACAAGGTGCAAGAGACTGTTAATGGAATAGAAATCAGAGAACAGGAATACAGAGCAGCCCATGCAGAGAGAGATAAAAGGATCTCTAGCAATGAAAGAATTTTAAGAGGACTGTGTGACCAATCCAAACGGAACAATATTCATATTATAGGAGTACCAGAGGAAGAAGAGAGAGAAAAAGGTATAGAAAGTGTCTTGAAGAAATAATTGCTGAAAACTTCCCATGCTGGGGAAGGAAATAGACTCACAGTCCATGGAAGCCCACAGATCTCCCAACACAAGGGACCCAAGGAAGAAAACACCAAGGCACATAATAACTAAAATGGCAAAGATCAAACATAAGGACAGAGTACTAAAGGCAGCTAGAGAGAGAAAAAAGATCACCTACAAAGGAAAACCCATCAGACTATCATCAGACTTCTCAACAGAAAGCTCACAGGCCAGAGAGAATGGCATGATATTTTTAATGTAATGAAACAGAAAGGCCTCGAACCAAGAATATTGTATCCAGCACGATTATCATTTAAATATGACAGAGGTCACAGAACTCAAGAATGGACTAATAGTTACCAAAGGGAAAGGGACTGGGGAAAATGGGCGGGAAGGGAGGGATAAGAGGGAAAAAGGGGCATTACAATTAGCATATATAATGTTGGGGGACACAGGGAGGGCAGTACAACTCAGAGAAGACAAGTAGTGATTCTACAGCATCTTACTATGCTGATGGACAGTGACTGTAATGGGATTGGTGGGGGGGACCTGATGAAGGGGTAGTTTAATAACAGTAATATTGTACATGTAACTGTAGATTAATGATAATAAAATTATATTAAAAAAAATAAAAAATAAATATGACAGAGGGATTAAACAATTTCCAGACAAGTGAAAGCTGAGAGAATTTGCCTCCCATAAACCACCTCTACAGGACACCTTAAAGGAACTGCTCTAGAGGGAAGCACTCCTAAGGCTAAAAATATGTCACCAGAGAAAATAAAATCATAGCAAAGAAAGCAGACCACCCAAATACTAACTAAAGGCAAAGAATAAAATACCTAGTATATAAAGAATGGAGAAGGAAGAATAAGAAGGGAGAGAAATAAAGAAACATCAGACTGTTTTTACAATAATTTAACAAGAAAGTTAAGTTAGATTGCCAGATAGGAAGGAAGCTACCCTTGAATCTTTGGTAACCATGAATCTAAAGCCAGCAATGGCAATAAATACATATCTATTGATAATCACCCTAAATGCAAATGGACTGAATTCACCAATCAAAAGACACAGAGTAACAGAATGGATAAAAAAGCAAGACCCATCTATATGCTGCCTACAAGAAACTCACCTCAAACCCAAAGATATACACAGACTAAAAGTGAAGGGATGGAAAACGATATTTCATGCAAACAACAAAGAGGAAAAAGCAGGTGTTGCAGTACTTGTATCAGACAAAATAGACTTAAAAATGAAGAAAGTAGCAAGAGATAAAGAAGGACATTACATAATAATAAAGGGGTCAATCCAACAAGAGGATATAACCATTATAAATATATAGGCACCCAACACGGGAGCGCCGCCACATGTGAAACAAATACTAACAGAAATAAAGAAGGAAATAGACAGCAATGCATTCATTTTAGGAGACTTCAACACACCACTCACTCCAAAGGACAGATCAACCAGACAGAAAATAAGTAAAGACACAGAGGCACTGAACAACACACTAGAACAGATGGACCTAACAGATATCTACAGAACTCTGCACCCAAAAGCAGCAGGATACACATTCTTCTCAAGTGCACATGGAACATTTTCGAGAATAGACCACATACTAGGCCACAAAAAGAACTTCAGTAAATTCAAAAATATTGAAATCCTACCAACCAACTTCTCAGATCACAAAGCTATAAAACTAGAAATAAATTTTACAAAGAAATCTAAAGGCTCACAAATACATGGAGACTTAACAACATTCTCCTAACTAATCAATGGGTTAACGACCAATTCAAAACAGAAATGAAAGAATATATGGAGACTAATGACAACAACAACACAAAGCCACAACTTCTGTGGGACGCAGCAAAGGCAGTTCTAAGAGGAAAGTATATTGCAATCCAGGCCTGTTTAAAGAAGGAAGAACATTTCCAAATGAATAGTCTAAAGATACAATTACAGAAAATTGGAAAAAGAAGAACAAATGAGGCCCAAAGTCCCCAGAAGGAGGGACATAATAAAGATCAGAGAAGAAATAAATAAAAATGAGAAGAATAAAACAATAGAAAAAAATCAATGAAATCAAGAGCTGGTTCTTTGAAAACGTAAACAAAATAGATAAACCCCTAGCCAGACTCATTAAGAGAAAAAGCAAATCTACACACATAAACAGAATCAGAAATGAGAAAGGAAAAATAACGACGGCCCCCTCAGAAATACAAAGAATTATAAGAGAATATTATGAGAATCTATATGCTAACAAGACGGAAAACAGAAGAAATGGACGACTTCTTAGAAAAATACAACCTTCCTAGCCTGACCAAGCAAGAAACAGAAAAACTAAACAGACCAATCACCAGCAATGAAATTGAATCAGTAATCAAAAAACTACCCAAGAACAAAACCCCCGGACCTGATGGATTCACCTCTGAATTCTACAAGACATATAAAGAAGAAACAACACCCATCTCCTTAAACTTTTCCAAAAAATAGAAGAGGACGGAATACTTCCAAACTCATTCTATGAAGCCAGCATCACTCTAATACCAAAACCTGGAAAAGACCTCACCAAAAAAGAAAATTACAGACCAATATCCCTGATGAACGTAGATGCAAAAATACTCAACAAAATATTAGCAAACCGAATCCAAAAGGTCCGAATCCAATACATCAAGAGGATCATACACAATGATCAAGTGGGATTCATCCCAGGGATGCAAGGATGGTACAACATTCGAAAATCCATCAACATCATCCACCACATCAACAAAAAGAAGAACAAAAACCACATGATCATCTCCATAGATGCTGAAAAAGCATTTGACAAAATTCAGCATCCATTCCTGATTAAAACTCTCAACAAAATGGTACAGACGGCAAGTACCTCAATATCATAAAGGCCATATATGACAAACCCACAGCTAACATCATACTTAACAGTGAGAAGCTGAAAGCTTTTCATCTAAGATCGGGAACAAGACAGGGATGCCCACTCTCTCCACTGTTATTCAGCATAGTACTGGAGGTCCTAGCCATGGCAATCAGACAAAACAAAGACATACAAGGCATCCAGATTGGTAAAGAAGAAGTCAAATTGTCACTATTTGCAGATGACATGATACTGTACATAAAAAACCCTAAAGACTCCATTCCAAAACTACTAGAACTAAAACCTGAATTCAACAAAGTTGCAGGATACAAAATTAACACACAGAAATCTGTTGCTTGCCTATACACTAATGATGAACTAAGAGAAAGAGAAATCAGAAAAGCAATTCCATTCACAGTTGCATCAAAAAGAATAAAATACCTAGGAATAAACCTAACGAAGGCAGTGAAAGACCTATACTCTGAAAACTACAAGACACTCCTAAGAGAAATTAAAGAGGACACTAACAAATGGAAATGCATTCCATGCTCTTGGCTAGGTAGAATAAATATTGTCAAAATGGCTATACTACCTAAAGCAATCTACAGGTTGAACGCAATCCCTATCAAACTACCAACAGCTTTCTTCAATGAACTGGAACAAATAATTCTAAAGTTCATATGGAGCCAAAAAAGACCCCGAATAGCCAAAGCAATCCTGAGAAGGAGGAATAAAACAGGGGGAATTATGCTCCCTGACTTCAAGCTCTACTACAAAGCCACAGTAATCAAGACAATTTGGTATTGGCGCAAAAACACACCCACAGACCAGTGGAACAGAATAGAAAATCCAAATGTTAACCCAAACATATACAGTCAATTAATATTTGATAAAGGAGCCTTGAATATACAATGGAGAGATGACAGCCTCTTCAGCAGCTGGTGTTGGAAAAACTGGACAGCTACATGTAAGAGAATGAAACTGGACTACTGTCTAACCCCATACACAAAGGTAAACTCAAGGTGGATCAAAGACCTGAATGTAAGTCATGAAACCATAAAACTCTTAGAAAAAAATATAGGCAAAAATCTCTTGGACATAAACATGAGCAACTTCTTCATGAACATATCTCCTCGGGCAAGGGAAACAAAAGCAAAAATGAACAAGTGGGACTACATCAAGCTTAAAGGCTTCTGTACAGCAAAGGACACCATCAGTAGAACAAAAAGATATCCTACAGTATGGGAGAATATATTCATAAATGGCGTATCCGATAAGGGGTTGACATCCAAAATATATAAAGAACTCATGCACCTTAACAAACAAAAAGCAAATAATCCAATTAAGAAATGGGCAGAGGACATGAATAGACACTTCTCTAAAGAAGAAATTCAGATGGCCAACAGGCACATGAAAAGATGCTCCACATCGCTAACCATCAGAGAAATGCAGATTAAAACCACAATGAGATATCACCTCACATCAGTGAGGATGGCCAACACCCAAAACACCAACAACAATAAATGTTGGCGAGGATGTGGAGAAAAGGGAACCCTCCTACACTGCTGGTGGGAATGCAAATTAGTTCAACCATTGTGGAAAACAATATGGAGGTTCCTCAAAAAACTCGATATAGAAATACCATTTGACCTAGGAATACCACTCCTAGGAATTTACCCTAAGGATGCAACAGCACGGTTTGAAAAAGACATATGCATCCCTATGTTTATCGCAACACTACAATAGCCAAGAAATGGTAGCAACCTAAGTGTCCATCAGTAGATGAATGGATAAAGAAGATGTGGTACATATACACAGTGGAATATTATACAGCCATAAGAAGAAAAGAAATCCTACCATTTGCAACAACATGGATGGAGCTAGAGAGTAGTATGCCCAGTGAAATAAGCCAAGCCGAAAAAGACAAGTATCAAATGATTTCACTCATATGTGGAGTATAGGAACAAAGAAAAAAACTGAAGGAGCAAAATAGCAGCAGACTCACAGAACCCAGAATGGACTAATAGTTACCAAAGGGAAAGAAGCTGGGGAGGATGGGTGGAAAGGGGGGGCAAGGGGGGAAAAAGGGGCATTACGATTAGCAGATGTAATGTTGGGGGGCACGGGGAGGGCTGTAGAACCCAGAGAAGACAAGTAGTGACTCTATAACATCTGACTACACTGATGGACAGTGACTGTAATGGGGTTGGTTGGGGGGACCTGATGATGGGGGTAGTTTAATCACCATAATATTGCACATGTAATTGTAGATTAATGATACCAAAATAAACTATTAAAAAAAAAGTTCATTTCCATCTCCATATCATAGTCCATTGTGTTAGTAACCACATCTTACTGATCAACTCAGGTATGTTGATAAGCAGGCCCATGTCTAGGTTTGTGTATAAAAAGGTGTGAGAATTCAGGGAGTAGTTTTCCACTATATTCTTGGATGGTCAGATAATACCTCAAGTATTAGATTCAATTCTGGGTACCACGATTCAATCCTGGGTAAATGTTTAAAAAGCCTCATTGATAACCTGAATTGTCAATAGAGGGCAACCATGGTGGTGTGTCTGAAAGCCATGCAGTATCAGGTTTGCTGGAAGGCAGTGAGGACATTTATTGTGGAAATGAAAACAAATGGAGGTTAGACATAGACCAAGCTGTGTCACAAGACAGCGCTGGGCCAACAGCTAAGTATTTGGGGAAGGCAGCTTTCTGCTCAATAATAGTCATGACACTGGCTCGTGTTTATACAACACTTACCATCGGCCAAGCTCTGGCACATGCTTATGGCTTGGTATCCATTCGTTGAAGATAAGAACCACTTTTTTTAATGATAAGACTTGAACATGAGCTACTCGGTGAAACTGATCACTTCATGGCTGCAGACAGTGGTGATGGTGAGCCCTGGGAAGCTACATTTATGGGTTTGTTGTCTGTTTGAAAAGCCCTCCTCCATGGACATACAATGGGGAAATGACAGCCTCTTCAACAGCTGGTGTTGGCAAAACTGGACAGCTACATGCAAGAAAATGAGACTGTATTACTGTTTAACCCCATACACAAAAGTAAACTCGAAATGGATCAAGGACCTGAATGTAAGTCATGATCCCATAAAACTCTTAGAAGACAACATAGGCAAAAATCTCCTGAATATAAGCATGAGCGACTTCTTCCTGAACACATCTCCTCGAGCAAGGGAAACAGAAGCAAAAATGAACTCATGGGACTATATCAAACTAAAAAGTTTCTGTACAGCAAAGGACACCATCAACAGAACGAAAAGACATCCTACAGTATGGGAGAATATATTTGTAAATGACATATCTGACAAGGGGTTAACATCCAAAATACATGAAGAACTCACACACCTCAACACCCAAAAGGCAAATAACCCGATTAAAAAATGGACAGAGGATATGAAGAGACAGTTCTCCAAAGAAGAAATTCAGATGGCCAACAGACACATGAAAAGTTGCTCCACATCACTAATCATCAGGGAAATGAAAATTAAAACCACAATGAGATATCACCTCACACCAGTAAGGATGGCCAGCATTGAAAAGACTAAGAACAACAAATGGTGGCGAGGATGCAGAGAAAGGGGATCCTTCCTACACTGCTGGTGGGGATGTAAACTAGTTCAACCATTGTGGAAAGCAATATGGAGGTTCCTCAAAAAACTAAAAACAGAAATACCATTTGACCCGGGAATCCCACTCCTTGGCATTTACCCAAAGAATACAACTTCTCATTTTCAAAAAGACATATGCACCCCTATGTTTATTGCAGCACTTTTTACAATAGCCAAGATATGGAAGCAACCTAAGTGTCCATCAGTAGATGAATGGATAAAGAAGTGGTACATATACACAATAGAATACTATTCAGCCATAAGAAAGAAACAAATTGTACCATTTGCAACAACATGGATGGAGCTGGAGGATATTATGCTCAATGAAATAAGCCAGGCAGAGAAAGACAAGTGCCAAATGATTTCCCTCATTTGTGGAGTGTAACAACGAAGCAAAACTGAAGGAACAAAATAGCAGCAGACTCAGAGACTCCAAGAAGGAACTAGTGGTTACCAAAGGGGAGGGGTGTGGGAGGGCGGGTGGGGAGGGTGGGAGAAGGGGATTGAGGGGTATTATGTTTAGTACACATGGTGTCGGGGAGCACAGGGAAAACAGTGTATCACAGAGAAGGCCAACAGTGAATCTGTGGCATCTTACTACACTGATGGACAGTGACTGCATTGGGGTATGGGTTGGGACTTGATAACATGGGTAAATTAGTAACCACATTGTTTTTCATGTGAAACCTTCATAAAAGTGTATATCAATAATACCTTAATAAAAAAAAAGATTCCTCCATGATTTTTTGTGACTTGATAGCTTTTTTCTTCTTTTTGATGAATAATATTCTGTTGCATGAATGTGTCACAGTTTACCATCACCTATTGAAGGATATTTTGGTGGCAATAATGAATAAAGCTGATGTAAACATTCCTGTGTAGCTTTTTGTGTAAACACACATTTTCAGCTCATTTGGGTAAACGCTTAGAAGAATGATTGCTGGATTGTGTAGTAAGACCATGTTTAGCTTTGTAAGAAAATGCCAAAATGTCTTCTAGAAGTGGCTGTACTATTTTAAATTTCCATTAGCAATGAGTAAGAATTACCATTGCTCCACACATCCTTGTCAGCATTTGTTATTGTCAGTTTTTTTATTTTTTATTTTTTTATTTTGGCTATTTTAACAGATGTGTAATAGTAATTTGATTTAATTTGCCATTTTCCAGTGATATATGATATTGAACATCTTTTCATGTGCTATTTTCCATCTGTGTATTTTCTTTGGAGTCATATCTGTTGAAATCTTTTGCCCATTTTTAAATTGGGTTGTTCATTATCTCATCATTCAGTTTTAAGAGTTGTTTGTATATTTTGGTCCTTAATCAAATATGTGTTTTGTTAATATTGTCTCTTAGTCTGTGGCTAGTTTTTTAATTCTCTTAACAGTGTCTTTTGCCTAGCAGAAAATTTTAATTTTAATAAAATCCAGATTTTTTTCCCATGGATAGTGTCTTTGATACTGTATCTAAAAATTTCTTCATCAAAGCCAGGATCACCTAGATTTTCTCCTATGCTATCTTCTAGAAGTTTTGTAGTTTTTTTTTTTTTACATTTAGGTCCCTGATCCATTCTGAGTTAATTTTTGTGGAAAGTGTAAGGTCTATGTCTAACATCCAATTATTCTATCACCATTTGTTGAAAACCTTATCCCTTCCTTATTGAATTGACTTTACTCTGTTGTCAAAGATCAGTTGACTATATTTGTATGGGTGTGAGTATTTTTCTGAGTTTTTAAATCTGTTCTATTGATCTATACGTCTTCTCCCCCCTCACCCCTAATACCATGCTGTCTTGATTACTGTAGCTCTGTAAGTCTTGATACTGGGTAGTGTCAGTCCTCCAACTTTGTCTTCCTCCTCAGTATTGTGTTGACTATTCTGGGTATTTTGGTTTTCCATATGTACAGTTAGGATCATCTCGCCAATATCCAAAAAACTTACTGGAATTTTGATTGAAATTTCATTTACTCTACAGATTAAGCAGAGTTGATCATCCTGACATCTTGACAATATTGGGTCTTCCAACCCATTAACATGGAATATATTTCCATTTACTAAGATCTTTGATTTTCTTCATCAGAGTTTTGTAGTTTTCCACATACAGATCCTTTATACATTTTGTTAGATTCATTCCCTATGTACTTCATATTTTGTTAAATTTTATATGTACTTTAATTTAAAACAGAGCCTCATGCAAAGTAGTTGACAAAACATTGTATTCTTGTCAGTGAAATAAGAGGAGCAAGCCTTGTGTCAAGGAAAGGATTGATTTAAGTAGTACAGGTCCCTACAGCTAAAGCTGAGAACATGACTGGAGTAGGGACTGGAGCTGGAGACCAAGAAGGTTGCTTTATGGAAGTGGATCCAGTTGTCTCATTTTATGTTCAAAATTAACTTATATCTGACCTCATCGGTCAGGTAACATGATTTCATAAAGTCATGACAAAATAGTTAAGGAGCTACGTGTTTGAAATATACATGGGATCTATTAGTTAGCTACAGTAATCATTTACAGATGGAGTGATTATTCCCTGTTCTCGGTGATCATGTAGTCTCACTTTTATACCACTTGAACACATTTTGTTAAATACAACCTTTTAAACATCAAACTTCTAAGATGCATAGGAATCGTCATGCATTTGCATGCTGCCCTTTCTTTCTTTAGAGTTTCTGATAACTTCCTACTTCAGAGAAAACTTTGTAGGCTCATTGGAGAGTAGAAAATTTTCTTTGACCTCATTAGTTACACAATTTTATATTCAACCATTGCTTTGCAATAAACATATTCCCCTCTCCACATACATGTACATTCATGGAAAGTTTATGTCACTATTTGGGTCTTTGGCTGCCACTGTTGTTTATCACATATTGTCAGATCTTAAAGAGTAGGTCCAACAGAGAAATACACTGAAGCAGGCATTGAATAAATCCTTTAAACACAATAATGATTGCCTATGGAGGAGCTAGGCCAACAGGCTTAATGCCAACAAAATGAGGCCAATATCAGCATAACAACTCGAGCACAATGCTATTAGTATCAGCATTTTAGTAATAGAGTAATATTATTGCACTAGTGGAGAATGGACCTTGGATAAGCTATCAGACACCTTGCTGGCTCAGAGTCACTCAAAATGTGCCTTCTGGGGGTCAGGACATGTGGCACGATCCAATAGTGTGAGACAAATGGGCACTTCAACAGTATCTGATGGCATATGCATACTGTTTCTTGCCAGAGGGTATTTTAAAATTTCAATTTAATAAAATAATATGGCAAAATGTGTAATGGAAAGACCGAATTTCTTTTTTATTTTAATCTCTGTGTGCTTTCTGTATTAGGAGACCTGAGAAGCTTTGGAATAAGGAGTATAATTCCATGTACTGCTACCAGTAAGTTAATGCCTGTCCCATGTGCAGAGTAGGATGCCAGCTTTGATCTGATTCCCAGTCTTTACAGACCTTGCCACACAGCATGGGGACACAATCTTCACTTGCAAGCTTGGCCTTCTCTCAAACTTTAGGTCACATCCTAAAAGTTTTAGCTTTACAAGAGAATGGGATGAACGTAGAGGCACTGGTGCTTAAACAAGTCATGAAACAAAGAACCACAACCCAGCTGTAGATATTACAACCTTATTCCATTGACAAAGATGATGTTAGTGAGGCTTTGAGCCTTTGGGGAGCTAAATGCTCCCTTGGGAGTGTTTCCCTCGTGATATTCTTCTCTTCTTAATCTGATGGATTCAAAAGTAATTGCTATTTTTCTCAAGACCTAGATTCTTATCTCTGTACCCAAGGCTACTGCCTGAGAGAATTCCCCCAACTACCAACTTGTTCTGATCTCAGAATAGTGACAGGTCATGGGTACTAATGCCAAGCATCACTTGACTTTTCAAAGGCAATGGCACTCTTATTTAAAAAACTCATTAAAAGTATTTTGGCTCTGAACTAACACCTATTATTTTATCCCATGAGCTGTCAATATCTTATTTTGTTTACTCCACATATATGAATCATTTTTCCATTTTCATCTGTATTATGCACTGGAGATTTAGTGGTGAGTAAAAAAGACATGATCTTGTTGCTCTGTATATACAAATATGCAGAAGACCTTCATTCTTACAGAAACAACAAGAAACCCACCAACAGAGATAAAAAAACAAACAAATTTTTCTACAGTGTTAAAAAGAACAGTAGACAAGGAAGCCCTGATGAATTCTAGAAGGAAATGAAACTTTCACAGGTGAGCAGAAAACTATGGTGTTTCTGTACCAGGGGCCAGCTTCCTGGTGTGGGTGGGGTGAATGGAAGAAGTAGCCTGACACAGATAGACTCAGTAGAGACGAAGAGAAATCAGCTGGTACTTAGACAAAAATGTGGACTAGGGAATCAGATTGAAATCTGAAAGAGTCACATACACACACAAAAAATTACTTGGCCTGAAAATTTTCTCCTCACTACAAATTTTGCCAAGAAAGTGGCAGTGGGTGAAGATCTGGAAAATGGAGAGAAATTGGAGGCTTCTGTACATTGATGTTTGAATTCTAGGGATTTGCCTAAGTTGAATCAAAGGAAAGAACAAAAGTATTTTAAAATGAGAGTCCAACTGTGTCCCAACTAATGTACTGATAAGATTTAAAAGAGTTAATTTTGCAATGGCAGACTAAAAGTTTAATTAATCATAGATGAACTCAAACAAATGAAAACTGAATTCCGGGACCAGGTCAACTTGATTCGAGCTATAGAGAAAGTAAGTGGCTTATAATCACCACAAAATAAGCAAAATAGAAGAAAAAATGTTATGTCTCAGTCTCCACTGTTCAATGTTCTTGTCAGGGTGATGCCCTGTCAGCTGCTTCCTCTTGTTTGGTGCGGTATTTTCTACCACAGAGGACATTTTTGTATATCAACTTCGGGGCTTTTGCAGACTATATTTTAAAAAGGCTTTCCAAACATAGCCTAGGATTGTGTATGTGTGTGCCCATTTTTACATTCTGGCTCCTGTATATCTTTGCTGAAGAATATTGACAGTGTATCTTTCTCACACTACCAAAGGATGAACATTAAGCTGGTTTTATTTTTGTCAACTGAGTGGCATGAAAGAATTCTGATAACCTTTCAAGTAGAAGTTTTGGCATTGTGGAATTGAAGTTAAGCTCTGGAAACCTGAAATTTCCACCACTTCCCAGCTGTGAGACCTTGGGTAAGGTGCTTAAACATACTACACCTCACTTTCTTTGTCTGTACAAGGGAAAATAGTGTTACTCTAGAAGTGTTATTGGGAGGATAAGATGAGATGTTGACTTGGAAAGCACTTTGTAAGTTATGAGCTGCTATAAAACAGTAATTATTCTTTATTGCATATACTTTATGTGATGAGATGTGAAAAATGGGAGGGAATATCATAATTAATGTCGTGGTGATAGAAGTGAATAGAAAAAAGTAGGAAGTACTTTCCTTGTGTCATAAGGAAAGTGGTTGCCAGAGCTTTCCATCCTGATTTTCCCCACACTGACTCCAGTAAACACAAAACAAAACAAGATAAAACTCCTTCATGAGGTGGTTGAGAGCACATCATGAAAACAGGGAAGTCAAAGGTCTTCCTTAATTTTTTGGTAAATGGAACAATCTAACCAGAATCAAATACATTTTACGCAAAGCGAGTATAAGGTGAAATTTAGTTCTGGGGTAAAACTTTTAAAGGCCTAAATGTTGCCTCCTCTCCTCTGGCCAAAAATAGTTGCTTATTAGTTTCTCATGTTTTCACTCCAGAAGTAGTTTGTATTCATGTGCAATGAGGGTGATAAAATGCATTTTCCTTTCTCACTCATATGATTATTTTTTCCTGGCTTATCTTTCAGTGAAAACATCAAACTCTTCAGCACTGGAAGGTCTAAAATGCTGACTCACGGCTGAGTCCTTTTTAGGGGAACTTGTCTTCATTAAGTTCTCCATTAATAGTACAAATCTGTTGCCTGATTGAAATGTCCTATGAAGTGCCCTTTCTGCTCAAATCTGGAAGTCGTCCTCCATAGCAAATGTTTTGAGATATTCCTTCTGATTCTGTGGAATAAAATATGGTCCAGATTTGACAAGTGAAGATTAAGTTGGAGCAGGTCCTGGTGTCCCCTCCCTTCATGGCTGAGGAGAGGCCCACAGCATGGCAGGCTGTGCAGATGCTGTTATTAGAGCAGCCATCAAAACGATCTCCCCTCAACCCGCACCTGCTGAGGAGCCAAGGACAAGACCGGAGACTGTAATGGGAAATGATCTCTTGGACAACATGGTTCTGAATCATAATTAGAAAGTAGTGCAGGTTTACATATATTTGAAACACCTTGAAAAAAATTCAAATACAGATATGCTTGGGAAAAATCTTAATTTCAAAGGAATTAAATCTAACTTTATTAACGTTTGGAGACTTTTGTTAACTAATGGCAATTAAGCTATATTGACTTTTGAAAACATGTTGAATGATGCTTGCAAACTAGCGAGTCATTTTCCTCTGCAATTATATCCTTTCAAAGTAGTCCCATGAGAGGACTCAAGTCTTATTTTAACAATCCTATCAATGCTTAAAATATTTCCTGAAATATGTATTTTGGGGGTTTATCTTCAGAGTATTTTCTGCGTGACCTTCTTGATCAGACTTGTCTCCAAATGAGCCTTGTCTATTTGGGGAAATGAAATCTGCCCTCAAAGATAAAGATTTTCTTCCACTGAGGACATTTTCCTATATTAACTTCAGGCTTTGAAGGCTATATTTTAAAAGAGCTTTTCAAGGATTGGCAGTATTGTTGAAGATAAGCATACAGTCTTTCTGACTATGTCTAAGGGTGATTCCCTTACCCGGGTTTACTCAGAACTTTCACACTTTTAGTACTGAAAGTTTTGCATCCTACAAAACCTCTCAGTCCCAGGAAAACAGAAAAGATAGTCTACCCTAGAAAGAGGGTTATTTTTATTTGGATGATGGTAATCTTAGACTCTCTTGGACTCCATTAAGGTATATAGAATTTATAGCTTAGCATACAACAGCCCAGAATACGGACAATATCTTCTAGCTTCCTTTCCAGCTAGGTGCTGTCATGTGACTAAGGACTGGACAATGAGACTTAAGGGTAATACATGGAAATTCTGGGAAGCATCCTTCAAAAGAAAGGATGTACCCTACTTCTACCTTCCCCACACTGGCAATCATATTAGATAATGAGATGATCTTGGGGAGGAAAGTCACAGCCAGTGGATCCTGGGGCACTGTCACTGTGGAGTGCCATATGAGCCCTGGACTATTTATCTCTATACTATTTGATAGAGAGAGGAGTAAATATATTTTTTAAGCCACTGTTATTTGAGGGTTTTCTGATACCCAAAGCTGAATCAAATCCTCTGATATGATAGTAAGTCATTTTAACAAGAGACATGATTTTTTTTTCAACTCCTTCATGGTCAGAAGAAAACTTGGATCTTAGAGCGAAACCCTAGATGTTAGACCTGAATCCTCATGTTAGTTTTGCAACGTTTACCTGTCTACAGATTCACAACGTTCTAAATTTAAAGTTTAATTCTAATTGATCTTAATTTAAAGTATAGAACACAGGTCAAATTGAGGTCTTACAAAGGAAGACGAGCAGACATTTTCTGTAAGTTTTTGTAGCAACCCTTTCCAGAGATTTTGGGGTGGGGATTTTATAGAGTTTGGGGTAATATTGAAACTCTTTAGCATCCTGCCTTTAATGGCAGCCCCACTCTCTTGGCGCTCCTTGAATTCTAATTATTCCTCCTCAGATTGCTTTGTGGACACTTCTTGCTTCAATATTTTTTCACGTACTTCTCTTCATCTTTGACCCAATACTTTTTTCCTTTTATACCACAATTCTTAATTGATCTTATCTTTTTCTATTACTGAAATAAACAATTTATTTAAAGCCAAGTTGTATACACATTGGATTTATATCATTCTTTATTTTACCTTTATGTAGATCCTGGCCCTTTTCTTAACTCATGACTTATTTGCCTCTGCCTCAGTTCTAGCTGTTTCCCTAAATACAAATGTGAATTGCCTACTAAATAGTAACTTTCTATTTTTAAAATACTCTTTATTTGCTCTTTTCTTCCCTATCTAAAAGAAACCACTTTTAATTTCTCTTAGTTTGGGCCAGGGATTTCAGATGTTTTGGCCACAGTGCAAATACTGCAACTCAACACACACACACACACACACAAACACACATGGGCGTGTGCAAGAAGAATGGAATATAATTGAATAATTGTCAATATCATACAGTAAGAATAAATAATCTTTAAAATTTGTTTAATTTTATGTACACACACACATACACAATTACTGTATTAGAAGGATTTGGCTTTCTAGCCTCTTCTATTCCAGTCTATGTTATTCTCTTCGATTTGGCTCAAATGAATATTTAACAAATCAACAAAATTAATTTCATAATCCACTAACAGATCATGATGTACGATTTGAAAAACACTCATTAAAATAGTCTCTACAGAAGAGAGGAGAAAGGGAGAATGTCCTTGATATTTTCCAGGACCCAAGGAATCTTCTAAAAGGTCAGATAAAATAATAACCACTGGTAGCTGTGTTTATGGTATCAAAACTATGTTTTCAGTATGAAAGTGGATAGAGGATTGGGTCTCATCTGTTTTTGTATGGTAAACTACTGTGATAACACTAATGATTTCCACAATTGTATCTCTAGCCTAGACTTTCTGTTTCAAGTTCGTATAGTCAGTTTGTGCAATACTCTGGCAACTTTCTGGTGATGAGATACTCTATATGTAACCCATACTGTTCAAAATTCAAACTGATTAAAAAGAGCACTTTCTCCCTAAAACTGTCTCCCATTCTGGATTCTCTGTTTTTCTACTTGAGTGATATGAGCACTCATCCAAGTTAGAAAGCTGTCATTCCCAACTCTGCCTCTTTCCTCACTCTCCAACCCCAAAGCCCATGTTTTATTACTCAATCAGGCTTGCAAATTCTGGAGCTTAAATATTTGTTGAATCTTCTCATGTACTTCAATCCTATTGATTCTGTCCAGTTTCTGACTTTCCCTATGCCTCCATTTGGATTACTATTAAAACTTTCAAACCACTTTACTGCTCTAGTTTTGTCTGCCTCAGATCCCACTTCTCTACACAGGATCATCTCCATTTTAAATCTGACTGTGATGTTCCCTTAATTAAAACCTTTCTATGACTTCACATGACATACAGGATATAATCCAAGTTCTTGAGTGTGGTCAAGTAGTTCCAGTGCTCTGGTCTCGCTTATCACTCCAGCTTCATCTGCTGCAGATGCCTTAAAATTGGTGTTCTGTCAACACAAAACTGCTCTAGCACACACAGTATGCTGAGTCTCACATCTATGCTTTTGCTAATGTTTCCCCTGCCCCTTCTCCATCGCCAACTTTTAAAACTAATTTCAGATGTCTCCCCTTTTAAAAGGTTTGCCTGACATCTCCCTCCAGGGTGAATTAAATACTTCTTTCTTCTGCTCCCAAAATGTTTTATGATTTTTCTTCCATTCTACTCATGTTTTTCTAGTTATCTGTTTAAATATGTCTTTTTCTTAAGACACATAGTAAGCCCTCAATAAATACATGTTTAATGAATGCATGAATTAATTAATATATTGACTGAACTGACATGGTAGTAACATAGAACATGGAACAGGGACACAACAGAAATAAATTTTATTTAATTCTGGATATGAGATGAGCTGGAAAGAACTACTACTATCTGAAAGTTCTGATTTATCTGATTTTGCTAGCTGGATAGGTGTATACTTTGCCTTCTATACTTGTACATATGATTTCCCTAAATTGGAGACTTAGAGATGGTGGCCTTTGCCTCGAGGGGAAAAGATCCCAGTTCACATTGTTTTCAGTTGACTGTAAGCAGAGTTCATTCAACAATGTTTCAAGCGTTAGACACTGATATTCTTCCTGCCAAGGGAATTCATTCAACCAATTTTACATTTTGTTACACTATACTTTATGCAAATTATACAAATTCTTAGAAAAACAGTCCATTTGAATGGCTCAAAGATTATTTCTGACTAAAAGGAAATTGGCCTAACTCAACTGTGTGTAATATTTAGCAGGAAATTAACTAGCTTTAGAGTGAAAAAAAAATGATCTCAAATATAAACACCCCTTCTTCTAGCACCTTAAAGAAATGTTAAACAATTTATAACTTTTTATTCATGACACTAAATTTTGCTCCAATCCCTTTTAATTTTTCAGCATAACATTCAATTATAGTATATCATAATAGAAGTATCTTTTCTTTTTTTTTAATTGAGTGTGTGTTTCAGCACATTTTTTGTCAAGGCTTAGTCTACTTGTCAAAAGAGATTGACAGTAACCAGCAGAAATACTCAGGCAGAGGAATAGCAAAACCTGTATATTACTAATGCTTGAGAAATTTTGGTTTCTAATCCTGTTAGTAGACCTCAAGCTAGGACCACATGTCACAAAGGAGGTAGGCAGATCAGCCTTTGCACAAGCAACTGTTTCTTTGTATGACAAGACCAGTCTGGCTAAAACACAGTGAATATGGGAAAGTGTGGGGACATGAGGTTGGAAAAGTATCTAAGTGAAAGGATAGGAATAGGGATGATCTGTCAATGGCGGGTACCATAAAAGGATTATAAATAGAAGATGTAGGCGAAAGTTCTCTTCCATTGTTCTTCTTGGGTCACATGTAGCTGGCACTGTATGACATGGCTGGGGTAACATCTCTCTTGGACTGAGACTAGACTGCTCTTGAAAAGCCAAGTAGGAACTAGAGAGCCCCAGTTTGGGGGACACTAATGCTTGAAGGGCTAAGAAAAGCCTATGAAGCTCATGCATGTTCTGGTGTAAGTCACCAGGATAGAAAATACTGTAGTGACTTGAGGATAAAGGTTACCCAGTGTATATTTTTTTAGAGAATCCTTTCAGATTGGGATTGTAACATGGTTTCTGAATTTAAGGATACTTTATTCTTTTTCATCTGTCACTACTAAAATGAAATGACTATATTTACCATTTTAAATAACCATGTCTGTTTTTTTGACATAGCTACCATGCAAGCAAGAAGGGGTGGAAGAAAGATTGCCAGCGATAGATATATATACAAATCCATATGTACTTACATTTAATATAAATTTGACAGTGAGATTTAATATTTGCTGGCATTTACTCTGATGTTTTTCTTTGTCTTAAAGAACTGAGGCTGATTTTCAAAATGATTTATCCCTATGGCTCACACTAATACATCACCAGTTTAAAATTTTGCTCTTACAGCTGTAGCATTATCCACATGCCACAGGAAAACAAACCTTTTTAATATATGAAGGGTGTCAATGTTAGTCATGTGATTTGTAATGCTTTTGCTTAAATATTGATTTTTTTCAAATTCAATTTTTATTGATTTCTCTTAAATATTAATCATTTCTAATGACAGCTTAAAAAATAGGCTGAGTCCCTTGAACATTCTTGCTATCCACTCCTTGTAGAAATAGTGTTCAATTTTAGTATGCTTCAAATTAAGTCAAACAAAAACATACTGCTTTTTCATTTAAAGGTTTAATGTCATAAATCAAAATTCTGTTCATGCTGAATCAAGGGATTTATGCAGGGTACTAACTGTAGCTATGCAGTTTCTCCATGAACCATCCAGTGTCATCTATGATCTCTAGCCACTTTCTCTCTAACTTACCACCATAGTGGCTTCATGGAAAACCCTTCCTGGCCTTTGGGATATTAGTTGTTCTATAGCCTCAGTGAAGCTTACTGGGCCCAACTTAACTATGATGACTAGAAAGTGATGTCAACAGTTCCCAGTGACTAGGCTTATAGGATAATAGTGTGTGGAAGGTGCCTTTATTCTTCTTGAAAACTAAAGAAATGTCACTTCCCCACCTTGGGTGTTTTAAATTTTTGATTGGAAATCAGCACTTCTGACTGAATGGGAGTTAAACCTGGCAATGATTAGCTGTGGGACTTCTTTCCATCATTTAACCCCTCTGACCTTGGTTTTCCCTTCCAGAACATGGAGGAAATAATGCCTGCCACCGGCTGTCAAGGAGTTGGCATGGATTAAGTAAATTAGCATCAGTGTCCCCTTGAGAGATGAGCAGGACAGTCAGTTCCCAGCTGTCCTGAGGATTTGTATCCAGTTTTTCTCTCTACATGGAGATTTGGGGATGTATTTATCCACACAAGCAATTTATAAGTGGTGGCTGGATTTCAATACAGTTCACAAAGCCTTTTAAACCCAAAAAGCAGCTAAAAATAAGGTATTTTTATATGAATTCAAGATTAGTAAATTAAATATTTTTTACCTTTAAAGTAAAAAAAAACAAGAAATATTGTTGAAGTACTAGAAATTACCTTAAAGAGAGAGACAACAAAACAAGATAGAATTTTTTCTTTTGGGTTTTTGTGATGATATTTGAGAATAATTAAAAGGCAATGAAGATAGGGGTTAATTACAAAATTAAAGAATATTTCTGTACACTATGCATTTATTAATTAATAGCAAATTTTGAGAAACATTTTTTTCCACATCTAATGTTTATTTATATCTAGTATAGAAAATTTGGAAAATAAAGCTACAGACGCATATAAAAATGATCTTTCACCAACCAGAGATACGCATTATGAACTTCTTTGCCTTGGTTCTTGATTTAAACTAAACAAGACATTTAACTTTGCCTTTCTTAGATAAAAGTGCCCCACCAACACTATTCTTGTATTTAGCCATCCTGGTAAAATTTCTTTGTCTCACAAATAAGTCAGGGTTCAAATACAGCTTAATAAGAATGTATTCAAGCATCTGGTATGGTCACAATGGTGAAGATGGAATCCTGAAGGGTGGGAAGTTAATCAGAAAAAGGATATGGAAGAAGCAGCGGGTCACAAGGGCCAGAGTTAAAAAGAGGACACAGTATGTTTGTAAATATAGTTCGTTTTGTATGTGAACCACTAATGAATTTACAGGTTTATTCCTCTTTTGTTATAGACCTGATTTAGCTAAACCTGGGTTCCTAGTCTAGGCTCTACCACTTAGTTGCTGTGTAACTCTAGACAAAATTTAACTTCATTTTTAAAAATTGGGGTAAAGGTTACATAACATAAAATTAACCATATTCAAGTGTACAGTTCAGTGACATTTAGTTCATTCACCATGTTGTCAACCATTACTTCTATCTAGTTCCAGAACATTCTTACCACCCCAAAAGGAAACTTGTACCTATTAAGCCATTACTACTCATTCCCCCTTCCTCCCAGCCCTGGAAACCACTAATTTGCTTGCCATTTCTATGGATTTACCTACTCTGGATATTTCATATAAATGGAATCATACAATCTGTGACCTTTTCTACTTAACTTCTTTAACTTCTTTCTGAGCCCCAGTCTCCCCCACTAGCTTTCTGACTTACCATGTACCTTACTGGATCATCAAATGAATTAAAATGAAATTATGTGCATGAAATACCAAACAGAAACCCTGCAGCCATGCAGGCTGTCCAGTTGTTCCTGTTTCAGCTTGGTTTTAAACCATTGCATATATCTCTGTATGTGTACAGACGTTATACTAATCTGGGAGGACTTACTTAAAATAAGCTTTTCTTTCTGTCACCAATTAACTGCCCTCATGACCCCATTCATGTTGATGTTCAGGGATTTTCATCTTGGCCTGTGGCGCTGCCATGTTCCCTCACCTCCTCTCCTGCCTTCTTTTCTAAACACAGTTGTATTTCCACCCATTTGGTGGGTCCTGGGAATTTTCTTTTCATATCTGTGAAAACAGCACACTGACAAGCTTCTCCTTGGCATGACACAGCATGTGTGAATCTATGTTATGTCCAAGTGACTTTGTTATAGTTAATTCGTTAAACGCCTTTGGAGAACAGACGTGGCATTCCCCGCTGAGCAGCCGGCACAGCTGTGCAGCCAGGCACTGGCCAAACAGAACGCAGTGTGAAGTGTGTATTCAGAGCCCAGAGACGGTGCTCAGGGCTGAGCCCCTGAAAGTTTACTGGCCTCTCTTTGGGGATACGCAGTGTAACTTGTCCTGAAGCCCTACATGGCCCATAGATCTTATGTTGTAAGATGCACGGCTGTGAAGGTTTAATAGACACAAACAAACAGGAGGGGATGCCCAGGAGTGAAGTCGCAATGCTATCTTGCTCTATACTCTTCCCTCCTTTTCTTTCTTTTCCTTTTTCTTCTTTTTTTTTTCTTTTTCTTTTCGTTATCCTAATATTTCCCCTCCATCTCCACAGCTGCTTTGATCTTGGTATGGTACCCCTTTGACAATTAAGCGATGGGACTGCCCGACAAGTCATTATGAAGGGAGCTGGACTTTAAAAAGAAATAAACTAAACCTTAAACACCATCCGTGGGAGCCAGAAGAGACCATGCACCACTACCTTGTCTTGGCTAGACAGTGGGTGGGCAAAAATGACTCTGTGCACAAGCTTCAGTAAGCACTCCTAATAAAGTTCCCCCAGCTGAGATGATCAAAGGCTGCTTTCCCTGAACCCAGCCTCTGAATTGTGAAAGTCAGCCTGGCATGCAGAGGTCAGAATCACAAGTCTCCTGGAAATACGCCATACAGGCCAGGAGCTGATTCCTGCTGTCATCAGTAGGAGAACAAGCACAGGCTGGACATAAAGACTTCCAGGGAGTGGGTATGATGAGACAGACTATCAGCAAACTTGGTCTCTCCTTGCATGTCCCATTTTTTTGGTTTTGGATCTCTTCAGCTAAGTGATAATGGTGAAAAGGAATACCTTAACATGGAAAAGATGTTAAGAATCTCATGAAAAAGGATCTTTCATAATTCCCAGGAAGGTTTGTGGAATTCTGGAATTTCTCAATCTTCCTGTTTGGTTGAAGGAAAGTCTGCCTACAAGTTTGTCTCTTAAAGTTGTTTAGGAACATTCGGTATAAAAAAGAAGTTTCTGGAGAGTTCTGATTAGACCATATGTGTATGTGTGCAAGGGGTGCTCCAGGCACTATGGTAAATACATGTTATATTCTATATTTCAACCAACGTGAGATGAGTATTTGGGAAAATTGAGATTGAGAAAAGGAAAATGACATGCCTAAATGGGTCAGATAGCTAGTAGGTGTCAAGATCAAAATGTGAAGCCTGGTCCCTCTGATTCTAAACGGTGCCATACATCTCGGAAGTACCTACCTAAAACCTAGTTTCCCTTCCTCACTCTGATTCCCTAAGGGCCCATTCATTCAACAAATGTAGATCGGATAATTTATGCATGCAGACAAAGCTCTGGAGGGCATAAAGGGGACGAACAAAGTTCCTGTCCTCAGGGAGCTCACAGTTTAGATGAGGCGGTAAGCCATGGCCTCAGATACCTAGAGCAGAGGCCCTAAGTGCTGGGGCAAGTACCAAGGAGGGAAAAGCTGACCTCCAGCTGGAGCACTGAGGAGGGTTCACAGAGCAGTGGGACTAGAGCTTCCTCTGAAGGGGGTGGAGAGAATAGAAAAATGGAGACAAGGGAAGAACACCAGCTGGCAGAACAGAAAAGAAAGGTGCAGAGGAAGGGATTTAGGGGCCCAGATGAGGAGCGGTGGGACTCTCAGGTTGTCTGGACTGTAAGCTAAAACCAGCCAGGTCTGGACCTCAGTCCGAGGAGTTTGGATTTGGTGGTTTACTTAGTATTGGATATTTGCAAGGGAGGAAATGAATAATGATGAAAAATTAGGCCACAGGTCACATATGGATGATTGGCAAGCAGATGCCCAAAGGCTGAGCAGTGTTTTGTTTGACTAGCACAATAATTTTTTAAACACTTGAGTAATTATTTAAAATAAAACTTTCACATAAAAATAGGGATTTCTAAATTATGTGGAACAATTTTTGGCATTTGGTGTGACGACAAAGGGCTGCAGCGGTTCCTTGGACTGGCAGGCATCTTGCCTCTGAGACACTGAGCGTGGCTGACTGCAGAATCCCCGGGCCCTGAGAATCAGGTCCTGTCAGTTTGGTTTGCTTGCTGCAAGTCAGGTTCACACTGCATTTTAACTCAGCCCAGGGAAAGCACAAGCATGGTAGGATCCAAAGCAGAAATACCACGGATTCATTACAGCTAGGGGCTTCAGTGGCAAGTCTGTCTTACAAATTGCTTATACTTGAATCTGTTATTTCCTAAGTTAAAGTTTATAATCGATGTCTTCAACATTTAGACTCTAATCAAATAATACTATACTTTGTGTCAAAAAGAACTTGACAATTTAAATGAATTTGCCCTAATGACACAAATATTATTACACAAAATAAGAAAAAATGAGAAGGGGTTTTAAAAGGTTATTTATTACTTTGGGATTACAATCCTGACATGACTCAATATTATTTATAATGACAAGCCCATTGTTTATAATAACATACCCTCAAAACTGAGTTGTCCCAGACATGAAACAATAAGCCACTCTTGGAATTTATCAGACTCCCCACAGCAATCATCTGACCTGAAAAATCTTTCCCTTTAGTGAAGAGGCATGGCATCTGTCACAAAGTTCATTCACAAACAGTGCTGAAAATTGACTATAAAGAGAATTGAGAGACAATAGTAACATCCATAGTTACCAACTGTTCAGCGTTTCCTAGAGACCATTTCTTGCTGGGCATTTATTAGTCTTTGACCTTGGCCAAAACCCTCAGCCTCTCTGTTCCTCAGTTTCCTCACATGTAAATTGGTATAATGACAGAACCTGCTTCATAGGATTGTTATAATTATAAAATAGGCTTGTATATGGAAACCACTAGTGCCTGGCATAGTAAGTAACACTTAAGTGTCTCTTATAGCTTTTACTGATTGCCTAGAACTAGCTTCTATAATTTGCATGTTATCTAATTTAATTTTATCTTTTTAACAACTTTCTTGTAAGTACATTTTTGCATTTTTATAGATGAGGAATCAGAGGCACATGGAGGTTAAATAATTGGCCTAGAATTTCACAGCTAATAAGAGGCAGAGATTTGAACCTAGGTTGTCTGGCATTGAACCACTGTCATATGCTAGTATCAGACCATATCTCTAACTTTCATTGAAACTGTTGTGTTCCTGGTGGAGATGTTGAACTTCAAAAATATTAATGAAGAGGATTATTTCCATCTCTCTACATTTCAACCAAGATTCTTCAACCTGGCTTCTAACACCTTTCTTTCAGTATCTTCAGCTTATTACATGGTATGTCCTTACAAACACTCTGTGCTCCAGCCATAAAATAGCCCAAATTTGTTTTTCCATTTATTTCCACAGAAAACAGTGAAATCAGCTATATAATTTCAGCTTCACAGATGATTACAGAGGGATTTACAGAAGTTCAGTATGAGATTGTACAACCAGTCAGAACTGTCATCCATTCCACAAGTACCTGCATGTCCCTCCAGGAGCTTAAGTTGCTCACTGACTGGTGTGAAAGATGAGGCATGAGCAGTCACAGGGGAGTGTGGGTGGTGCTAGGATAAGGGTGTGGACAGGGAGCTCTTAGCCAAGGGAGGAGGGCAAGGAAGGTGTGTTCAGGGAGGCTTCCGGGAGTGCCCATAACAGCTGAGCCTCCACAAAGGAGAGAACCAAGAGGAGGCCCGTGAAAGGGGCTTCTAAACCAAAATTTCCATGAGCAAAGGGCTAGAGGCCTTGACCAATGTGGTCTAATGGGTTAGCCGCAAAAAATACACTAATGGTGGAGTTGAGGGTCAGATAGGGTTGTGCTGAATTCAGCTCAACAGGATTTGACTATGAAGGACCTTGTGTGCCACATTAAGTAGCTTGAATTCCATTATGAAGATGATAAAGAATTTTGGGTAAGATTGGTGATTAATATGGCATTTTTACTCTGAGGTGGAGGATATGCTAATGGTATTAATGTGGTGGGCATAGAGTTGGATAGACCAGTTAGGAATTTAGGTGAGAAATGACAGACCTCTGAACTAAAGCCGAGGTAGAGCACCTGGAAAGGAAGAAGAGACACCTACATCTGTTCAGGAGGTGAAGCGGCCAGACGTGGGGGATGGCAGTGGGAATGAGCAGTGTGGGAAAGGGTGAAGCTAAGCTGATGTCCCTTCTTTGACCAGACAACTAAGGTACTCAGTGATGCTTTCCCTGAAATGGGGAATATAGAAAGAGGTGCAGATTTCAATTGAAAGTCAGCCAGTTTAGTTGGAAACGCATTAAACATGTGAGTTCCGTGAGGATTTCTTTTGGACTGGTTTGGAGCCAGAATGATATGGTACTAGGGAGAATAGAAGTCTTGGCTGAAGTCATGGGTAAAGATGCAGCCACTGAAAGAAACTTAGCCAGGACTTAAGTGCAGTTGATCTAACTTCAAAGCCCTCACTCTTTCTATGACCCATATTGTCATTTCCCAAGGATAACATCTATTTACAACTGTCCATCCTGTTTCCTCCACTTGGAATGCACTTTCTATCACTGTGTCCTGAGATCCTAGCTGCTCTCCAAATTTCAGCTTAAGTTCTGCATCCTGTACAAGGTTCCCCAGATTGTTAGAGTCAGTATTAATCTTTCCTTCCCATTCTTTCCCTGAATGTTTTTACTTCTCTAATACAGCGCTTAGAATCTTAAAGACCTGAGAGAGTCTTGAAGAGTCATTTGGCCCATGTTCCACTGTTGAATGGACCCTTTCTTCAATGACCTCCTCAGGTACTCTTGCAGCCTTTCCTTTAACAATTGTACAAGCAAGCAGTTCACGCTTTTTAGAGGCAACCTATTCCAAACAAAGACAATTTCAATTGCAGACAACTCCTCTTGTATCATATATACCTATTTAAACTTTCCTCCCACTGGGACCTGCTTTGCCCACCAGAGTCTACTCCTTCTTCACAAGTCAGCCCTTCAGCTTTTTAAAAAACCTTTTAACGTACCACTTTATCCTCCTCCGTGGCTAGACATCCTCAGTTCCTAAATCCCAATGATACAAATATGACCTAACCACCGCCAAATAGAGCAAAACTCTTCATTGTCCTGAACATTTTTTACTACTTAAATATAGTGTAATGTTTTATAGATATTCTCATGGCCCTTTTCTATTGACTTCTACTGAATTCCCTATTACTTATTCTAGTTGGCTTGGATCATGGTTATCTGTAAGTGTGCCTCTCCCTTCTCCTGTCTTTAGATCTATCCAAAAGCATGTATTATTTGTCTTTGCAATCACTTTGCTCAGCATAGTACGTTTCATGTAGGTGGAGCTTAATAAATGCTAAACCTTCAAATGGACATAGTCTGCAATTATTTTTCTAAAGTGTATTTCTTTAAAAAGCCACAGCCAAACAGTTACACCATTTTGTCTCTTTTATTGAGTAATGAAACTTTTTTGTCTACTTGAATTAATATCAAAAAAGAATTTATTGAAACAATGTTCTGTCAAGAGAAGATGAACTTTAAGTTTGAGTTAAAAACACTGAGTAAAAAGAAGACTGAATTTTCTCCATGACAGAATGGAATTTGTGCCTCTGCTTTTTCAGAAACATGTCTGAACTCAGCTTTGATCTCCCTGTGTCTCTAAGAACCCCTGTCTCTGCAATTTTCTATAATTAGTTGCTCAGTCAGGCTGAGAGTATGTTCTTCTTATCTGTCTTCCTAGCAAGACTTTCTTAACACAGCACTGAGAATTAATGCAGTGTCTCAGCTCTGGGTTTCCAAGAGCAGAAAAATTGGGTATTCAAGAGGAACATGCATGCCATAATAATTTTGGGGGAGAAATACTCAAGGAAAAGAAACATATCTGAGTAACTTAAGAATATTTAAATATGAATTTAACAGTTCACTTGCATCTAAATGACAGGTGAGGAATAATGATACTGTGTTTATCTGTAGTCAAGAAACCTAGAATCTCCAGATCATGAAAGTCACAATGGCTCTGGAATCCAGTGCTCTAACAAAAGACTCCCTTCCAAACACCCTCAGTCTTTGTGAGCTAGTCTCCGAGAGCACTTAGGCCTGCATCAGACTTGTGTTTGAACCCTCCTACTTCTAGAGTTGAGATTCCTTAGCTGTACTGGATTTGGGACCAACTCTGACCTACTTCCCAGCCTGGAGGTGTGGCCATAATGAATCATTTCCATTTCTTCTGCTGCCGTACTTTATTCCATGTGCAGTGTTTCCTAGAGACAAATTATTGGTTGATCACAATGAAGATAGATCTTCTCCATGCAAAACTGACAAGTTTAAAGGGATCAGAGACCTCCCTATATTACATCGTTGCCCAAATTAGCTTCTTCATTATTTTTAAGGACTGCAGCAGTGAGAGCCCAAAGTATGACCTGGAGAGGGAGATGGGCATTAGAATAATCTCCAAGCCTGGACCACCCACTCCCCACCCACCATATGTAAATACACAATCTCATTCAGAATATTGTGTTTGCTATGTAATTTTCCTAACACCTAGAAACATTGCTTCCCAAAGCCCTTCCTCTGCAGAAATTCTGGTGTCTTCACTGAGTAGAGGCTTCTGAGACATTTACAGATACACAGGCTCTTTCATTAATGTCACAAGATTTTTGACTTTAGAATCCGGTATTGATATAGTTGGAGGGCTCTGAGAACATTTACTTCACTGAGACTTCCTGCCCCTTCTCTATCACCTTTTCTAAAATGTTCTCTGTCATATTAACATCCATTGGAGTTCCGGGTCGTCTCGGTGATGCATAAGATCTGATCTGACTGTATTGGTTGTGAATGCCCCGGATGTTTCAAAGAGGAAGGAGAAAATTAAAAATTTGCTGCACATCCTCTCCTCCACCATACCTGAAGCTTGCTGTTGGCTAGGTTTTTTACATACACAATCCTAATTAACTGGAGATTACTTTCCCTCTGAATGAATATAAAACCAAGCCTCCCTGAAAGATATCACCAAGATGAATACACAAATCTTTTCTTTAAGTGCAAAGATTTTGAGTGAATTATAATGTCTTTATCCAGGGTTTAATGCTGTTGTTGCCTTTAACAGCCTTAACTACTTGTTCATTCTTGAAAATGGTTTTATTTGCTTGTGGCCCCTCAAAAGTAATTGAACCAAGACTCCTTGCTCACAGACAATTAGGAACCAAAGAAGGGGATGGAGAGAAATTCATTATTAAATAAAAGTAAAGGTAAACAATGGTAGTATCATATTTATTAAATAATTTAGCAAATATTGAGTATGTGTATGCCAGGCACAGGGTGAGGCACTGAGTTTTAGTGGTTTAAAACAAACTTGGTCTCTGCCCTCATGGAACTTACACCAAAATATAAAACAATGATTATTATACACAAAATCAGAAAGGTCCGGTTTCTAATCCTGGCTTTGCTTCCAGCTATGTTGGACAAGTTGTTTATTCTCTCTGGGCCTCAACTTTCCCATCTATAAAATGAATGAACTGCTGGATACCAATTCTTCATTGATTTGCAGTTCTCTGGATTTTATTTTTTGCCTTGTGAAAATTGATTTCACCTGCCTTATGTTAGGTACCTTCTAGTTCTTTTACCTTGTGATTTCATAAGCTCTATGCTGAAGTGTCTTTCTAGTGAGAAACTGTTTGTCAGTTATAGATCTTGTTTATCTGTCCTCTTATAAATCTCCCAAAGGAAGTTTAGGAATCTGCCGGCAGTTAGAATAGCTCCTGTTCAATGCATAGAATAGCTCCTCTCCCATGGCATCCCACTATTTTTTGTCTAGCATTCCATTTTAGTGCTGCTATTTATGACTCTTCAGTTCATTTTTATTAAATAAGTATATTACTTATTCAGCCAGGCAGGAATAATTTGGGGTACAAAATGTTCAGGACATATAATACTACACATTTGTATTTTATTTCTGGCAGCCTTCTTGTTATACATACACATTATTGACTCTTCTTTGATATTGTGATCTTCTGAGGTTTAATATTTTTGTTGGATTTCCTTAATAAGTGTTTATTTCCTTTGGTTAGTATATAATTCAAATGTACATTATAGTGGTTAAGAAATTTTTTTTTTCTAATTCCCTCCTTGAATCCATTTATATTTGCTGCCTCCCATTTCCCTCTCTCTGCTCTCAATTTCCTCTCTTAAGCCAACCAATTTTTGAAAACAATGGTCTGTAGTTTAGTAACTTCATTATGTGCTCACCTCTGGACTCCAGGATGCATATTTCCAGGTCACCCTGATTTATTCAGATTTTTAAGCATATAATACCTACCTTGTATTAATAGCTATTTGTGCAAGGTCTTCATTACTTCCTAATTCTGCAAATTCCATTTCCTTATTTATCTTGCCAAAGACAGAGTTGAAAAAGGAGTTCATTATCTCAGCTGTTTTAAAGTCATTATTAATTTTACTCCTTCCCTTATTTGTTAATGGCTCTACATATGCTCAGATATTTCTTTTCCCTGGCACAGTTGTAAAACACCTTCTTACTCCCTTTAATGTATTTGGCCAGCATCACCATTATTCCTTTTGGCTGTCCTTCCATTCCACTCCTGGGAATCCTGATAGATTTTTGTATCTTGTGGAGAAAAAAAGTAGGGAAAGGGGCAGATCCAGGTCTGTGGACTGCCTTAGAAGAAAAAAATTATAAATTTATGTATAAATGTATAATGGAACAAAGCTGGAAAATACTATAAATATCACAAAACCATAAAAAAGGATTTTCTCAACTAATTGCCTGGTGCACTGCTTATAAGGCTTTCTTTCCTGTATTTTTCAGCTGTAAACTCTTTGGTGACCTCCTCATGTACTGGTGATTTCTTAATTGATAGGGTTGCCAGATTTTGCATGTTTACTTAAATTTGAATTCCATGAAATACTGGGAATAGTCATACTAAAAATTATTTGTTGATCTGAAATTCAGATTTAACCAGCGTCTTTTTTTAATCTGGCAACCCTAGTAATATCAATGTCTACAAAAGACAGAAAAATAATTTAGTTTCTCCTCTGGGCTAATCAAAGAATTTTTCTTTTATTGGCAGTCCAGTAGCATTTCTGCAGGTTCATAACTTGTTACTGGAAATGTATGCCAAACTTTAGAATTATCAAACTTGTGAAAACTATAACATTTCTTTTGTATATGAGCTGTAATATTTTAAAGAATTTTTACAAAGATAACTTCTAGCTCTGTCCATATGAAATATTCCGCCCTCCTCCCCCCCCACCAGCTACATCTTTCTGGTGCTGGCACCAAGGGACATATCCATGCAACAATATGAACTCTGGCCCTGTGACAGTGAACTTCCTAAATATTCCCACTGTATTCAACCCAAAGTTATTCCTAACTTAACTTCCTCTTAGTCTGAATCCCAAAATGTCTGTGGTCCGTCCAGTGCCACCTGATTGGAGAGGAAGATGGAGTGGAGAGAGCTGGTGGTCTTGACTGATGGTGGTTTAAAAAGCTAGGTTTGCAAATTTAATAAAACATACCACACGAGAATAAGTTAGTCTGGGCCTCTCTATTGTGTCTTGGAAGGGGACTTGAGCAAGAGAGAGGACCTAAAATTTAAACTTTCAAAGGTTCATAGTAAGCCTGCCTCTAGCAATGATGGGTATATATATATATATATGTGTGGCAGGGAAGGGGGCCATGTTTTCATACTTTCCATTTCCAATATTGTAGGTTCTCATTTCTCATCTGCTCATTCTCTTCTTTCTCTCTCTCCTTCCCTTCCTCCTTTCCTTCTCATTCTCTCTCCTCTCCCCATCTGCTTTTCTCTTGAATACCCTGCGCATATTTCAGTATGAAACCTTATTTTTCCATGGACAGAATCTACTGGACCTCGACGATGTTATCTGATGATTCTTTAGACTGTTCCCTAACTTCTGGATTTTAATGCATCCTCTCAATGTTCCTAATGCACTACCACTCAGTTCCCCAAACTGAAATTCTTTGAAACCTGAAACTCTTCTAGGACTGGGACCCTTGGAGCTATTCCTTGCTCTGCTGAATTCAGGTTGCCCCTTCTCAGGGGCATTGAGCTTTCTTAAGAGTCTTGCATTTTCCACGGCTTTGTTTTAGTTAGGAAGGTCCTCCTATGGTAGGCTTTCTATTTATGACCAGATCTGTGCATATCTTTAGGGTTGGCAGGCTGTTGAATGTTATCTGAGTTCCAGATCTCCTAGACCGTGAAACTGAGATGTTCACATCCTGTGAGGCCTTTAGTCTGAGTTTTTAAGTTAGGAATTAGTGTGAGAAGCCTCTCCCTTGAGAATGTGGACTCCACAGCACAGACTTCACTGACTTGGGCATCTAGTCACTCCTCACTCTCTTTCCCCTTTTTCCTTCGTTGCTCCTTATTATATACATTCTAAAATCCTTCTGTGAATACCCTGTCTTCATAAATGACAGGATGTATCTAAAAACTGATGTCACTATCACTTTTCTTTCTATAAGCCAGTTAAATGATTAGAATAGATGTTCCACATGGCCACTTAATTGGAAAGAGCTTTCACTTCCTGATAACAGTATATAGAATTGGTTTGAATGAAAGTAAAAGTTGAATTGTGCGGCTACCATTCATAATAGCTACTGCTTGTAGAGCATTATTTGATTTAATCCTCACAACAACCCAGTGGGAATAAAAATTATCTTCATTTGCAAGGAGACAGAGACTGCAGATTTGCTCAGTCATGTATATAGTAGGTGGTAGAGAGGGGATTCAAATCCAGACTTTTCTGATTTTTAAATCCATGCTTTAATCATGAAGTAATGCTACATATATCACAGGGTTTACAGGGGGACTGATAACTTCAAACCTAGAAGATACCCAGTTTAGAGAATTCCAGGCATTTTCTGCCTGCTAGAAAGCAGACTGACCCTGGACTTGGAGCAGATCCTCTCTTTGTTTTAATCAGCATCACTCTGGGGGGACTTGAGAGACTTACGGGGGGAGACAAATACCCACCAAAGCGGGTCTTCTACTCAGTGAAGACGCCTGCTTCCAGTTTATCAGATGAAGGCATAACGAATTCTGCTTAGCAGTGTAAATTGAAGGTTTTACTAGACCACTTTTGAAGAGGTAGAAAGTTCACGTTCAGGTCCCTAAATTTGTAGTAGACAGCCCTAATCCCTTACTTCTGTTTATCCATTGTGCTACCTATTCCTTCTTGGAACAACCTCTCCTTCCCTTCAGCCTGACCTATCACCCCATTTGGATATATAAGCCTGCACCTACTCAACTGTAGTAACTGGCCTGCGATGCTCATGTGACCACTGGTGGATCAGTCCTTTCAGCTCTCCCTCTGGGGGCGCTAAAGTGGGAGACAACTGACTTAGAGTTGTCGGCACCCATGAAACCCTCAATCTTCCACCTACTACATGGAAGAATTCTTTCCAGAGTAAGAGAGTAGCATAATGTATAAATAGAGAAGAAAGGAATCCAGATGTGACAGTGGGTGTGTGTATGGGATCCTTAGGGAGCTTCATCTAAGGACTTCCTAGTTACATGAGCCGAGCAACTTCCTCCTCAGAATATTTGTTTATAGGACCCTGGAAACCAAGACACAGCCAGCAGGGACATCGGGTTGGCCCAACTTCTTTACTTCATGACAGAAGAAATAATGCAAAAAAATATGGACTGAACCTAAAACAGGGCAAACTGGGCCAGGCTCCACACATTGCAAATGTCAACATATTAAAACCTCACAAGCTAGGCCTTCGGGATGTTGCTGTATTTTAATTGTGTGATTCTCAGGCCAGCCTCTAGCCTGTGTAGAGGTTTCTTCCTGAAAAGAATGTATCTGCAAATGGTCAATCGTGTCGTGAAATGCCGAGCTCTGGGGCAAGATGTAATAAGCAGCTTGGGCTTCTGGAGGGGAAGTCTGCAGGAAAGCCTTTCTCTTCTCCCTGGGATTAAGAAAATAAGAGCCCAGAGGGGACTGGACTCTGAGGCCGGAAGTCTGAAGCATGCTCAGTCCTTGATGTGAAGTGGAGTCTCTGCCTGGGGGAAGACCGGGGCCAGGCAGGAGATCCTGCCGTGGGATGTCGGTAGCAGTCACCAGTGGGGAGCAGTAAACCCAGAGAGTGTGAGCTGATGCTGCTCATGGATAGCAGAGGCAGCCACCGATGGTATGGAAGGCAGGAACAGCTTGCAAAGGACCAGTGCCCGAGTGTAGCCTTCTGGGCAACTCAGAAATAGCAGGGTAATATTTTGAGGGGAGATGTTTTCTGGATGTTAGGCAAATAGGGGCTCGAGGAGAAAATAAGTATGAGTTTATTTTGTATGCAAAGGCTAGCAAGGACAGGAGCATCTAGGTTTTATATAGAAGTGATGTTCTATACCTAATTCCTAATGGCTGTTGCTAATTAGATTTTCAGAGACCTGCCAACAGGGCGTTCTCTTCTAACAAGAGTGCTCAGTTCTGAAGCTCTCCACCAACCCTCTATTAAGCAGACTAGTTCCGATGGAATGGTGCCAGGAAATTACTGGTCTCAGTACCATCTCCTCTTGGTGGTAGTTGTCATTATAGGCCATAGTTTATGGACTTCAATTAAAATGGAGATGGTGTTCTTTAAACTTGAACTCTGGGTTGGTTCATGTAGTTGGCACAATTTTTTCTTTTAAAAAGGGAAGTAAATAAAACTGACATTTTCATTCTTAGTATACCTAGTTCAGATTACATTTCCAAATCAGCTCTCTGCCTAAAAACTAGATCTCACAGGCACGTTAATTCTTGGCATATAACAATGATAATCACATATAGTGTTTGGATACCACTTTAACATTTACAAAGAGTTTGCAGATCCTTTATCTTTTTTGTCCATCAACAGCCCAGTAAAGCCCACAGGGTAAGAACTATCAGTTATTCTGGTGTGCACAAGGCACAATTAGGTTTAATGAAGTGAAGTTTCTTGCCTCAGGTCACAGAGGTGGTGAACAGTGTTCCCGTGTCTTTTGGATCTGGATTCTCCTCTCTATCAGGCTCTCTATTTCCTACTTAAATTTTGCTGGTGGCACTCATTCCTTGGCTATGCTGTAACTCTCATTCTAATGACGTTAGCAAGGCCTCTGGGCAGACAAAGCCATTCACCTTGGATTTCACACCAGAGTGAGTATAGAGATAGGAGCTACAACATTGAATGGGGAGGAGTGGGTAAACTGGACGTGACTTACATTCTGTTACATGGAGAAGACAGTTGGCTTTCTCAAAAATTAATTTCCCCATATACAAAATAAAAATCCTCAACTAAATGACATTTAATTTCCTTCTAGCCCATGCATGTCCATTCTTCTACTTCCCATCATTGCTTGCAGAGCCAAGGCCATTTATCTGTCTCTGGGTGTTTTACTCCATGCTGTTTGTTTGCATTGAATACTTTGACCATATTTCTACTTTCTGTTTTTGAAGAAATGAGATTAGATCTAGTAGAAATACTTTCAATTATCTTCATGTAAAATCTTTTTATATATCTGTGTCTCAAAAAGGTTCAGGACAATCTAGCTAGGTATGACCTAATATCCTTATATTCCTATGACAACCAATATTTTATAACATTTTGGGTTCCATTGCACCTTTATCATAATGTTTTGAATCCAATTTGTAAGGGATTTAGAGAAATTTATAGTCCTTGAGATACATCTTATTTATTAAGATCACGTATTACCACAATTCAGTGACCACCCAATGATATTCTTCTGCAAAAAGCCTCCCAGGAGGCTTTGCACACACAGCTCTTTGCAGTTAAAAAAGCTCGTTGGAATAGCTTTGTATGCATGTGAGGCAGAGTGTTTCTGCCACCAAAACTGAGAGACCACCAAAACTGTTATGGGCTGAGTTGAGAGCCTCCAAAATTCTTATGTCGAAGCCCTAACTCCCATAGCTGAGAATGTGACTGCATTTGGAGAGAGAGCCTTTAAAGAGGTGATTAAGATAAATGAGGCTGTTAGGTTGGGCCCCAATCCAATCCAGCTGGTGTTCTTATAAGACGAGGAGATTAAGACATACAGGAGATACTACAGATGCATGTGCGTTGATAAAAAGCCATGTGATGTGCAAACAAGTGTTGCCATCTGCGAGCCTAGGCGGGAGGTCTCAGAGGAAATCATACCTGCCAACACCTCGATCTTGGACTTTAAGTCTCCATAACAGGTAGATAATAAATTTGTATTCTTTAAGCCACCTACATGTAGTATTTTGTTGTGGCAGATGAATACCCTGGCCTTACTCATATTTCTAATTTTGTAGTGTCAGTGAAGAATTTTATTCACAGCCACCTGGATGGGGATGAACCTACGATAATGCAGAGGAACCCTGGAGTAGGTGATGTGTATCCCACATCACTAGACAATACTGGATCTTCCTTTTTTCATCCCCACCCCTCTCCATGTTATACCCATTGGCCTCTCCTCAACTTTCTCATCATGAAAACTGAATGATCTGAGATGGTATTTTATACTTACTTATTGGCAGGTTATATGCTTTGGGTTTTTTTCCCCATTTTCATTCAATAAATATTTCTTAAGCATCCAATGTGTGCCAGATGCTAGAGATACACCAACGAATGGATCAAATGAAAGTCCCTACATGCATGGAGTTTTCACACTAGAAAGGGGAGAGAGATGAAAAAAGAAAAAAAGTGAAATATCTTAATATTTAAGACAGTGGCAACTACAAGGAAAAATAAGGCTGGTAAAACATAAGATGGCCAAAAGGCAACATGAACAAGACTGGTCATGTGTGGCATCAAAATCTCCATCTTATAAAATAACAGCAATATCAACAAGTGATGAAGCAGAAATGTAGGGGGAGAGGAGGCAGAGAACGACCTATGGCCCCTCACAGGCTGGCCTCAGAGATGAGCCTGATTAAATATTTTATAGGGTAACTTAGTGCTGGGAGGTACAGTCTTCCATGATGATCCCTGTTTTCCCAGGAAGGAAGGCCAGAGGCCAGGCCCACCAAGGTTCACAGTGCCCCATCACTAGCACTGAATGACTGGAATTCCTTGGTTCTGAGTTTCTTAGACTTGGGCTCCCTCAGTTTAGACTAGCTACGTGGATAGAGGCAGAGTCTTCCCAACGGTAAAGCCAAAATCCTATCTGAGCATGTCAGTCCCTTCTTACCTCCTTTTGAGTCAGCTTTTCATCAGCATCTGTTCCATTTTGCTAAATATGTGATGTTTTTTGACAAGTTTACCATCATTTTAGCCTAGCATTTAATAAATTTATTTTGTCAATAGATATCTCTAACTTGTGATATTATGGGTGATAATTTCTTCTTCTTTTTATTTACCTGATTTTCTACTATAAATAAGTGCTACCTGTGTAAAAGGAAAAGTTAACATATATAATACACATTTGATGAATAAAGCCTAACAGCAGGAACCGAGACATCATTAATAAACCTCTACAACTCTCACCATGATTCACTGTTGTGCATAAAATTGCAATATTTCCAGAGTTTCTCTCCTGGCCTTAGTTCATCTCCATGTCAGTAGGTGTTTCCAAGGGGTGGAGAGAAGTAGTTCATCTCCATATCAATAGGTAATTACAAGGGCCAGTGAGGGCTTATCTAGACCTGAGAGGTTGGGTGGGGCCTCTTCTTCTGCAGCCCTGTCACAGAGACACGGGGCTGGGGGGCGGGGGCGGGGGGGTGGGCAGAAGTGGACTGCTTATGAGAAATAAACGGGTTTCTCCCACTTTATTTCTCCCTTTGACTGATTTTGGTTCCAAAAGTACTTTACTCTGGGATGTTCCCGCCCCGGAGTTACAACTGTTTAAGTTGTTTCCATTTCTTTTTAATCCTTATCAGATATGCACACATATTGAAACAGGGCTTTGGGGAGCAGAGGAATAAAAAGAACTAACATTTTTGAGGACCTATGATGAGTAAGGTATCTGCAAAGTATAGATATCTCAATTAATCTTTGTCATAATCTTACAAGTCCTCTGTTGTACAGATAAAGAAACTGAGGCTCAGAGAGGTTAAATAATTTACCAAAGATTACACAGCCAGATAGCAGTTTGAACCCCACAGTCCAGGTTCTCAACACTCCATGGTGCACCCACCTCATGAGCTCTGGTAAGGGAGGAGCTTGGCATGGTAAAGACAACTTTAGGAACAGTCTGGCCCTAGAATTCTGTAATGTTAAGACCCGTGAACAGAGGTGACAAAAACAGTTTGCAGATTGGCAGAAAACTTTTTTTGGAAGTTGGACAGGGTTGACACATCTGCACGCAATCTTGGGATACTGGTTCATTGTCCCTGAGAAGAGACTTATCATTTCACCATCCAATTGGATGGTGTCACTCAACTGGCTTCCAAACTTTCCCGGGGGAGAAATTGCCATACCTTCTTACAGAGTCTTAGAGATAAAGCAGATGTTTATCAAACACTTGTGATTATATGTTCTATGCCTGTCTTCCCAATCACTGTCTGCCATGAACACCTCTGTGTCCCTGGTTTCCAGTGCAGTGTTTGCCATGTATATACAATTACTGAAAAAATTATTGAATGAAGGAATGAATTAATCAAAAGAGGGAACTGTAAGGAAATGGGAGAAGCAAGTCACAAAGTGAAAGTCTTTGAGAAAGCCCCCTCTCACCTCCTCATTGACGTCATTGGCCCTCACCAAAGCGGTGAAGTTGGTGTTGGTGGATCTGGGAATAAGCATCTGCCGAGCGTGACTGGGCCTGGTGAGTTGTGGTCGCCACTGACGGAGACACTGTTCTCAAAGGCATCTGGCCTCGGGGCTCTGAGCAGCACAAACAGCCGTGACACGAAAACGTTACCACGATCTGGGCCCTGCCAGGAGAGGAGAGAAGAAACTGGCCTGCAGGTAGGAATGCACAGGCTGTCATTTGGTTACTTTTCTATTAGTATTTACACTGTTTTTCCTTTCCACAGGCTACTGTGGTCTTGGGAATTAAATATAACTCATAGTTCTTGCAATTCTAATCTATTTATAGTTAAAAACTTGTCTTTTGCTTTGTAATTCTTCAGAGTCATATTTAATGGTATATTTGTTTACCATGTTTTTCTCTTTATGTCCAGAACTATATACTGATCTATGTTTTATATTATTTCTATTAGCAATAGAGAATTAAGTAATTTTATATCTAAAAGTGATCTTTTTGGTCAACTGACCCAATTCTCATTTTGAAGATGCAGAAGCTTAAATTTAGGCAACTTAATGCATTCATCTATGTTTGGGTGAATTTGCATCAAGGCATGAAGTAGGACCCACGACTCTGTCTTTTAACCCAGTGCTCTTTCCACCTCATACCTGCGCTGTCAGGACTGCTGAAGAAAACTTCACCTGGATATTAATTTGTGCCATGCACACCCACGGCCTCCAACTTTATTTACACCCTCAGTTTTCTTGGAAGGAGAAGCTAAATACAGAAACAAAATTTTGCCTTTTAATTTTTCACATCCAGCTACTAACACTGCATGTCACAATGTGTAAGAAAGGACTGAAAGAGGGTGGAGTATTTCTTACAAAACTCCTGTTAATATAACATTACTGTGTGTACTTTGCAGGATAAAACGAATTCAGAAAGAAAAATAATCCTTTCTTCCTGTTGGCATGTTGAGCTAGAACATTGGTTTATGAAAGATAACTATTACTTTCATAAGTTAGGGAACAGAAAAATTATTTTCATTATTATTACCTATTTTAACTAGATTTAAGGTAATGCTACTTAGATAAGTCAAAACATACATTTAACTTTATTTCACTAAAAATTTATTACCCTGTATTACCCTCTAATTTTTAATCTATTTCCTTTTGCTTGCAGATATATTCCTAGTGTCTAAAATATCAACTGGTATAGAATAAGCATTCTGTAAATGTTTAATAAAAACGTGGAATATTTGTCAAACATTTTTTAAAAAGTGACTTCCTGGTGGCCTAAGTAGGAATCGCTACCAAACAATGGGCAGTATAAGAAGCTAATTGTCAGCCTTGGTTTTCACTATGATATAAAGAGTTAGTATTTTTGAATCATTAATTTCAAGGATTTTATCTCTAAAAATTCCATTTGGAAGAGAAAAGAATTGGCCATGAGCCTGATGTTTCTGCTCACGTAGCCTCTCATTTGCACTGACACTACATAGTCTTAGTATATGAAACTCTCAGTGTTTGGACTTCATGCAGTTCTGTGGGTACATTTAAGCAAACATGTGAGAAAGACTTGCTATTTAAATAGCTGAAAAACGACATTTAGAATTAACTTTATCTCCAAACACTTGGTTTCAAAAACCTAGTCATGAAACACTGGCATTGGGGAAAAGAGAAATAGATAGTGATTTATTTCCTTAACTAGATTTCATTAAATGTGACTGTTTACTCGCCTTTTCCATTTGTGATGGGCTGACTTTTTAGTTATCGTTAATGGACTCATTTAGATGTTTTCCCCTATAGACCTTGTGCTGCAAATTTCTTTTTATCTCCAGTTTGTGGTAAAATATTCTTTTTGCCAAAGATAAAATGACTGGAAATGTACTTTATGAAATGAGATGTGAGGTCAAAAGTTAAATGGAAGGTCAAAAGGAACCGCCGAATGGACCTGAAGAGAACACACTCACACTCACACACGAATAAATCACATGTGCAGTAAACGAACTTGTTGCTGAAAAAGAAAAATGTCTTATGTTGTTGCCATGGTTTATTCTTTCTAAGCACTTTTATACCTTACGGTATTTGATCTTTGTGCCAGCTCTGCAAGGAATGTAAGATGGGTGTTAATATCGCCATCTTTTTAAAGAGATGAGGAAAATGAGGAAAGAGGTCCAAAGTATGATGAGAGGCTGTGGGTTGAATCCGGACAAGTCAGCAGTGGGAACAGAGTTACATACAGATAACTGCGGCTGAGGACGCTCCGTGCTGTGCAGGCAAGGCCATCTCCAGGGAGGGCAGACAGCCGCTGCACTGCCCTTCCACAGTCACTGCCAAGTTGGTCCTCTAAGAGTGCTGCGGACAACTAATGACAGTAATTCACATTGCACCATGCTGTACAAGCTAGGAAATGCTGCTATACACCTTGTCATGTCAGCTTCGTGATAATGGGAGAAAATGGAGTTAGAAAAGTGATGAGGAGGTTTTCTTCACAAAGCGGATGTGTGCGTAACCCCGAAGCCCCGCGACAAAGACGTATCACTAAGTGTATGACTCTGGGACGCCAGAGCGCGTCAGGAGCCAAGGCGAAGCTGGTAGGAGGAGGAACAGAGGATGCGGAAGAAGTTCAAAAGCAGAAGAGCCAAGGACAGGCAGGACGAGGAGAGAAAGGTAGGATGATCAGAGCGAGGGGACAGGGGATCACGGATCAGGATGCAGGCTGAGGCGAGAAGCTGGGAGAAGCTGGGAGAAGCTGGGCTGCCATTTCCTGAGCTCGGGGCCCGGGAGGCACTGGCCAAGTTGGTGGATCAGGTGGCTGACGCGGAGGAAATTCTCAGTTGAAGCCAATGGAAATGCGCTTGAAGTCGAAAAAAGCAAAAGATCCACTCCCTTTTTCAAAGACAAAGGCACGAAGTAGAGTCCGGTCCAAGCGGGGGGCGGAAGTGGAACGTCCCAGTCGTTGTCTGGAGGACAGGCTCGGGACAGGAATAGGGGGAGACCCAGGGAATTCCTGAAGGCTCCAGCGCTGCCCTCCCGGTGCTGAGTGGCCCGAATCTTGAAAGTCTGTGCTTGAGATGAATGTCTGATTTCTAGCTCCTTCGCTGAAGTTTACACCCCCAGCAGTTAAATGTTCAGTACGTGGCACCAAGGCGGACTTGACGGCTGCGCTAGAGCCGCACACCCAGTGCTGCCCGTCACAGGGGCTTTCTCAAACCCGATTAAAATCAGATAATATTTAAACTCCAGTTCCTCGGTCACCCTAGGCACATTTCAGGCACTCAGTAGCCCCATGAGACCACCTATTGGACTGCACACTCATGGAACGTTTTTATCATCACAGAAAATTCCTGTTGGACAGCAGTGTTCTAGGGGAAAAAGACATAAGGGAGGCCTTGAATCTAAAGTTATCATCTGAGAAGAGAAAATGACTCCCGAGGATTTCTGGGAGGATTCCCAAGATCGTGGAATCCTGCAGAAACAAAGATCCCTCTCTCTACTCTAGAGTTGTCACGGTTTGTCCAACGTCCGAGCCCCTCAAGTTCCCCTGTCCTCTTTCCTCTCCTCCCCTTTTAATATTCTCTGTTGCAGAAAGCAACGGGACAGAAAAAATAAACAGAGTAAGAAACTGTACGGTCACATCAGCAGGGCCCCTTTGAAGATGTGTACAACTCGTGCTCGAAGCTTTGTAAATACGTGCAGATCTTTTCATGGCTCCTTGGGGATGACTGACACTACTTTAAAAAATGTTAGGATTCCCCCAATACATGTCCCTGGTGACCACAACTAGGTCATGCCGCTACACATTCCAGTTTACTAGCCCAGTTATAACCGCCTCATCAACAGGCTGACCCGTCACTTCTTATTGAAAAATGAGTGGCCCAGAGCTGTGGCAGTCACCAGCCTGGAGAAGAATCCACACATGCCAAATGCAGGCTATTCTCTGGTGAGAGAAACAGGGACGAGAATAATTACCAGGGGAAAAAAATAATATTTTCACTGACAGTTGAGGGTAGTTAGTTTCCCAGGGAGAAGTGCTGGTGGCAAGGGCTTTACACAGGGAAGCCTTTGTCATTTTATGGGTGCTCATCCGTCAACTGTCAGCATGTTTCAAAGGGACTCGGGCCGTAATGTTTTCCTCTGCACCTTTCCCAGCACGGTGGCCCAAATTTCCCTGTCTAACCATCCGTCTTCCTATTTGCCTAGTTTGGTCGCTCACAATGCGTGGGGATGTAGTGGTGGTTCTGCAGCTGCAAAGAGAAGAAGATGGGCGGGTGGTCAGAGGGGAAGAGCTGGAAGGAGGGAGAGGCTCAAAGGCTTTGCTTAGCATATCTATGGAAGCACTTCTGCCCAGGGAGGAGTTTTTTTGTCTATACTGTTGTTCCTTAGGAAAAAAGGGTTGAGCCCAGGGTGAGGTTGACAGGTCAGAAGCAGGGGATGTAACAAGGTGCAGTAAGTCATAACACACACACACACCCCCACACCCCCCCACACACACCCCCCCCACACACACACCCCCCACACACCCCCACACACACACCATTTAGGGCTCTTAGGGCCCCCACCCAACAGACAGTGTCATTCTCCAAAGTTCCAGGGTGAAATTAAGTGTAATTGTCTGAGCCATGGCAGTGCCTGATCAGCTGTGGCGACTGTGAGTCATGTCACAGTTCTGTTTGTCCTACGGCAGTGTAAATATAATAAATATTTTTGGCAACTAAAATAGCAATAAACTATGAACATCAGTAGGCTCAAATTCTGAATTCTCCCTGTTCTTGATAGACCCTGGGTAAGCCCTTTCAGCTTTCTGAATGCTATAAAATAGGAATTGTACAACTATCTCCGTTGCAGTTGTTTGAGAGTTAAATGAGATAATGTAAACAGAGAGCCTCTTGAACCTTTTGACTTTGTCTTGACCATTCTCCTTAGCGAGATTTTCCCCACGGATTTCATTCTTGCTCACTGTCATTTCTCTGGGAATTGACTTCCAAATTTGCCTGTTTTTTCCATTCTATCCTCATCCTGCATGGCAGGCTGGGCTCACAGACAGCTACCCTCAGGCCTAGCTCTGCAGCCCCAGCAAGTTCTCATGCACAAGATGGGACAGACAACTAGAAAGGCAAAACAATTCTTAGGTTCCTTCTTTATTTCTCCTGGCCTTATGCCCTTATGCCATTTTTTTAACAGGATGTTTTTCATAGATTTTTGAGAAATTTTTATATGATAAGCTTATTAGACCTTTATTTGTCTTATGCATAATTCCCCTTGCCCCCATTTTCTCATTTACCTTATAATTTAGGGCCTTTTTACATAAAATTTTTAATTCCAGGCTGCATGTGCCAGTTTTTGCCTTTGCAGTTTCTCCTTCTATTTCATGTTTCTAAAGTCTTCATTATCCTAAGATCTGACAAATCTTTCTCTTTTTTTTTCAACATATGATGTTTAACTGAGTGCTATTAAATTTTAGCTTTCTATATAACATGGAATATGCTACTGTGTGTTTTGGGAAGTCAAAAAGTCAGACACTTGCTTTTCCATTTCCCAGACAGTAAGCCGGGGGTACCAGCCTGCAGCTTGGCCAGTTGGCATCTTCCAGCCAGGATCCTGGGGTTAGTAAGGTAAAAAACAGGAATAGCTTCAAGTTCACTTCAGGGGTTGTGATTCTATCTTGGGTCCAGGGCTAGTCAGCTGTGGCATTCAGTATTAAGGGTCGGAGGCCACAGGCCATCGGGTTAGTTCTGTGTGCAGGCTGTGACTAGCCTAGACACTGCCCTTGCACAAATTAGAGGGAGGCATACCTCCAAGTGGACACAGGCCCTGGAGGCACAGCTTGTCAAATAGATGGAGCTTTTGTGTGAAGACTTAAGGCATCTTTTTCTCTGGGTTGATGTGGCACACAGCAGGATGCCTGGCTTGGTGAGCAGAAGGTGGGCTGGATTTCAGCCTCTAATTATCCTCTCAAACAAATGCCTTTGGGCAGGGCACAACCTGTTTAACTATAATAGGTGGCCCTAGATGTTTCCCAAGACAGTTTCATGGGGTTCTCAGTAATTGTGTCATCTACCTAAAAACCTTCCAATAAATTTATTTTCAGCTTAAACTACATAGAATCAGTTTCCATTGTTAATAACCAAGAATCTGGATTGGTACAATGGTCATCTAGCTGTATGTATGTATATTCTTTTTACTTACTCACATATAACAAATTGTTAGCCAGTAGACCTAGCAACATTTAGTTAACATATCTATTTCTCCTACTAATTTGAAATGCCACCTTTATAGCACACTATTTTGTTATATTCTAAGGAATTTTATATGCTTGTAGATTTTCTTCCCAACCCATTTATCTATTCGTTCTTGCGCCAGCAGGTCCTCCTTCCTCAGCCCACCATGCAGATGCGCACTTCCAGAGCCCAGCCCTAACACTGGAAGGTGAGGAAGTGCAGACAGACTCATGCACTGGAGAAAGGAAACTCAAGACAGTTCTTGCCTGACAATCTCCTTTTCCCTGAGCAATTGGAAGGCAGGTCAAGGAGACCAGCAACTGGCCTCGAAGCACGAGCAGACTTTGCCGGAAGCAGCTTCAGGAGGCACACAGAGGGTGCAGGCTCCTCTCTGAGTACAAACCCCTAGAGAACAGGGTTCTACCTCTCTTTACTTACAGTCTGGCATAAAATCTACAGGTGTTTAATACACCAACAAGAGAAACAGTTCCTATGACAATGTCTGAGGGGTTTGCTGTGGTGTTTAAATAAAATAAATTTTGAAAGAGATGAGAAATATCATTAAGGTCCCTACCAATATGCTTTCATATTAAATTTCAGCAGATTTAATGGCAGAAAAGAATTCACAAAAAAGAGCACGTAATGTCCCAGGCCCCAATTTCCTTGGCGAGTTGTGGCAATAAGAGAGAGAGAAAAAAGTAAATAGGAAATGCTGCTGCATAGCTCCACTAAATCAATTGGCCGTTTCTTGTGCCTGCAAGCCCAGTGGGGCTGATGAGAGCATTTGAGAGCACAGATGCCAGAGAAGACGGCCTAACTCAGTCTTGGCTCCATGATGTCCTGGCTCTGTGACCTTGGACACATCCTAGCTGTGTGTCTTGCTTTTCTCACTTGATTTTCGAAACCAAGTAAGTTGGTTTCAAAACTAGGTGAAGCTCTTATAAGAGTGCCTTACACATAATGTGCATAAATGTTAGCCATTGCTCTCACGTGTGGCCCAGGTGGGGCTGGAGGTCCTGGCGATGCTGTGACCTCTGCTTCTGTGCACAGGGCACAGGTGTGTTCTGAGTTCTAGGAGCTCCTTGAGGATGGCTGACTATTGTTATGAATATCCTGCTCTGTGATACATACACTGAGAATGGGAATCTTCCCAGTGCTAAATGGGACTGGCTCCATCAGCCCGCTTTTAAACCACTGTCATAACATCTGAATGGATGCCCTAGAGACTACTGCAGGCTGTAAGGAGAAGCAGTTTTCATGTGATAGAAAATGGCAGCTTGAGATGACACAATTTCAGCATCCCAAATGAGGTGTACTCTTACCTGACAGCTGGCCTTATCCAGTTCTTGCAGGAAAGAAGGGAGGATTAACCCCTCCAAAATCAAAGTCATTGTTAGCAAACTCATCTCTGCTTCAATCTGATCATCCTTCGTAGCAACTCACTTCAATTAGAAGAGTGAGAAAAATAGTCTTGCTTATTTTGTTGAAGGCACACGAAGTAACACAAATGTGCAACAGAAATTGCATGTCACATGAGTGCTTTACTGAGGTTTTTTAATGGTCAAGGTAGAAAGATCTGTTATGTAAATTAAAATTCTCACCACTCACACTTGGTAGAGGACATCAACTTCTTCGTTATTGGTTCTGTGCATTCAGGTAAATTTAAAGAATGACTTCCTTTAAATTGCCCCTGCCTTGGGCCTGTCTTGGGCCTGTCTACTCATCTTCAAGGGGAGATGAGATGGCCTCTAGCCAAGCTGCTTTGCTTTTATTAATTCTATACCCAGCATAGCAGCTCTGTACTTAACTTACCACATAAAATAACTGCACTCCAAGGACATGTGAGGAAACAGATTCTCAAACTCACTGCCAATCAATAGCTACTTTAAGTCTCTTGAAGGCCAAAATATTGGTGTTGTTGATTTGAACTGCAAGATACTTCTCAAACCCATTGTCCATTTCCATCTCAACACTGTAATCTTAACCATCACAGTCTTTTGCATCACAAGGGCCTTCTGAGTCTTTGCTTCAGGTTTATTCCTTTCCTAATCTTTCCAGACTCCACACCTCACTTTGAGCTATTTAAAAAAAAAATGCATATCTGCTTGGGCCAACCCCTGTTTCAAAACTATCAATGACTTTCTCTATTCTTTGGCTAAAATCTAAAATCCCCATCCTGTTCTACAAGGTGCAGTATAGTCTGGCCTCTGTCTGTCTACCCAGTTTTGTCTTACAACTCAGAAATTTTCTCCTGCCCTCTAGCCACGCTGGCCTTCTCTCTCCCTCAAGCATGCCCAGATGCTTCCACCTCATGGCCATCATAGCTGTTGGCTCTGCTGATTGCTTTTTTTAAACCCCTCTGCTCCCCTCCCCTGCCTTTGCCCTCTCTTTTCCCCTTAATACCCCAGCCTCCACTCCCGACTAGATAAATCCCTCACCTTGTGTCAGGTTGTCACTGAATTTCTAGATGTTTCCATTAGTTTATCATTTATAATGTTAATAATTATATTTTCATGTTTGAGATTATTTGACAAACTTCTGTCATCTTTCTCCCCAATTACAGACAGTTGCTAAGACTGAAGGGTTCTTTCCCCTGAACTTAACTTTGTGCTTGCACATATCTGTGGATGTGAGGAGAGAAAATAGTTGCCACAAGGATATTCAGTTCTTCTAGACATTTCAGATCTATCCTTGGATAAAGTCAGTTAGTAAGAATACACATTCCTGGATCCCTAAATCTTACCTAAGCATCCCCACCAACCACATCATTAACTTACACATGCTGTGGAATGATTTCATCAGTTTATAATAGGGAATGTTAATAAGGGCTAATCTTATGACACAAGTATTTGTTATAAAACATATGGACATTATCCATTCTATCCATGAGGACCCATGGGACACATGTCTCTGTGAAACAGTCATGCTTCTTTGGAGGGACTGCTTGATCCTTATCTCACAAATACTATGAAAAGCAAAATTAATGGTATCTTTGAACAGACAAACTGGTAGCCCACTTTTGACAAATGTACACAATTTCATGACATACGTTTTGCAAGCTAAACTTATTACTGACAACGTCTTACTTTCCTACCCTTTTTATTTAGCCTTGACTTTCTCACCTCTTGTGAATTTATTCGTATTACCATATGCATCTTTGTAAGCCATCTTACATTCTTTCTGGAATGAGGTGGGAGATAAATAAACAAATAAGAAATATGTAATGTATGCTTCACAGCAACACTTCTGTGCATTTCCCTGGAGGTACCAAAACAATTGTGAAAATAAGGCCACTAAGTTCTTTTGAGCTTCCTCTATGGTCACAGAGAATCACTTAGGGTCACTGAAGTGTTCCCCAGCTGGAGTCGGATTGCTTCTTCAGTAATTCCATTCATAAATACACATTGGCTGTCTAGTAGGACACTTGAAATCTTGATAATCAAAAGCTTATTGTATGTTTGAGAAGCTTGAAAAGGAAATTGAAGCTAATACCAAGGGAGAATAGAATAAAGTTTGCTGTTTTCCTTCAAACTCCACAGGAGGTCATCTAAAGTATAATGTAACACACAACTTTTAACTTTATGAACCTTTTTTGCTTTTCTTCTCTTTTTGTTTTTCATTTACAGCAGTGGGGTTACTCTATCATACATAATTAAACTTGCCATCTATAGAAGGAGAAAAAAAATCCGGGAATTGTACTGGTGTTTTATAATAGAACAATAGACATGTTTGCCATTGTACATTCCTCATTTGTATAGATATCAAAAAAATAATTAAGGACTTAATATAATCATATATATGTCAGTTAATTTTCTCTTCCCCAACACACACCTAAGACACAATTGTGAAATGGAAACAGACTCACGGCAGTCAAAAATGTCCATTTCACAAAAGAGAATGGAGAATGCGATAGCCCCTAGCCCGTAGTGATCGTGAAGTCCCTCTGGGCAAGAATCGGAAGGAGTTTGGTTAACTCACCTGCCTCTCCTTCTGGCCCCTGGGAAGTTCTCCTTTGACCTTTGCCCTCCGTGGTCCCTGGTTCTGCCCTTGGGATTCTTCTCTTCCACTTGCCTCCATGACCACATCTGAAGTGAGCACTGAAGTTAGGCCTTTTACCGGGGGATTTCACCCTTTTTATATTCTGCTCCTTGCTGGCACAGGTGTTAGAGCCCAGGGGTCATTTTAGGGGCTGGACAGAATTCGGTAGACCAAGTCTGTGTTTCTTTGGTCATACAGTCCCCTCATAAATTTAGTAGGTTTCTGATCTGTTTGCCCCCAATCTGTTCCTTGTGTTGTGTAACCCTAGCCAAAGATCTGGTGTTGATACAGTTTTTGAAAATAAAAACTCTTGACTTTTACTTTCCTCTGTGATTACTCTTTTCTCTTTCACCTAAAAGTGGCTGCCTTTCAGGTGTCTGAAGACAAGCTCCCTTAATTGATAGGTGCCTCTGAACAAGCTGGCATTGTCTGTCGGAGAACAGTTATGAGAAGGTGCTTGAGAACCATGTTGAGGCAGAGTCTTCGCTGTGGTGAGGCAGCCTTGCTTCTTACCAATGCATTAAGGATACAAATGACGTTAGGTTTTCCATCCCTGCAAGACCCCAAATCACTGGGCCATTGGCGATTTGCAGGCCACAAGCCAAAGAATGTTCTTTTCCACTTCTATTTGCCGATGAGCTAGTTCTGGCCTGAGTTTATCTTTCTCCTTTGGGACTTGGCTGAAAGTGTCACGAAGCAGCCAACACACACCAAATCCTGGATTTCTCTATAGCCTCAATCAGCATGTAGCGTGCTTTCCTAAGTGCTGTTGGAAATGATTTAACCAAATGTTTTGCAATATTTCATTAAACCATTTGCTTTCCTACCAAATCCACTAAGCCAATGACTCATTTTGGATGTATTTATTTGCAATACCCTACTTCCAGATACCAAATTCTGAATCAGTTAAGGTTAGATTTAATTGAGAGTGACAGAAATTCCAAGTAGCCAGGTCTTAAGTAACATAGCAGGGTAGTCCCCTCCCTTATCCACAAGGGATATGCTCTAAGACCCCCCCAAAAGATGTCTGAAACCTCAAATAGTACCAAACCCTATATATACTATGCTTTTCCCCATACATGCATACCGATGATAAAGTTTAATTTATAAATTAAGCACAGTAAGAGAGTAACAATAACTAATGATAAAATAGAACAATTACAACAATATACTGTAATAAATGTTGTGAAGTTGGTCTCTCTCTCTTAAAATATCGTATTGTACTGGACTCCTTCCTCTTCTTGTAGTCATGTATGGTGAGAAAACGCTTACACGGTGAGAGGAAGTGAGGTGAATGATGGAGGCGTCGTGAGGCACTGTGGAGCAGCGGGAGCTACTACTGACCTTTTGATGACATGTCAGAAGCTTCCAGATCATGGTTGGCCACAGGCAACTGAAATCATAAAAAGTGAAAGCACAGATAAGGGGGGTCTACTGTATAGTTTTTTCACATGTAAACAATATCTGAGAATAAGTGGTCCAGGTCAGTATGGTGGTTCTGTTCCCCCATGAGGCCCAGGCCCTTTGCAACCCGCCACCTTGTTTTTCCCAGGATGCTGCCCAGGACAGATGTTGGTCCAAGATAGACAACCTGGCATCAGATCCACAATCCAAGCAGCTGCCACTTGCAGCCAAGTCCCACAGGGACAAGGAGGACATGGAGAAAGGCATGCCCTATCTCCAAAATTACACAGACCTCTAGAATTTACTTACCAGACTATACCCAGGAGAAAATGTAGTCTTTATTTTGGGTAGCCATGTACTTAGCTAAGAATCAGAGATTTTATTACTATAAAAAAAGATGAGATGGGGTTTGGGGATACAATAAGAGTAACTGCTCACAGTTGCATAGATTGGAGGGTAACAGAGATCAAACACTGAGTGGGCACCAGACTCAAAGCAGCATCTCCAAGCAGCGCCTCTGTCCCCATCAGCCGGAGGGACCCTGGTGGAGGGAGGCAGCTGTAGGGGTGGTTAAGCAGTTGCGCCTGAGCCAGGAAGTAGAGCATAAGAGTGGCCTGGTGGATGTGCCGTCTAATGGGGACAGGTCTCAGAGAGTTAATAGAAAGCCTGACAAGATTCATCAAACTGTTATCTAATTTTGGTGAATCATGTGGGAATGGAAGATGCTGTTTAAAAAAGCCCTTTAAGAAGGTCTGAACAGCTTGGGACACAGATGTGTTTCTTTTAGTGGAAAGTTGATTTTGGAAGAGAATGGAGGTTTTAGGAATACTAGAATGAAGTGGTGGATTGTTTTTTCTGAAAATAAAAAAACAAGTTGGAAAAAAAATGTGCTGACCTGGTCAAGAGGTTAAACTGAACTTGAAAATAAAGATCAAATAACACTGAATTTCCAGACAACTGGAGGGCAGCAGATATGACAGGAAGAATAGTTGTGAGTATAGAAGGAAATATTAAGGCACAATTTTGAGGGGAGCCCTTGTGTTCTAAGATATATATTCTATTGTGTGGACAAGGATATATTTTATACAAATACTTAGAAGTGAACTTAATATTTTGATTTAAGTTGTATATGTGATCTGATAGGCATTTTGCTGGCTTAGAGGTTTTTGAGTAATGATATATCATGTTATTGGAAAGATTTATTTTTCTCAAAAGATACTAATATGATCGTGGTGACAGGGGACCAGCTGTCTATGATAACAAGGATGAGATGGAAATCGACAAGCCTGATGGTAGAAGCTCTATATAAATGGCTTTAAGAAGCAAAAGAAGAAACAGAAGAAGGCTGAAGAGGTGTGACAGAGTGCAATGGTTCCCAAACTTGACTCATAAAAATATAAGTAGGGGAACCTTTAAAAGTACTGAGTTCAGGGCCTCACCCAAGACCTCCCAGATTATAACATAGTATCCAGGACTCAGAAATATGTATTTATAACTTAAACAACCACCCTCAGATGATTCATCCTGGAACTGGCATTTGGGAACTACTTCTGCAGACACTCAGTGAGATGGACGGTGAGAATGACACTTGCCGAATGCAGAGCACAAAACTGGCGCAGAGAGACAGTTGGGCGGTGCTGGGGAGCAGCTCTCCCCGGCCGCCGTCTGCACGTTTCACTAGATGAAGCAGAGCACCTGGTACTTTCTGGGCTTATCTTGAGACCTTGATGGGAATGCTGCCTCCTTCAATGTTGAGTAGGAGATGAGGAAAAAGTGTATTTGAACTTAATTCCAAAGAACAAGCAGAACTGGATAGCACTGGGGAAGAGCTGAGACCCTTTTAGCCTTTGACTCTTGAGTCGCCCACAGACCTGCAGGAGCAGAGCTCTCCCACTCCTGGGCCCTGAGAAACAAGAACAGGGATGCACTACCAGACTTAGGAGAGAGGGTCCTGTAGAAAGGACAACCTTACTAAGAGCAAGGTCATTTCAATAAGACACTTCCAGCCTCTGAGACCTTCCAGGAAGGGACCAGAGGCATAAACACCCAGATCTCACTTTCTTGAGGTCTTCCAATCTCCTTCCTATCCAGGCTCTTTCCCTTGTCCTGTCCAGGCTCGTACCATTGGCCAAATATAAGGATGTCAGAGGGCTCAGGAAATGTGCCCTCTGTGATGTGATGTGCCCCATCCAGCTTGGCCTCTGGAGAGGGGCGCAGGGTGAGGGTGGGTCTGGAGGGACACTGGAGATTTCACGGGCACTGAATGAGGGGGAACTGGCCCAGCACCAATACTACGAATTTGTGTGACCGTTCTTTGCACCAGCATGAAATCTCTCCTACCCCAGAGAAACCTCTATGGAAAGTTCACCTCCATTCATAAGGATGGGGCTGGTCTGGAAAAAGGAAAGAACAAACTACAGAAAGAAAGTAGAAATGCTGAGGCTGAGTAGAAATGAAACATAAGCATATCTGTTATTGCAATCATGTTCATTTTAAATGGATCCCTTCTTTGTGTCTTCTTTCAGAGCTCTCTAACGAGTTAGTGTAGTTTGGCTAGCAGGTCCCACTCCACGAATTCTGGGAGGAATAAGGTGAACCTTCATCTCAAAGAATAAATGATGCTTAGAATGAATGGAGGGTACAGGAGTCTATATTAGGGTTACTTATTCACAAGAGGTTCAGTCTTTCTTTTGACATCCAGTCATTAATCTCAAGTAGAAAGCAGAAAAAGTTTATTTCAGTTTTACTTCCTAATGTGTCTTTAAAGCCATGTCTGCAGCTGTCATGAGATGAAAATGGTTTGGTAGAAGAGCTGTGGTGTCAGTTCTAGCTTTGAAGAGGACAGAAAGAAGTCCACGGGTAGTGTGAGAATTTATGGATCTGAAATGTGGGCATCCATGAGCTTTCTTGGTGGCTTTTCCAAAGCAAGGGTGATAAGAGGCTTAAAGGAGTTGAATAGTCTATCTCTGCGGCTTCTGGCAGAAGTCACTGTGACTGTACATGACTTTAGTTCATGATCTAAGCTGGTCTTGAATTAAATATCCCCAACTCTCCAGATGCTGTGGTCAGCAGAATTAGGTGGGAAGATGCGACAAGTACCAGAGACTTTCAAAAAGCATTTCTTTGAGTTCTCCCTTACAAAGGATTAGTAAATCCTGTCCTCTCACATTCACCAGTAGTTTTTTATTTGTGCTTATCATGGTGTTAGATACATAGAAAGAAATCAATAGGTTCTTTTTTTGTTTGATTACATTTGCCAATGTACAAACATAATTCTGTGTCAATATTTATTCAACAAATATATATTAATTCCTACAAACATATATTAATTCCGATGGCAGCCGAGGCCCTAGAGATGAAGTAATGAAAAAAATAAACATGGTCTCTCCTCTCAAGGGGCTTGCATTCCAGTGGGGGAACCTGGTGTCAATCAAATAGTCATGCAAATAAATATATAATTACAAACTGTGTTACAAGCCATGAAATAAAAGAACTAGAAACTTTGATTTTAACAGAAGCATGTAATATGATCTAAGTATCAAGAATGTCTTCTCCAAGGAAGTGATGTTTGAGCTCAGATGTGAAGGTAAATAAGAATCAAATCCTTGAAGGAAGGGAATGTTCTAGACTAAAAAACAAAATCAGGAAGAATTTAGGTCCTGAGGTGTGAAGAAGTAAGATGCATTCTAGGACATGAAGAGCTCAGGAAGCAAAGAGGAGTGGATGAGGGATGAAGCCAGAAAGGAGGAAGCAGACCATGAAGAGCCATGTGGGTCATACTATCTATTTTAAGACTTTATACTTTAAGAGTAATTGAAAGTAATGACCAGAAGGGGATCATGATCTAAGCTATTTTTAAAAACATCACTTTGAGAACCAGATAGAGGCCAGCATAAGAGGATACTGCCCAGGAAAGAGATAATATTAAGTTGGGCTAGGGTTGTAGTGGCTAAAACAGAAGGAAGTGAAGGGATTTGAAAAATATTTAGAGGTCTACATTGATAGGACTTGGCAATGTATCAGGTGTGTGTGTGTGTGTGTGTGTGTGTGTGTGTGTATGTGCTTGCTTGTGTGGGGGTAATAGAACTGTCAAGGATAACAGTCCCAGTTAGCTGCTTTTGTAGATGGATGACTAACAGTGTGAGTTCTTGAGATAGCACTAGTGGAGGACCAGATTTAGAGTAAATATCATGAGTTAAGTTTTTGGTATGTTGCTTCTGAAGTGCCTTGAAAACATCCAAATGGAGAGGCTAAGGAGGCAGTTGGGAGCTCAATGGAAAGGGCTGGAAATGTGTGGAAGAACTATCATTTGGCTTACCCAACACCCATTCCCAACCCTTTGCTCTTCTGCCTACATCTACTACACAGGCTGGATAGGCAACACTCAGTTTCCCTGTCTCTTCTGCACATAAGGATGGTCATGTGACAAAGATCTGGTCATGTAACACAAGCTGCAGTGTGTTAAGGGATTGTTAGAAAGCTTTGTTCCTTGCTACAGATACTATCTCACCTCAGCCTTCTTCCATTTCTTTGAATATGGATATGATGATTGCACCTTCAGCAGCCAAATGGCGGCCATAAAAGAAAAGGCAAGAAAATCATAAAGATTTCAGCAATTGAACAGCTAAAACATGCTAGCAAAAGTTACCTCCTGGCTTTATGGAACAAAAATAAAACTACATTCATTTCAGCTACTCTTTTTCTTATTAATTACAGCAAAATAATTTCTAATTGGTATAAGTAGAGTTACAAATTTGACAATCATCAGCATACAGATAATCATCTGAACCAGGAACAAGAAGTCTTGGCATAGATCTGAGGAAATCTAACCATTAAATTCTGGGTAAAGAACAACAAGCAAAAAACAGGGACTGAGAAAGAATCTCCAAAAATCCAGGAAGAAACCCAGGAGAGTGTACAAAATAACACGTGTTATAAAGTGTTGGAGGATGTAAGAGGGTGCTGTAAAGAGGAATGAGCGGTCAGTGGCGTCCGACGATGTCGTCAGCTGAATCCTAAGCCATCGACTGGCTTCAGTGGTATGAACGTCACTGGTGACTTTGATGCCAGACGTCACAGTAGAGTTAGTGGAGGGGTTTAAGCGGAAAGGGTGGGCCAAGAAATGAAAATAAGACACACAAATAACTCATTTGAAAGGTCAGAATGGAAAACAAGAGAGGGTGGCAGGGGGAGTTGAGTGGAAAAGTCCTGTTTGTTTTTCAAATGGGAGAAACTGGGTAAAGTTTAAATAATTGCATAGGATCATCCCAAACAGATAAAGAAACAGAAGAGAAAAAGGTTATTGATAGTATGAGATTCCAAAGAAAGTGCAGGCAATCGGAGATCATAGGCAGAGGAATTGGTCTTAAAATGTCAACAATGTAGATGTACCGAGTCAGATGGAATCTGACCAATGAGATATTCTGAACATAGCCAAGCTCTTAGGAGGTAGTCACTGTTACTTTCTGGATGTACTGATTATATTTACAGTATTTTTTGAAAAGGGACTGCCTTAGAAATATGGAGAGCTCAGTGGTGATTTGGGGATATTGCAGGACAAAGACAGCAAACCCAATATGCAGCTGCCCCCCCAGGTTACCTGTATTATGTGGTAGATGTATCATGCTATAGTATCTAGCTCTCAGTCTCACTTTGGGATATACACTCTAGGATATGGTATCCAATCTTACCATGAGGTATGTAACAGTCTAGACTCTAACTCTCAGTCTTAGCTTGATGACTGTGATGGCCAGTTGTATATGTCAACTTGGCCAGGAGAAGTCCTCAGTTACTCATTCTAATGCTAATATAGATATGATTAAAGCCCATAATCAGGTGACTTTAAGTAAGGGAGATTATCCTAGATAATCTAGGTGGGCCTGATCTAATCAGTAGAAAGACCCTAAGAGTGCAGCTGAGGCTTCCCTGGATGAAGAAGAAATTACGTCCGTGGGCAGCAGCTTCAGTCCTTTCCCAGGACTTCCAGCCTGCCCTTCCTGATAGCTTGCCCTGTGAATTTCACACTTGCCTCACCAGCCTCCACAATTACGCAACAATTCCCTGTAACACATATCTTAACAGAGGCCTCCTCCATCTTGGCTCTCCTTCTCTGCTTGAACCCTTGCTGATACAGTGGGCATACCACAGTGTAGACTCTAGCCCACAGAATTATAGAAGCTGACTTGTTAAAAATACAAATGGTAGGTTTGACTCTCAAAGGCAGAAAACTGAAATGGTTCACTGAAACACCAGAAATGCCTGTGCACAGTAAGAAAACTAGGTTTACAAACACCAGAAAACTACATATACAAACACGGAAAGTCACACGACGGGCACATTCTCCCCATAGCCACACTCATATCAGCAGAAGATCTATGGAGTCAGACATGGAAGTAGGAATGGCTGTATGATGAGCTGTTTTGCTTCCATCTTGCCATAGAGGAAGACACCAGAAGAAGCTAAAATAAAGTCTGTCTGATAAAACTCTCTCCCAGGGAATATTAGGGTGGCCATTGACAATATTTGCCTCCCTGACTTATCTTTTTCTAAGCCTAAGTGGCTAGTCTCCCCTTCTAGATATGCTTCTTTACACATGCTGAAGCTGACATATCCAATCAAGTTGCCTTGCCAGCGTGGGCATCTATCTCCTTCTAAAGGCGGAAACAGCACATCTCTTCTGATCCCTCTCTGTGCTGGTGTTACAAACTGGCTCCCAGAGGGCAATGATTTTCTCCTATTTCATGAAAGCCACCAAAAACTTCTGTAAAATCAGCATTGCCATCCTGGACAGAGGGGTTGGGGCATTTGGGATGATGTTTTCACAGTCCAGAAAGTGGCAGAATAGACTGTGACTCTTGTTATTGTTAGTTAATCTTCTGGAAATTAGTTAGGCTCCACAAAACAAACTTCTACTTTCAACTTACTCCTTTAGAATCAGAGTTTACATCACACCAATCTTTTTGCTAAAGGCTTTGCATATATTAATTTCTATAATCCTTATAACAAAATTCTAAGTTCATCCTCTTACTATGGATAGGCAATCAAGGCTCTTAACGCAAGTAAGTTGCCCACTGTTGCATGGCAACAAGACATGGAGATGGGGTTTGGGCCCAAGCCTGCCTGACTCCAGACTTAGTGCCATCCATCACAACACTGTTCATCTCTGTTCCTTGAACAATTAGATACATCTACTACTGTACATCAGAACATTGATCGTTAATAATTCTAACTCAGATTTCCTCCTGGCATCCTTTTGAATCAGACATGCTTATGTTAAATGGTGTTTTCATTTCTGGTGTCTAGTTTTTTTAACTACATAATTACATGATGTTAAACCTATTTTTTTCTTTTGTTGGGGCCAAATGTCTATCAGTCCTTTGTAATTTCTCATCTTCCTTTTTCCCCACCCCCATCCTCCCTATCATTATCATACAAATTCCAAAGATAGTATGTGGTGCTTTGAGTTTCAAATTATTCATCAGGGTATAAATGCTTTAATTTAGAGAAAAACCCACAATTCTGTATTGTTTTACTTAGTATTTTACTTTAAAAATCACTTTACAATTATAAATGTTTATTTATTCTATTCAAAAAACTTTCCTATATATTATTTTGTCATTTACAATATCTTTAGGCACTCATTAAGAAAGATCTTATTATTCTCATTTTGCAGACCAAGAAACTGAAACATAAAATTGAAGTAACTTTTCCTTTCCATGGAAAAACAGATTAGATGTATGTTAACTACTTACTAGTGCCTGTTAGGGCTCATGCACTGAGTCCACAGAACTGAACACGTGGAAGCTTAATGGGGAGACCAAGTCATCCAGGACAGTCACACAACAGTGGAAAAAAACAGATACAATTAATGTGAATAGTCTTTGAAAGGAAAACATAACTCTCCAATTAGTCTAATCTGACCTTGATTAAACCAGATTATACTAGCCTTAAATTGCCGTAATAAAATTAGGCCATTTGGCCTTAATTCTTGGATCTGTCTGCATACTTTTGTCAGGGGTGGTATTGAGGGAGAATTAAGCTCACTATGCATATATTTTTCAAAATGCAGCCAGAAAACATCACCAGGTAAAGGCATATTCTGTTCTCATTTTGTTCTTCATTTTCCTCCCTCTCCCTGACTGCCTAAGTAACCCCCATTGTACCACACACACTGAAACACACTCTCACATACTCCATAAATAACTCGGCTGCAGTACGAGCACTAAAACATATTAGAATAGCTCACTGGCTTTTCTTGGGTATGCCGTCCTCTACTGACCATCAAGTTTTCTTTGCTTATGAGAAGACATTGAGTTTTCCTCAGCCTCACCTACCGAGGGCTTTTATTTTAAAAACATCGCTGAGGACACCAAATGTCCAGGAGAATTATGTCCCTTTAACAACTAACTGCACAACATTCAGATTTTAAAATAGCATCTTCCAAGCAATTTCCGACTGAAATGCAATGCGTACGTGGAGCCGTCCAAGCATGTGCTGGGCATTTGGCCCGTTTCAGTGTAAAAGCGAGTGCATCTCCTTGAGAGAATGTGTTTTTGTGTGCTTGTGCACGCCTGCTTTCTTCATAATGTGTGCGGATGGCATTATCGAGGTCATAAAGCTATTTAACTTACTGTGACCCATTATCGCGCAACTACGGAGATAACAGATTCTTAGGTTTTTTAAGTTTGGAAATTAGAAAAAGAAGGGAAAGAAGAAGCAGCCAAAGAAGAAACAAGGAAGAAAAGAAAAGCAATGAAAGCGAGGTCAGCATCCCTTCAGTCTGATCCGGATAGCCAACCTTTAAGAAAATAAGCTAAAACCCAAAACCCAACAACCAAGAAAAACTCCAAGAAAACAATAGGTATTTGAAGCTGAAAGTGTTCCAGATCCCTCTGACAAAGAGCCTCCCGAGGATTACAATGCAGTCAATGTTGCTTTAATTAAATTTAATGCTGTGTGAAATGCACTCCAAGAAACTTTGATGAATGACTGGGGCAATTCACGGAGCTCACTAAAGGGCATCCAGCCCTTGCCGGGTGTCAAGCCAGGACGAATTGGTTAGTACAGGCATGTTTATAGACTGCCTCAGGAACCTTGTATCTGTGTGGTAATGTCAGAGATAATGTTATGATTCGCTGGACCTGAGGGGGCTTTGATGACACGGTTAATGAGATGTCCCAGAGAGCGTCCCAGCAGGTTGTGCTCAGACCTCCCACATCAAACGAGGCAGCCATGCCCCTCCGGAGCTGCTTGCCCTCCAAATCCCTCAGCTGGCCTTTTCTTTCCTTAGGGTCTTTTCCCCCCTTTCCTTTCTTTTCCCCCTTCTTAGTCAACATTCACTTTGTCTGGCTGTTGAGATTCAAAAGTTGTTAGTTTTTAATTTGGCTTCTTGTTGACCTGACAATGAACAAAAGATTTTCTGGGATTGTGTGGAAACCGCAAAGGAAAGAAAAAGACGCTGGAGAGGGGGTAAAGAAAAAAGAAAAAGGCCTCCTGGCCAAGAGAGGTAAACACACAAAAACCACCCTGTTTTTTAAAAATGTGTTCTTCCTGGGGACTTTGGTGATCAGTTTTACCATATGGTTGAAAGCTGTGAGAGGCAACCGAAATTTCATTTGCTTCACTCAAATCTAAGAGAAATTCAGAAAATCAGTTGACGAAAGTTGAAAATGTGTAGGGCAAGGCAAGCACATAAACAAGTAATTCATGTATGATGAGAAGCGGCACGTTGTATAAGGAACATTTTTTTTACCCTCATGTTAGTCCATGGGTGGAAAAAAAAAAAGACCTGCTGGGAATTGACGAAAGTAATGGTAGCTGGTAAATGAACATGCTTGGACTCTGTCTCTGCAGAGTCCCCAGACAGGAAGTGAGCAGACAGTATTACCTCATTAAAAAGGATATGCATAGAAGGGGTAGCAGAACTATATCAAATAACCTTTCCTGAGAAAGAAAATTGTTTTGTTTATTTTATACTTAAAAGACATTCTAAAATATTTGCCTGTCTAAATGGAGCCAAACATTTCCTCCTTGGGGAGAGAGCAGTGTTTATGATCAGTATTTTAATATTTTTTTCATTGATGAGTAGAGGGAAATTATGACTCTCACCTTTAAATTTCATTGCTACGACCATCTGTAGAAATTACTTGGAAATTCATAGGAAAAACAAAAGTCTTTCCCCTTTATCTATTGTATGTTTCTTAGTTTTTTATATATACTACTGAAATATACTTAATTCTTTATTGCTGAAGGGGGGAGCGAATGCTCTAGGTAGAAAGCCTCTTATGACAAGTGACATTTATTTAAAAATATACTTGCTTTTGCCTAATTGCACTATAATGAAGTCAAAATTAGATCACAAGGACCAAGTGCCTCACATGGTTTGCTTGGTTGTTTCCTAAAGATAATAGAAATGAAGCAAGAAACTAATCTATTTTAAAATAAGTCTAGCTCCAAGAAGGTGTGACGGAATAATCTTTATATTCATTAAGGATCAATTAGTGTTTCCGCTAACTGGACTCTTTCCCACTATTGTAGCATAAAGGACAGAAGTTCTCAGACAGCTGGATGAGAAATGTATATCTTCGTTGTAACTTGGAAAGAGTAAATTTTTAAATGATATGGTATTATTTATTACAGCAAAGTTGAAGTATGGGTTGATAAAAGAACAAACCATCACTAATTGGCAGTTGTTTTAGTAAAGGAAATTTTGTCAAATATTAAATGTTTCTTTAAAGGGAGAGGAAACATTAAATTTAAACAATCAAAAGGGAGGGGGAAAAGAATTCGAGGTAAATACAATGGCTCTCTTACATAAGAAGCAACTTATGAGAGGGTCTCTGGGGAGGATGTTTGCTTCCCATAGGCCTTTGCTGGCACAAAACCCTGACAGCACACTTGCGTGTTTCAGCCTAGTGTGGAGTATCAGTTGATGTCAGGCCGGAATCTTTCTTCTGTAAGTGACAGAAAGCACAACTCAACCTGGGTTAAATACAGTGGAAAGTCTAGGAAGAATTATGTCTCCAGGTAGGGCTGCCTGCATTCAGACTTCCAACGGTATCCTCTGAGATAGCTTCATCTCTGCTGTCCTTTTTATAGTATATTGATTTCATTTTACTTCCACATGATCACAGGACAGAAGCAGTTGTTCCTGCTTCATATTTATTTCACTTTCAAGTCAAATGGGTAAGTTAGACCTGAGACCGACTCTGACCTCATGGGCTTAGGCCACGTGCCCACGCCTGAATGAACCACCATCACCGGGAGAATTTGGTGAGTCAGTCGACGTCATCCTGCTTGGAGTGGCATCCCACACAGACAGCATGGACTAAAATAGGGGGCGTGTGTGCCCAAATAAAGAGATACGGTCTGCTGCTGGAATAAGGCAAGCTCTATGATAAAGAAGCAAATAAAAATGGACTCCCATCTGCCAAATCTCAACATTCTTGGAGTAAATATTCCACCCTTTTCTTGCAGTAAAATTTCCACAATTGAGAAGTCTACCCACATAGGTTTGGGCTCATAGTAATGAAAGAGATAAAGGAAATGTCTTCTTAAAATGGAGTTAGGAGAGAGTGTAAATTGTCCAACACGTATAACAGTGAAGTGCGTTGTACAAATACTCATTCTAGTTACCAAGGGCAACATCAAAAGTGGTAACAAAGCACTTGGTGATGTTCCTATGGCAAGAAAAGTTAGCTTTAGCTCCGCAGCCTCCTGCCACGTTTGTGAATTTTCTTTAGAAATTTAGGTGGTTACGGTCACTGGGCCTGGTTCCTGCTACAGCAGGCAGCTGGACTGGGCCAGGAGGCAGAGTGTGGCCAGCCAAGCGGCAGAGCACCAGGGCAGCTCCATGCAAATTGCCTGGGTAATGCGACATAGACCAATGGGGAAGGCAAAAAGAAATCGTGGGTGTGGACGGAGCGACACAAACAAAGCTGCCTTGTGTCACATGAGGAGAGGACCTGCACTCTAAGTACTGTAATGCAGGCACTACAAACGCGCAGAGTTCAAGTTTTCTGGACCAAGACCAACAAGGTGTTTGACTCTAAAAAGTGAAGTCGCAGAAGTTGCAAAAAAGGTCCAGTTAAGAAACACTTAACAGTGAGTAGATAGAAGGTATTGATCTGGGACTAGGTGTTGTATTCTCATTTACATCTAGCTTCAGATTATACTTCTATAAATGTTAATATATAAAGAAGATAGCAATTGTTTAGTAAGATACTACAAATTGTGAATTGCAATGGATTAAAAAAAAATTCTAATTGGTTAGACTATGTTTATTCACCTCATACCTCTCTCTGGTAGCAGGTATACAAAAACAGGCCTAGTACCTTGGAGAAACTAAACCACCTGCAGAGAACAGACACTACAAATTCAGTGCTGTAATACCTGTAAATGCTACCCACACCTATATGGGTAGATTTCTCAGTTGTGAAAAGAGTGGAACATTTACTCCAAGAATGATGAGATTTGGCAGATGGGAGTCCATTTTTATTTGCTTCTTTATCATAGAGCTTGCCTTATTCCAGCAGCAGACCATATCTCTTTATTTGGGCACACACGCCCCCTATTTTAGTCCATGCTGTCTGTGTGGGATGCCACTCCAAGCACCAGGGATGGCGCATGGGACCCAGGTCCACGTTGACTGACTCACCAAATTCTCCCGGTGATGGTGGTTCATCCAGGCGTGGGCACGTGGCCTAAGCCCATGAGGTCAGAGTCAGTCTCAGGTCTAACATACCCATTTGACTTGAACGTGAAATAAATATGAAGCAGGAACAACTGCTTCTGTCTTGTGATCATGTGGAAGTAAAATGAAATCAATATATTACATAAAGAAGGGCCAGCAACTGTAAATTTTACAAGTTCATCCACTACACTGTTAGTTTGGGCTGTCTTGCTTTTTTCTTAACTATTCTAGACCCTGAGCATGAATAGATTTCACATTTTTTGTTTTGATATGAAGAGTTTCTCTTCCTTAGAATAATGAGGAAGATCTTTAACATGTAATAATGATTACATATTCTTCCTATGTAATAATTATGATAATTAAATGAGATAGCATATATTACATCACAAAACACATAACACAAGAGAATGAGTCATTTGCCAAGGGACTCGAATGGGTTAGTTGCCCAGACTGCAATATTAGGGGTCTTCCTGAATTTGCGGGTTGGTGACAATGATAAATATATCCACCCCAGAAAGGCCTGATACAGTTCATAAATTAGCTCCACAATCTGACTGCAAGCTCCTGAAGGCAGAGTTTATTTTCCTCAAAGCTGAATACCATAGAATATATACATTGAGAATACTGGGTAAAAATAAAAAAACAGAAAAGCAGATGAGAACTTTTCTTTAAAAAATAGAAAGATGAGAACTTAAAATTGCGGAAAGTAGATATTTCGCCGTGTAGCTCCCAAATGTCGTCACCTCTTGGTTATCGTAGGTTGGTACAAAGTGCTCCCCAGGGATCGTGGTACTTGAGTTGGATTTTAAGGAAGGGGAAACGACACAGAAGGAAGACAGGCATTCCAGGCATAGGGGTTCAGTAAGCACAGAGACACAGAGATAGGGGGTTTGTGCTGCCAGAGAATAATATTATAACATGGCTGTGGGAGCAGTGACAGGGAAAGGAGAGGCTGGGGGAGAGCTGGACAGACAGGCAAAAGAAAGATTATAGAGGTTTTGCTTTCTAAGCAAAAGTACTTAGTGTTTTACATAGCTTCAGACAGATATTTGTAAAGAGAAAAAAGCAAATGATTTTTCTAGTTAAAAGAACGGAGCAGGGCCAGGGAGGAGGAGGAAGACCACAGGCATCCATGGGGGGAGGGGCTTTGCCATGACGCAGTTGCACGTAGTGCCTGCCTGGCTGAGGGCAAAGGCCATGGGGTGAAGATGAGGCGACGGACACAAAAGAGAAATGTGAAAGTTTCCCCAAAGTTGCTGTCACAGGGCAATTCTCTCAGCAAACGAAACCTCGCAGCTGTATACGGCGCCATAGCAGGGGTGTTTGGTGGAAGTAGGGCCCCTGGCCTCCAGTTTCCACTCCCCCTGCTGGGCGTCATGCGAAAACCACTGTGAAACCGCCACGCTTTGCTGACAGTTTGGATGTGGGGCTGAGCTGGGACCGGGACCTCCGGCATCTTGGCTTCCCTGCTGAGGCACTTGGTAGACGGAGGTGCTCTTCCACAGGGAGGGGACCCGGGAGGACCGCGCTCAGTTCTTCCTGCCGAGCTCCCTTCTCCTTGTCTCAATTTGTTCTTTGTTAAATCTTCCTACGGAGATTTTACAGTGAAAATTGCTACTAGGCCAGGAGCTTTGAGCCAGTCTGGAAAATGAGATTACCAATGCAGTGTAAGAAAGAAATCACAAGAAAAGGTGACTCTAGCAGCCATTTTTACTAGAAGTATATAAATCTTAATGTTCAAAGTTCAGTTCTTATTTTCACATAGTCACCTATTTTCAATATGTGGTTTGAATTTATTTTTTGAGTGAAATTCTAGTGACAGTAATTACCATGGTGTGTGAGTTTGAATGCATATATGTGCGTGTGTAATGTATAATATGTAATATTTTTATATAAAATATATTCATTTGAAAATAATGTAAACTTAAAGGCTTATTTAGATTTCATTCATTAAATCAATAATGCACCTACCAAATGTTTGCCGAGTGCCTATCACACACCAGAGATACAGAATTGGACCAAAGCGGGTCTATTCTCTTCTCCCAAGGAGTTGACATTCTAGTGAGTTGAAAGCGAATCATTTCTTGACTATACTCCAAGGGTGAGGTCTGTTAGAACACTGAAGCCCATTATCCACTCTACTTTCCAATCTGGCAGAGCTTGCTTCAGTGTTATAACCTGCAACAACATGATAGGGGTCACAGGGCCGTAAGTGTTGGGCAGTGACACCAGAGAGATGGAGTAATCTACCTTTATGTTTCTCATCAGCATTGCTTTGCACTTTGGATCAAATCTTGACATGGATTGTCAGCCTCTCTTCAACATCAAAAAGGTAATGTCTGCTTCAGTTTTATTGAAACTTAGGATGTTGGGCAGGTCAATGATTAATAACTTTGCCTGAAGGAGGATTGAATGACAGTGAAATTGCCTCCCCCTGGACTTCATTTTACACGGAAATATGTGGAATTGCACACCACCTCTCTTGCTCATATTTCTCATATGCCTCCAGATTGGTACACAAACTCTGTCCCTTTTTGCCTTTCTTCGTTGTTTATGGGATGACATAGAACAAGGCCATAAAGCTAAAATGTGTTGCAGATTCCCTCTCTGGTAATGCATCTTAAATTTGTAGGGCTTTATCCTGTTTAGATACCAGTAAGATTTCTGAGCTCTTATTGAACGTTCTTTTACTTTACATATATAGCTTGAATCCCACATTCCATCATTGTACCCAAGTTTCTGCAATCTACCAAGTCACCTTACTATTTCTAACTCAAGATCACTATATCTCTGTAGTTTTACTTTAGTCCTTTGTTAAAGAACATATAAAACCTCTCAAATGTTTCCCATCGTCTATCATACTTCTTAGCACACATTAAAGATTCTCTACTGTTAGGATCCAATCCTCTCTTCAGTCAAATCTTGCCATCCCCATAATTCCCTTATATGGAAGTCAACCATGCATCTCTTTCCTTGCTCACATTGTCAGTGCCATCTGGAATGTCCCTTCTTTGAACACCTGCTGAAATAACTGTGGCTATGGTGAGGATATCCCCCATTATCTCTGGCCTTAAGGTCCCTCAAGTAGACAAGAAACCAATCAGCCTATTTGATTCAGTTCCTTAATTCACTTCATTTTCCCTTAAAATTTCTTTTCTCCAAACAAAAGTCCTTATTTGAGAACTCCCGATTTATGCCACTCTTATGTGTCATTAGTGTCATGCTTTTAATGCTGGTACAGATAAAATCGAGTCTAATTTCATTCTTCATGATAATAGTTTCTGGTAATGATTTTGACATGGCAAGGTACATTGTTGGAGTGGGATTATGTAGTCTAACTCACCCAGAATGAGGAAAATATAGGAAGCCTAAATCGACATTTATAGGTATCAAATTGTGACCCATAAAGTGAGTAGAGCATTGAGTCTCCATGAGGAAAGAACAGGGGTCTCTTTAAATATCTGGAGTATCAAAGGGAACTGAATTTAGATCATGGTCCAGAAATCTGCATACAGGTCAGCTGTTTCTCTAAATCCTCTGAGCATGACATAGCCCAAGAAGGCCTCGAACAGCTCCTGGCACATGGAAGTTACACAATAAATACTTGTTTACTGATGTACAAAGAGCTCAGACAGGGAAGGACCAGGAGGGCACACCCAATACAGAAATGATGTAATTTGGAAGGCACTCTGCAGAAAAATACTGTGACCACAGCAATTTAAACAGTTATCTCCTTAAAAATATTCCACCTCCTTTTCCTTCTATATTGTCTACAGGTCCTAGCATGATGCTGATCAGCCAAGTATGCATGGGTGTTTAGTATGTACTCTCTATAGTCTTCAGAGTGTATAATGAATGCCTGGATATATTGATATATCCCTTTGAGTCTTAGGAAATGTTGCATCCTCAACTGTGCCCTATTGAAAAGCAAGTAGCTTTGAAAGATCTCATATTTTAAACTACCGTCAGAGAACTCAGGGGAAGAAGTGGTGGTATTTATGACAGTGCTAAGAGCAGAGGCCCTGGAAATAAGGTACAAGAGAGTTACTTATGAGGGTTGCATGAGGGAGGAAGAGGGGCTGTCAGTAGGCCTGCTCTGACTGGTGGTTATATAAACCAGTGGTAAAGGAGGAGTCCCTCATGCATGGGGCTGGCTTTTCCCCCCACCCCCTCTTTCATTTTGCTTAGCATTTCCTTCCCTCCTTCTTCTGCCTCAGGCAAAGCAGCACATGAAAGAAGCTCTCTGATGGGCATCTTCCCCCTTTGCTCTTCACTCTCCTTTGGTTCTGTTCCTATGTGCTCGGCTCTGTGCCCCGGCACGCCAGCTTCTGTTGGGTATCCCATTGGAGAGCATGGTCAGCAAACCAGAAGAAGAGAATGAGGTCTGAGCATTTCTTCTCCTGGCTCTCACTCTGTGGGCTTGTTGAGGTGGACCTAGAACAAAACTCTGTAGTCCCTGGCACCTGGCTTCTTGTGGAAGTGCCCTTTCTTCTGGAAGTGCCCTTGCCCTTCAAGTCTTGGGATGCAAGTGTCCCCCATAATATTATCTCACTCTTGGGATATAAGTGTCTCAGAGTAGAGCATAATTATTTGTGATTTCCGAAATCCTCCTCCCCACCTTTGAAAATATGCCCTTTATTAAACCCACATGGTATTACCCAATTTGAATGTGCTGTCTGTTTCCTGCTAGAAGCCTGACTGCCTCAGCCTCTTACCTTACAGGGACACTCACCTGACATCATATGCAATCCCAACGAGATAAATATCTGATTTGAGGGCTCCTTGCATGAACATTTTATGAAAGACTAGTTTTTTGGTAGCTATCAGGTAAACATTTTCTGAAGATCAATTTACAAACAGAATTCTTTGTAGAATTCCAATTCCATGGGGTGCCATTAATCATGTTCCTTATGTATAAAGGCAGAAATTTATTTCTTCTTTCCTCTTATGAAACTATTATTAAACATCTCTCCAAATACAGATTTTTTTTCTCCAATGCCTACTAAAGACTCTAAGTCAATGACTTATGGAGGAAACCTCGGAAGATCCAAAATATTATTCTCCAGCCTGCCTGGCTCCTCCACATTTGAAAGAAAGAAATTAGATTGCACCCATTAAATGACTTTAATAAACTCGTTGTCTTCGATGCTGGAGTGGTATGTGACTTTGGAGCAGAGCAGGATATAAATTCCATTTCTCTAGCAGGACTTACTACTTCATCATGCCCTTCAAATAATAGGTATGGGCCCCAGCAAAGCGAGATTGTATATGGTAGCAGAGCTTTTGAAAACAAAGGAGACAACAGTAGAGGATTTATTGGAACACAGATAATCATACCCCGGAACGCAGCTAAACACTATCATTTCTCTTCCCCCATGACAATGCAAATTGGACAAACTGTCTGAACTTCCATTTGATGTTTAAAATACCTAATACCCTCCCAAATCATATAAGAAGGTCATCAAACTGGGAGAGTGCAACAATGGGCTAAGAACAACTGCCAAGAACAGCCATTTGGAGTTTTCCTTTGAAGCCTGGAGGAAGCAAAAGTCTTGTTAATAAAGGCTCATGTACCGTTCCCAGAGTAGCTCCTGCCTCACACCCCAGCTTTGCCCAGGCTTAGGGGTTCAGACTGGGAAGGCTCCCTGTGGAAGGTCTTTACTCTGCGTCACACTCTATGTCATGGTTTAGGCCCAGGGTTTCTAGACTGGGACTGTCTGGGTTCAAACGCCCACATCGCTTACTCTTTATGACCTTAGGCAAGTCACTTGACCTTTTATTTTTTCAGTTTCTTATCTGTAAAATTAGGATTAAAAATAATGCCTATTTCTTAGGATTGTCATAATAGTTAAATGAGATAATGCATATGTTCATTAAAGTCATTAAACTAAAACTCTTTGAAAGTTATAAAAGGAGTTATTACATGAGGGCTTTTAGAAGTGAGCCTGGCACATGGTAAATGCTCAGTAAATGTGAACTTATTTACTATGATCATTATTATGTAGTGTTCAGCATTGTGTAGTCATATATATTAGCTATTTTTATCATCTTTCCAGCTTTTGGTATTCCAGCCATATTGCATGTTTATCAATAAATTGTCAGAATAAGATTTTCCACTAATTCCTTTTCCATGAGAATGCATGTTTGGTTAGCAATGATTGCGCTATTGGTTGAAAATTTTGACAGTAACTTTTTTCCTCTAGGTGGAAATGTTCTGCTCATCTCAATTTTTAAGGGTGAGAAAATGAGGACATAAAAGAGATGTGTGTGGAACAGGTTTCCCAATAAAATTGTTTTCATAGTCTGCTTCTTGTTCTTTTTAGTTTTATGGAGCATTTGGTTTTAATAGGTAATATTTAACCCCACTTGTTCAGATGATAAGTATTTCTCAGTAGCCTTCTGTACTGTATATATGGAATATAGCTAATTAAAAAATAAGTGCCAAAATTTTGAATTCAAGGAAATATTAGATCATTTACTCAAAAGATAGAATGTATCTGCCATTATTCCCATCACACACACACACACACACACACACACGGAAGATATTGCTAACAGAGTGCTTCGGTCTCTTGTGTAGTCTTAGTTACAACTTCAGAATCTATTTCAACACAGCACACCAGGTAACTGCTTCTAATGAGTGATAAAACCTAATGGATAAAATATAATACGCCTTCCCGCCCCAAAAAACACATACCTAAATAATAGCACAATTAGATCTAGCAGTCACTATTTCCAGGTGTGGGGGATTCGCATTTACAACACAATGAATAAAAAATGTGCTTAAAAACAAATTTCATGAGATTCTCCGAAGATATTTTTATCTTCCAGAGCAAATTGCGTTAAGAAACAAGCTTTAGTCACATCCCATATGAAGTTTGTTGGGGCCTTTTTCTCTATAGAAGTCTGAGAATGGCTTAAAAATCTGTAATTTTACTTATGTATTATCCCATTTTGGCTTTCATGAAAAATCAGCCAGATCCTTAACAATCCCTAGCCAGATTGGTTCTGTATCAGAAATGTTTGACTGATAAGCCAGAGACATGTTTTTGTCCTCAGCGTTGCCAATGATATCATCAGTGAACATAATTTTTGCACTCACCTGCCCCACCAGGGGCCCTGGGACAGTCTCCCACACCTACTGGCCCAGCAAGTTCCATCCTGGCGCTTCCGTTTTCACTTGGCTACACTAACAGGTCTCACAAGTATCATGTCGGCTGTTGCCTCAGGGTTCAGATTCAGGGAGTGTTTCCTTAATTAGTAGATGACATCAATCTGAAGTAAGTCCAACAGACTCCCTGGCTAGAAAACCAGCCAGTATCAGGAAGGAGCAATATTAGAAGGTTGTGTAGTCATCAGAAGTAGTGAAGAGAATGGCTCTGAGAGCTGGAGAGAGGGAGATGCACAATCTCACTGCTTTTCGCTATGAACAAAGGCATCTTTTTCTCTTACCTCCCATAATACCATTACTGATGTAGGAGTTATGGGAGCAGGGATGGTAGAATGCAAGTGCTGAAACCCCTCTCCTTTGTTCTAAGCCAGTGTGTTGAATTCAGTTTGGTTTTAATTTGGAGATACTTGAGTCACACTAAAGCAAACCTCCCTGCAAGCCTACGTAGGTGTGTGTACATCAACCGACTCTATTAGTCTTTCCATGGAGACTGGAAAATCCTGCCTGTAGGATGCTTACAGATACTCCTAAGAGTTCTTCTTGGAGCATCAAAGCTATAGTAGCATAAGGACTAGACAATGGTTCAGAGGAAAAAGATCTGCCATGCTTACTCTCTTCCTCCATGCTGAGATGATTATCAATAATAGTAATAATTCTACCTTGCATTTACTAAGCATGACAGTGTTCAAGGGCCTCCAGGTGAATGATCTCGTTTGATTTCTCATGCTTTGCACTAAGAAGATGCTAATAGCTTATGAACTAACCATTGAAGGAAAAAATTGAGAACAAAAAGTTTAGAAAGAATAACAGTGAGGAAGGAGGAAAAATAACTACTATTTCAGTTTGCCCCATATAGGCATAAGAATAAAGAGGATACAGCAATGCTTACACAGAATTTATTCCATTAAGATGGAATGTTAAAGATTAAGGCATTTTTTTCCTAAGAGTTCTGTGGAGCTCTGCATTTCAAAAAATAAGCTGGAAAATTGAATTTGTTACAAAGAAATTTATTTTGCCTCCATTTTTATTTTTTGTTCTCATTTTTATTGATAATTGCCATATTTAATATTGTTCAATTCATCCAATTCTGAGTTGCTATAAACAGCCCTCCTAGCAGTATGGAACTTTCGTTAGGTTTTTAAGATCATCCTAATAGTGCCGGGATGCCTGTTACTAGTTTTACCAAAGGTACCAAAAGGATTGAGAATAAAGTTTGGGAACCATTGACAGAGTCTAGCCTCTTCCTTTTAAAGCTGAACAAATTGAACAAGAAAAATCAGAACTCTTGGCTAAGATTACAAAGCTGCTTGGTATCAAGGTGAGACTGGAATACAAGTCTCCTATCTGAGCATTTTATTCCCCCAAAATAAAGATCAGGTCAAAACAAAAGCCTACTATGAACCATGCAGGTAATTAAAAAGTGAAGTAACTAGTTAAACTGAATCACAGGTTTGATGCTCAATGGCGAATGGCACTCAGTACTGAGCAATAGGAAAAAGACTGTGGCAGACAGAAGAGGCATGCCTTCTCTGAACAGGGCAGCCTCACCCTGCTTCCCTGATGGCAGCCATGCTGGTGTGTGAATTCAACATTACAAATCCCCATGCTTTTTCCCCCCAAAAGTAGGAAATGGAATCTTTTATGTGAAACCTCCCAGTGTTCAAAAGTTGCCAATTAATTCAAATATTTAAAAAATACCATTTGGGCCAACATTTTAAGAGTCAAACAAACTGTACTGGTGAGCTGCTAATTCGTGGCCGCTTGTAAAAATAATCAATGACTGGGTGATAGGGATTAAAGATGGCGGCGGGAGAAGTGAGACACAGGCTTCCTCCTAAAACCACATATAATATGAAAATATAATTAATACAACTAATCCTGAAAGAGCAACACAAAAGAGGACTGTGTCAGACTGCATACACCTGGAGAAAAGAGCAGACCTCACGGAACAGGGTAACTTACCAAAGCTGTGGCCCGGGGCGACCCAAGCCCTTCCCCCCTCCAGCTCATGGGCAGGAGGAAGAGAAACCCAGCAAGAAGGGAGTGGAGGCCTGGGGCTGCTGAATACCTAACTCCGGAGATCTGCCCTGGGAGCACAAACCTACAATTCATGGTGCTTGCATGATACTCTTGTGATTATGGGGTTGGAAAGCTAAGACAGCCAGAATTCCTGGAAAGACTGAGATTCCAGTTGCTTGTGGAAAGCAGGGATCCATATCCAGCTGCTCTGGGACAAAAGAAAGGTGGGCAGTCTGAGACACTCCCTAACAAGGAAGCCCTTAGCAAGAGGGCTGCTAAAGGGACAAGGATTGCACAGAGCTTACTGCTCAGGAGAGAGGACAGGTAGACAAAATTGTCTGGGTGCACTCTGCCCAGCAGATTGGGAGCTTTGCCATATAGACTCTCATATTTAAGGAGGAAAAAGATATCCTCCTTACACGATCTTCAGGTGCTCCAGCAGAGATTCATTCTAGGAGACTTCAACACTCCACTCACTCTGAAGGACAGATCAACCAGACAGAAAATAAGTAAGGATACAGAGGCACTGAACAACACACTAGAACAGATGGACCTAACAGACATCTACAGAACTCTACACCCAAAACAGCAGGATACACATTCTTCTCAAGTGCACGTGGAACATTTTCAAGAATAGATCATACACTAGGCCACAAAAAGAGCCCTGGTAAATTCAAAAAGATTGAAATTATACCAGCCAGTTTCTCAGACCACAAAGGTATGAAACTAGAAGTAAATTATGCAAAGAAAATGAAAAAGCCCACAAACACATGGAGGCTTCACAACATGCTCCTAAATAACCAATGGATTAATGACCAAATAAAAACAGAGATCAAGCAATATATGGAGACAAATGACAACAATAATTAAACACTGCAAAATATGTGGGGCACAGTGAAGGCCATGTTAAGAGGAAAGTATTTTGCAATACAGGCCTACCTCAGGAAAGAACAACAATCCTATATGAGCAATCTAAACTCACAATTAATGAAACTAGAAAAAGAAGAACAAATGAGGCCCAAAGTCAGTAGGAGGAGGGACATAATAAAGATTAGAGCAGAAATAAATAAAATTGAGAAGAATAAAACAATAGAGAGAATCAATGAAAGCAGGAGCTGTTTCTTTGAGAAAATAAACAAAATGTATAAACGCCTAGCCAGACTTATCAAGAAAAAAAGAGTCTTACTCACATAAACAGAATCACAAATGAGAAAGGAAAAATCATGATGGACACCACAGAAATACAAAGAATTATTAGAATACTATGAAAAATTATATGCTAACAAACTGGATAACCTAGAAGAAGTGGACAACTTTCTAGAAAAATACAACCTTTCAAGGCTGAACCAGAAAGAAACAGAAAATCTGAACAGACCAATTACCAGCAATGAAATTGAACTGGTAATCAAAAACCTGCTAAGAACAAAATGCCTGAACCAGATAGTTCACTGCTGAATTTTATCAAATATTTAGTGAAGACCTAATACCCATCCTCCTTAAAGTTTTCCAAAGAGTAGAAGAAGAGGGAATACTTCCAAATGCATTCTATGAGCCCAGCATCACTCTAATACCAAAACCAGACAAAGATACCACAAAAAAAGAAGAAAATTACAGACCAATATCCCTGATGAACATAGACAAAAAAATCCTCAACAAAATATTAGCAAACCAAATTCAAAAATACATCAAAAAGATTATCCATCATGATCAAGTGGGATTTATTCCAGGGATGGAAAGATGGTACAATATTCAGAAATCTGTCAACATCATCCACCACATTAACAAAAAGAAGGACAAAAACTACATCATCATCTCCATAGATGCTGAAAAATCATTTGACAAAATTCAACATCTATTCATGATAAAAACTCTCAACAAAATGGGTATAGAGGGCAAGTACCTCAACATAATAAAGGCCGTATATGACAAACCCACAGCCAACATTATATTATACTTAACAGCAAGAAGCTGAAAGCTTTTCCTTTAAGATCGGGAACAAGACAAGGATGCCCATTCTCCCCACTTTTATTCAAAGTAGAGGTTCCTCAAAAAACTAAAAATAGAAATATCATTTGACCTGGGAATCCCACTTCTTGGAATTTACCCAAAGAATACAACTTCTCAGATTCAAAAAGACATATGCACCCCTATGTTTATTGCAACACTTTTAGAATAGCCAAGATATGGAAGCAACCTAAGTGTCCATCAGTAGGTAAATGGATAAAGAAGAGGTGGTACATATACACAATGGAATAATATTCAGCCATAAGAAAGAAACAAATTGTACCATTTGCAACAACATGGATGGAAATGGAGGATATTAGGCTCAGTGAAATAAGCTGGGCGGAGAAAGACAAGTGCCAAATGATTTCCCTCATTTGTGGAGTATAACAATTAAGCAAAACTGAAGGAACAAAATAGCAGCAGACTCAAAAATTCCAAGAAGGAACTAGTGGTTACCAAAGGGGAGGCGTGTGGGAGGGCACATGGGGAGGGTGGGAGAAGGGGATTGAGGGGTATTATGTTTAGTACACATGGTATGGGGGTCACAGGGAAAACAGTGTAGCACAGAGAAGGCAAACAGTGAATCTGTGGCATCTTACTAAACCCAAGGACAGTGACTGCATTGGGGTATGGGTGGAGACTTGATAATATGGGTAAATGTAGTAACCACATTGTTTTTTCATGTGAAACCTTCATAAGAGTGTATATCAATAATACCTTAATAAAAAATAAAATAAAATAAAACTAAAAAATAAAAGTAATCAATAACTAAACATGGGTTTACTGATAAAATTTACCAAAGTCTCAATACTAATTCATCCATCTATCTTTCCATTTATCCATGTGATAAATACTTGAGTTTCTACTATGAGTAAAACGCAATACTGGATGTTGTGGGAGGCTTTGAGTGGGACTAGGAATGTGAGGAGAATAGAACAGGTTTGGAATGGGTATCAAGAGGAATTAAGTAAGACATTTGTTTTCAACCTGCCTATATATCAGAATCACCTGGGCCTAAGCTGTGATGATTCTCAGTTGTTCAGAAGCACCAACAGCAGGCAGTAAGAAAGTAAATTTGACTGAGCAGCAGCCAGTATCAGACCACATGAATTCCTGGTGAAGCCAATATGAATGCTATAATGCCTTCTAGCCACCCCAGGATAAAAGAGTGGAAGCAAGTGTGTCAATGGAGGAAAGTAAGGGATCTCACTTAGACTGGCCAGGAGGTTGTAGCTGAAATGACCAACCATTAGGTCCCAGTTGGATTGGTGGCTAACTAGCTGCTGTGTAAGCAGTATATAGATCTTGAAATAGAAATACTGAGTAAACTTTGTGCTCATTGCATTTCAGGAAGGGGCTGATGTCTTAATTTTCCTAGGTCCATATTACACTATCTAAACAATCTTGAGGAAATTCTTTGCTATACCCCAATTTCATCCTTTACATAAGATTAGTATTGCTGAAAAAGCAGTTTGAAACTTGTTGAGGCAGTTTGATACGTGAAGGAGGAGTGATGCACAAATGCAATATTATGGCTTTCAAATTTGTTATTTTGGTATTTTGAGTGCTAAAAGGAGTTTCTTGGAGAAGTCTTTCTCTTTCATAAATCCAATCAGAAATGTTGAATTTCTGCACACATGAATAGGCAGCTACAACTGGGGAAATGATTCTGTGATTCCACACATTTCTTTGACAAGTCACAAATGGGTTTTAGTGACCAGCTGCAGCTTGTGTGTTAAATTCCAATAATTCATTCTTGGCACAGTTATTTTTTACATTCCCTTGCATTAGAAAAAAAAATTATGCTGCCTACTATTATGCACTGTAAAAGCGACAGATTATATCATTTGGAGAGAATATTGCATGCTAAATGCATAAAATGAAAATGTCAGTGAATTCAACAGTATGTTTCGCCTCCTATCAGTGGTGGCCAACCTTCCCTGGATCTTTAGTCCATGGGTCTGCTAAGACCTTCAGGGAATTTTCTTGTCTCATAAACTACATGAAGTGTAAAATGGAGATGATTGTTGACTATTTGCAGGTACTCAAATGGAAACTAGCTTTTAGAACGTAAGTTGATCTGGAATTTTTTTCCCCCCACCAAGAGTCTGGAGCCAAGAATAGTAACACAGGCAGACCATCAGTCTGCTTAGTACACTTCTGGTTTTTAGAAGGGAAAATTTTCTCTTCAAGTCAAAGGATGTTCTCACACTGGGTTAAATTCTTGTGTTGAAGGCACCAGTTTATCCATCAGCATCCTGGGATCCATTCTACAAAGAAATAACATTTTAGACTTATTTTTATCTCTATGCTTATTCAAATCTATGATCATGTAAATATACTCTACATGCAAAAAAAAGATGTCCAGAGTGGGCATAGAAAGAAATGTTTCAAGACTGTTAGAATAATGATTAAAATAACACATAGGAGAGTTTGATGCAAAAGGATCCTTGGGTGTTTGCATTTAGTCCCTGACTAAATCAACACAGAATTTCTACCAACCTAATTAATCTTAAATTGAGCATGCCTACTGTGATTACCTCATCACACAAGCTATTTCAGTGTCTGTTTTTCCTTATGGTGAAAAAGTTTCTTTTTTAGTTCAAAAGTGAGTTTTCCTCCTCTTAAGCCCAGTTATTTGGCCATTTCTATCCAAAATAAATACTTCTTTCTCACCTATTAGCTGTTTAAGGCTGAGTGTGTCTTTAAATGCATGAGCACGACTCTCAGGACAGACTTTTGACTTCAGCAGAAGCAATGAGTCTTTGAGGGCCTGATCTGACCTGTGTTTGTACTCAGTATATAAGTATTTATGTAATGTTTTCATTTCCTGACCCGCTCAATTTGGCAAAATATATTCACTTCCCTCACATTTTCCCCATCTGCGACATTCTTAAGTCTGTCTATTACTTTGCTTACTTTGTTTTGATCATTTTTAGTCTGGATATCGTTTTCCAAGGACAATGCAGGGACACACACCCACATGTAAACCAAAAGAACACACATTTGTTTCCCACTATACGAAGAATGTACATTATCTAGGACAGCATTTCGCTTTACATAAAATAACATATGCATTCATATACAGATTTTACCTTTATATGTAGCTCTATGACGACAAGATGAATTGACTTATTGCTTTTACTAGGAGAGGCAATGAGTTCCTTATTTCTTAATTTTTACGAGGAAGAACTTGGTATGATGGAGGCCTGGTGATCTGGATTTTCTTCATTTTCCTTCCTGGGGTCTAATTCTGGGATATTATATAGAAAGAAAGATTGTCAGTTTTTCTTTTGATGGATCCATATTTGTTTTCCCTTTATTCCCAAATACTATGTATTGAAAGCATTGCCAGCTTACCAATGTGAAAGGCGTTAACATTCAAGAAACCATCAAACTGGGTGTCAGACATCTGTGGAGTCATTCTGGATTCCAGGTTGGTATTTGAGACACAACAAATGAAAAGCTCCATTTTAATATATTTGCCTCCTTGTGTTTTCTCACTTGACTTCCCAATCTAATTTCTTTGCTGCCAAGGGTTCTCACTCATATCACCATTTAAAATTTAAAAGCAATATATATTTAAATGCAAAATAATGTGCCGATATGGAGACTCTGCCACAGTGGAAACTATGACGGTGGCTTTCATTTCAAAGAGTTCTGGATGATCTCCCGAGTGGGAGAGCCAGAAGTAAGAAATGTTAGATCATTTCAGATGACTGGAAATAAAACAAATACTATTCCCTCTTTGATCATGGTCTCTGTCTTTCCATATGAGGGATTTTTCTGTTTGTATTCATTTGCTATTTGTCATCTTCTTTTTGAATTGCTGTAAATAGCAGAGACAGCAACTTGCAAACTTATTTTAACAGTAGGAAAGGTTATAAGTGACCCATTCTCACACTTTAAGAAAACTGAGAAATTCTATTAGGTTTTTCTTAAAAGTCTCCCTATTGACTCAAAACACCCATCTGAAATCTTTCTGTTCTCTGGAATGATGTTATTCAAATGGGGAATTTTCTACTCAGCATCCCATCTTACCAATCCAGCCAGAACACCTCAGCAGGGTGATCAGGTACACAGAGCTAGCTGCTTGCACGGCCTTCTGCCACAAAGGCTAACAATGAAGCAAAAATGTGAAAAGCTCAATAAAAATGGAAAATATTTTATATCATGCAGTATGAATATTTACTGAGAATGTTTGTATGTTTTGTAATAGTAGTTTTTAGAATACATAAATAAGTTTATGCCTTGGGTCAATAGTCAAAAGTGTGCCCCCAGAGCAAACGCCGAATTATTCTGGTAGGTGAAAAAGTGAATGGGCTAACAAAACATGTAACTTTGAATGTATTTATTTTGGGTGCTTCAGTCTTTGTTTCGTTTTAATGTGCCTTCAAAAATTATTATTCTGCTCTTTACTGAACACTAATAGTTAAATGAAATAAATCTACTTGTCTGGGATACACTTTTTTCCCTTCTTTGAAATTTCAGAACTGAGATATGAGTATGAGGCATATAGGTATATGTGTATGTGCAAACTCACACAGTTTGTGAGTGACATCTACATTCTTGAAAAAGTATGTATATTTGAATAAGTAGAAATGAAATCATATTTTAAATGATCCATGGAATTCAATGTAATGTAACTCCTCTGGGGATTATTTTTAAGTGAAATCTACTTTAATAATATAGGTATCCCCACAGATATTCTGGATTTATAGATGGAGATTTTTTTGAACACTATTTTCTGCAATTAGTGATAGTCATGTAGAAATATTGATAAACTTTGAAACTAGAAAACTAGAAAACTGAAAAGAAATATAGAATATTTGACATAACTTCCTAGAATTAACATCAATATTTTGGCAGCTTTCTGAGGCATGTACTAAAAATGAGAATAATGAGCAAGAAATCCAATTACCTGTGAGAAAACAATAATATGTTCACCTCTCCCTTTCCTTTTCCTTCTCTGACTTATGGCTTCTGTCTTTGTATCATTTTGGCAAAGAAGAGTGTAGGCTCTGCTATTAGCAAATCTCTATTTACAGCAAGTAGCCTCCCAGGAGAACTGAGCAATCCAGTGTAGGCAAGAAAGAAGAGCAGTAACCTCTTGACCTTGTGGCTAAAATTATCTATGTGGATATTGGAATTTCCTTGGAATCATATGTCCACGACCTGGAGGTCCACTCTATAGAAACTGGACAGTGGTCACCAACATGAATCATAGCATGGTGACGGCTGGTTCTGTACATGCAGTTCCTCCGTACCATTCAAAAACACAGGCCAAAGGCCTAAATATCAGTATCTATCCCTTAACTGTCCCAGACATGTTAAAGCTGTATTTTGTGTTGAGTCAAGTGCATGTGAGTAACTATATGGGGGGAAAAAATTCAACCCTTACCTCATACCATGTAAAAATGAACTAAAAATGGAACATAGACCAAGAAAAAAACATAAGAGGAAATCTTAGTGACATTGGATTTGGCAAAGATTTCTTAAGTATGACACAAAACACATGAAAAAAAATTACACTTCAATTAAAAACTTTTACTCTTCCAAAGCATTGTTAGGAAAATAAAAGTCAAGGCACAGCTTGGGAGAAAAAAAATATATTTTCCATATAAATATTATACATATATATGCAGCAAATCATATATCCAACAAAACACTTGTATGCAAAATATATAAGGACACTTTAGCATGAGAAGACCATACCACCTGTTTAAAAAAATTAGCAAAATATTTGAAGATGATTCACCAAAAAAGATACATGGATGGCAAATGAGCACATGAAAGGATACTCAGAAACATTAATCACTAGAGAAATGCACATTAAAACCATGATGAGTTGTCACTATATTATCACTAAATGGCTAAAACTAAAAAGACCGACCTATCAAGTGTTAGAAGTTTCATACACTATTGGTGGCAATGCAAAATAGAATAACCACCTTGGAAAATAGTTTGGCAATTTCTTAGAAAGTTAAACATACATTTACTCTACTGAGCAGTTCTACTACTGGGTATTTACTCAAGATAAATGAAAAAGTTATCCATACAAAGACTTATACCCAAATGTTTATAGCAGCTTTATTTGCAATAGCAAATCTGGAAGCAATTCAAAAGTCCTTCATCAGAATGATGGGATACAACTTAGCAATGAAAAAGAATGAACTATCAACATACTCAAAAACATGGATGATCTTAAAACAATTATGTTAAATGAAAGAGGCCAGATTTTTTATTTATAGAAAATTCTGGAAAATGTGAAATCAATCTACAGTGACAAAAGTAGGTCAGGAGGAGGGGAATGAAGGAGAAATTATAAAAAGTCACCAAAAAAAAAAACCCCAAAAACTTTTGGGGTGATGGTTATGTTCATTATCTTGAATATAGGGATGGTTTCACAGGTATATCCATATAACAAAACTTACTAAATTGTATATGTACAGTTTATGGTAAGTCAATTATACTTCAGTAAAGCTAAAAAACGTAAGTATAATCTGAAAAAATCCTTTAGTCTTCATTAATTACCATTTTCACAAGCTTTGGAACAAATGGGAATTTTTTTTTAAGTTTGGAATATTATTTCTCAAGCAGTATACTCAGAACACGATCTTTCATGATAAATGCTATTTGTGATCATTTGTTTTGGCAAACCCTTAGTTTAAAATCAAGTTCAATTGTGTAGCAGGCTCCTCAGAATCACTAATGTGCCAATATGACTTGTCTAGACGTAATAGCCTGCATACAGCATTACCCAAAATAAATCTGGTGGGACTTGTATTCCATAGACTCTACTTTGGGAAGTGCCACGCTGGCCACATCTCTAAGAGGAAAGACCACTGCAGGGCTACATTCCCATCCCTTTCTACAACTCATCAGGCCATCACTTCTGTGATTCCCTCTTCACAGCATTCAATAACTAAAAAAATTCAAGATGAATTTTTATATTCATTTAAGATTTTTACTTTTCATTTTACAATCTAGATGTCTGTAAAAGAATCTGCTAGATTACATGGAAGCATCATATGTTGAGTTCTAATTTTCAATCAGAATATTTTGAGGCTGGAGGTTATCCTAAAGCAATGGTTCCTAGTTACCAGCCTGAGCCCCCTGACTGAGTCACCAGTGAGAATTAACAAAACAGAACCCTTGTTCCTTCCCCTTCCCCTTCCTCCATGCATAATTTAGTCTATCAGCCATTAGGTTGGACCACAGTAGGTATTAGTTCCAAATGCTGGGAGAGGGAACTTCAGTAACAGAATGTCTGTAAGGGACAAATCAGAACCTCGTGTCCCCTGTTAGAATGCAGTGAGAAGTAGCCAGCATCAATTCTGTGCTATTTTGCAAAAGTTGCATTATCTGAATTTAATCATGAGGAAATCTCAGAAAAATACAAAAAGGCATTTTACACAATAACTTGCCTATAATCAGCAAGTGTTAAAGTCATGAAAGCCAAGGGAAGAATAAAGAACTCCTCCAGATTGGAGGACATTAAAGAGACAGGACAACTAAATGACACACTGTGAAGGACGTCACTGGGTTAACTGGTGAAGCCTGAATGGGTCCTGAGGTTTAGGTAGCACTGATACATTAACGGTAACAGCTGTCTTACACTTGCTTTGTGGTTATGTAGGGGAAGGCCCTCATTTTTAGGGCACGCACACTAAATACTTAGAGACGATGATGCACACCATGGCAGAAACTTATTCTCAAATGGTTCAGATGAAAAAGTCCTTATACTGTAACTTGCAACTCCTCTGTGTTTGAGATGGTTTCAAATTTTAAAAAAAACCTTAAAAGGTATACCCCTGGGGAAAAATAGAAAACATTCATTTTTATACACACATACATACATTATATATCATATATAGTATGATATATGTAATGTAAACAGTAATATTATGTAAACAGATTCTCAGGTCTTACTTTCAGAGGTCCTAACTCAGTAATTTTTATATATTTCAGTAATTTGTTGCTATTTTTACAAAGCTCCCAGGTGATGCAGATATGCACTTTAAGAACCATTTAGAAATTGCTTAATCTATCTCCACTCCTCATGTTGCAGAAGAAGAAACCAAACCCTAAAGAAGTGATATCATTTGCTCAAGGTTATGCAATTACATACTGGTAGAGTCAGTATAATGTTGGCAACTAAATCTTGTCAAATACTGACATGTATTATCTAAGCAGATAAACAAAAATAAATAAATGATTACCAATTTACAGAAAAGAAAACTGAAGTTTATAATGAGTAAAAAGTTGCCAAAGGTCACACTGCTAGTAAGAGACAGAAGCAGAACGTGAATGGAGGTCTGTTAGAGCCCAAAGCCTGAGCTCTTACTGTCACACCATGGCATTCCTAACAGATAAGTAGGTGGCCATAAATATTTTTAAACTAATGAATGTGGAATAGGGCCCCATGTTTATGTTCACAGATGACTCTTTTCTGTAAGCTGGTAAGTCGTAGGACAAGGGTGACAATTTGATTTAAACATTCCAAAAATGTTTTCATTATTACCATCTATGTTCTTTCTCTTTTGCACTGGCTCTTGGTATCAAAATGCAAGTTTGGGCAGGGCACACCTTCAGTACCATCCCTTACGGTTACGCAGGCAACCATGTGGCACTGCAGTATAAGATGCTAAAGAGTGCTACTTTATCTAAGTCTTTAATTCTATCAAAGCTAGAGTATTATATTGATTTTCCAAAAAAATATGATTCAGTTCTTTAGTGAGAAAAATTGGCGGAGTGATAGAAAAGGGGGCAGGAAGGCTACCATAAGGAACCAGTATGAGACTTTCCACAACTTGAGGATATGGAACTAGAGAAGGAGGATGATGGTAGGCACAGAGTCATAGACAAATTCTTGATACCCCTGTCTTCATTCTCTGTAAGAATGGTGTCATAGGAAAAGAAATTGTAATTAAGGATATGAATCTGTGCTTTCAGCTTTAGATATAAAAGGGAAACATATATTGGTGTGTATATACTGATAAATTAACATTAAAGTACTAATTAAAATTCATTAAAAGAAAATGTAAATATTATTAAAATCAGAAAGGGCAAATTATAATTAAATTCATGCCATAAATTAAGGTCAACTATTATCATTAAAAAGTAATCATATAAATGTCAAATAAAAAGCATTTCTTAATGTAAAACCTGTACACCAAAAATCATGCTAGAAACACCCCTCAACATTAACTTCAAATTTAATTTCCTGAAACAAAGTGAGTGACACATCTTGCCTGTCTTTAATTCTTCAAGCTTTTCCACAGTGCTTTCTACTATTCTCTTTGACTACTAGAAGAACAGAAAGAAGCGTCATGATCAATAGTGTCTCAGTCTCACCAGACTGTGTCCCAGCAATTTAAGATTAATGGCTAAGTAATGTGATGTGCATTATGTAGTGTATACTGAATAGAAGGAAATGTACAATATTATACTCAGAAGAAGCTTTGATGGTAAATAAGTCTCATTTAAAGGGCACTGTTGACCACCATTAGTGAGGAGATGCAGCAGAAACTTAACTGACCATTAGGTTGTGGGGTTATGTGCATAACAGAAGATCTGTGGGGTTCCTTGTAGCAAACTCTAAAAAAAAACAGAATTGAGGCTGTATGAAAATGCGGCCAAGCTAGTGCCATAGAGACCAATAAGACTGAGCTTCCAGTCAGATATCAAAAGCTTGTGATCTTAAAACTATAATATATTCACATAGCAGAATACTATTCAACAAAGGTACAAGCTACTGATAAACATGACAGTGTGAGTTAATCTCCAAAACATTACGCTAAGAAAAAGAAACCAGGAGTCTGTGCATGGAGTACATATTGTATGATCCTACTTACTGAAGTTCTAGAATGAGCAAATCCATGTTGAAAGAAATCAGAGCATTGAGAAATTGATTGGTAAGGGACAGACAGACCATTTCTGAGGTGTTGATTGTTCTATCCCTATCTTGAAAGGGATTCTGGATTACATGGGTGTCTGCATTGTCAAATCTCCTGGAATTGTAATATTGAAGATCTGTGCAGTTGTAGATAAATTATACCTTAATGTAAAAGACATTTTTTAAATGTTGTGTTGTCTTATTTTCCTTTTCTGGAAAGGAAAAATTTTCCTTTCACTTCCCGCAAAATCAAGGGCTAAATTTTAATAGTCAACCACAGGTGACAAAGAGCACCATGATGTTAGCATACTCACTACCTCATATTTTATTTTATAATTTATAATTTAATAACCTTATGCATTTATCCTGTTACAATGTCCCTCAAAGTCCTTTTTCAAATAGGCAGATTATAAATGCATGCATATATATAATCACACCTGCATACAAGAAAGATGGATAGAACTCTGAAGGGTACATTTAACAATTCAGAAAAAAATCTTTAAAAATCCTAACTCCTTATCACTTTCAGTCTTAATCTTTTTCAGTTACAGACATCTATCTAAATAGTGCAAAGATAAATTCCTCTCCTGATTTTAGTTATTGTTTAAAAAATGTATTCTCTTTTCAAGACTGCAGCACTGCTCAAGTAGAATATTTACTTAAGAATAATACTGTTGGAATACAGAGTGTTTGTGGTTACAAAGGCTACTTGAAATTCTTGTTTCCAAAAAAGGAAAATAAGATAACACAACATTTAAAAAATATCTTTTACTCTAAAGAATTCTCTGCTTCTTTAACATTAAAGTTGTCTTAGGATACATGATTAATATAAAATGGGAAAATATGGAATTTTCAAAGTTATTACTGGTTATACTCAACATGTAGATAAAGGGCATGGATTAGGAGAGCAGAGATTTTCATTTCTAATAATGTTCGGAATTATTACGATAAATGGAATGGACATGCTCTGAGTGGGAGAAGGTTTTGTAATTCTACCTTCAATTCAGATTTGCCTAAAAGCTTTAATCTCAGCATTTAGTATTTTCCCAATTGATGTGAAAACTCTTAAGCTGCTGTAGCACCAAAGAATGTTGACAATTGAATCAAAACCCTCACTTTGATCAGGATGAACACTGTGGACAACAATTAGTAGAAAACAGATTTCACAAATTCCTTGTTTATGAGAAACTGCTGCATAGAAGCTACTATTTCATTAAGAATGCTATTCAGCCATGAGAAAGAAGGAAATCCTGCCATTTGTGGTGACATGGATGGACTTTAAGGGCATTATGCTAAGTGTGAAAAGTCAGACAGAGAAAGACAGATAGTGTTTATCACTCATATATGGATCTAAAAAAGCTGAATTTACAGAACAGAGTAGAATGGTGATTACAAAGGGCTGTGGACAGGGGAAATGGGGAAATGTGGTTTAAGGGCACAAACTTGCAACTGGTAGAAAAATAAGTCCTGGAGATCTAATACACAGCAGAGTGATTATAGTCAATATTGTTTTATAAACTTCAAAGTTGCTAAGAGACTAGATCTTAACTGTTCTCACAACAAAAAAGAAATATTCATTGTGGAATATTAACTAATGCTATGGTTGTAATCAAATTTACAATATATTCATATGGTATCAAAGATCAAATCAGCATGCTGTACACATTAAACTTACACAGTGTTATATGTCAATTACATCTCAATTGTTAAAAAAAAGAGTAAAAGGAAAACAAGAATGCTTACCAAAGACTGCTCCATTCTTACATCTTTTCCCATTGTTTTCTGACCATTTTTGTTACCTTGAAAAGAATAGTTTCTGCATCTATTGCATAATCCCCTACAACAGCTCTTAAGAACTATGGCAAGTCACATGTCTATCTCCAAACTAAATCTATCTCCACAATTCCTCAAGGAGCAAAAATTGTTTTTAACACACAAATTAATCATTGAGCTTCTTCAGTTTTTTGCTCTAGTTGCTGACAGAATTATGTATTTTTCACTATGTTAACTTTTTTGCCAAGGTCAGTCCTGCTATTGTAGCATGGAAACTGCTCTCCTGTGCTATTTCATAATGAAAATGTGCACATGGTGATTGGCTGAAGGAGTCAAAGTTTATTTCTATTACACGCATTTACATGCTCAGCCTTCTCATAAAAAGAAAAATGCACCAAAATAAAATTTGACACCTATCAGGTGAGAAGAATTTAAAAAGTTTGACAGCAGACTCTGTTAGGGAAACTGTAGGGAAAATGACACCTCATACATTGATGGGGGATGGGATTTAAAACTTTGTACAACTTCTATAAAGGGAATCTGACATCAGCCAAAATTATAACTGCATGTATCATTTGCATTTATGCAAGAATTTAATGCTTTAAATACATAAAATGGCAGTAAATGCACATAGTTACACATACTTCAGCAAACCCATCCTACAAATATACATACCTAGATGATGTGTGAACAAGATTATTCATGGCAGCATTGTTTATAATAACAAAAGATTGGAAACAACCAAAGTGTCCATTTATAAGAAACTAGTTAATAAACTATGGAATTGTTACCAGCCAGAATGTTTTTTTTCCCCAGGATCATGTCTCTGAGGTGATGAAGAATGAAGCCAGCAGACAAGAGTGTGGAGCAACCAGCAAAGCTCTTTAAATGAGTAAAAAGAAAAAGTTCTTGCTTATCAGGTGGGGCTTCAAGGGAGGATGCCCTCTGTGGTATATGGGGTTTATATTGCCTCCTGAGAGGAGGAAGTCCCACCCTCCCCCGACACCAGACCTAACAGAGGACAGAACTAATGACATCACAGTTCACTCCTGATTGGCTGAAAGTACAGTACTTCATTTGCCTAGGGCACAACCAGTCAGAGCAGCTGAGATCTAACTAAGTGAACTTTTGAATGGCTAAGTTTTATTTGCATAAGGCATAGCCAATCAGAGCAGCTGAGGTCTATTGAATTGGGCCTTTTGAAACTTCCAAGAGTCCTGAACTTTATCTGCCTGCATCCCACTATCACCTGCCTCAGAAAAAGCACACAATTTACTATGAAATTGTAAGAAAGCACTCTATAAATGTCAGAAAGGACATATTGGAGGAGACATATTGGTAAGTGAAAACAGCATGAAATAGAGCAATGTATTGAGAATTTTACCATTTGTAAAAGGACAGAGATACAATAAGAAAATACATTTGTATTTATTTATATTCAGATGAAGAAACATTGCAAAGTACATAAACAAAAAAATGAGGAAACTTCTAGGAAAGGGGTAGAGTATTGGGGTATGGGATAGAAGGGTACAGAGGTGGGTACCCACCCAATAGGAACCACAAAATGGATAAGTCTCTTGTTATCAGTGAAGGTAGTTAAAAATGAAATTTTTTGTACTGGGTTTCCCCACACCACAAAAGAATTATCCCCTTTTCTGTAATATTTGATGCAAACATTTTTTCTCAGGGTCCTTTTGTCTTTCAAATTTGTTTTTCATAGTACAAATCTTCCTTAATTTTTGATGGGGTTATTTCCTGATAAATTGAAAATATTGTAAGTCAAAAATGCATTTATTACACCTAACCTACCAAACATCCCAGCCTTCTTAAACATGTTTAGAATGCTTACATTAGCCTACAGTTGAGCAAAATCATCTAATACAAAGCCTATTTTATAATAAAGTATGGAATATCTCATGTAAGTTTCTGAATACTATACTGAAAGTGAAAACCAGAATGGTCTTATGCGTACAGTGTGTTTTTAAGTGTATTGGCTATTTACCCTTGTGAGAGACTGGCTGACAGGGAGCTGTGGCTGGCTGCCACCACCCTGCATCATGGGAGAGCAATCTACTATATATAGAAAGCCCTGTAAAACATTGAAATTCAAAATTTGAAGTGTGGTTTCTCTTGAATACGTATCACTTATGTGCCATTGTAAAGTCGAAAAATGTAAGTCAAACCATCGTAAGTTAGGGACCATCTGTATTCATTAAACAAAGGAGTCTGAGTTTTATGCAGGTGAATCCAGTGCCTCTTTTGTGTATGTGACCTTAGGGATTTGTGTCATTCTTTGATGAGTCTTCCTCATTCTGACAATAAGAAAAGAAAAATCTGTTTTCTTCTAGTATTTGTTTCATTTATAGATTTAAATATTTTATCTATCTGATTCGATGCAGAGTGTTAGGTAAGGAATTTAACTTTTCTTTTCCTGGTAGAAATCTCTTTGTAATTAATTTTGCCTACTAAATTTAAATGACACCTTCAAATACACCAAATTCCTGCACATACTTCTGTCACTAATACCACACTGTTTAATTATTGTACCTTCAGAATATACTTTAATGTCTATAAAGGTTAGTTCCCTCTCATTACTATTATTTTTCTGAGGTTTTCTGAATGCTCCTGTTTTTTACTTTTCCATATGATATGTAGAATCTACTTTTCTTTTCCCAAAGAAATTCCACTGGCATTTTAATTGGAATTACATTTAATTTAACCCTTAGAAGTATTAAAAGCTTTCCATATTGTCTTCTTTCATCATTAAAATTTTTTCTTCATTTGAATTTTGTACATACCTTGTTAAGGTTATTCCCTCATTTTTCTTCTTGCTAATATAGTTGTTAACCTGTTCCTTTTGGTGAAAAATTCAACAGCACTGTTTTACACTGGGTTAATTCTGTCTGTGTCATATATTTGATAAACCTACATAGATGCTGACAGACAAGTTTGTCAGCCTAAGTAGTATATGGCTTTTATTTCTTTTTCCATGGATTATGGACAGCATATCTCATATGAAATATCTGTTTCCATGATTTTACAGCATCTTGTTTTAAAGAGCCATTTTAACTCTATAATCTATTAAGGTATTTAAGCCAATTGCCAACTATCTTTGTGACTGCTATTTTTTTCTCCAATCTAGGTATCAATAAATTCTTCAAAAATCATTTCCTTCTTTGCATTCATCAAACTGTCTTGGTATATAAACATAAAATAAGTCTAAAATTTTTAAAAATTGTGGCTAGCAAGAGAAAAAAATAAACTGTGTGCTTGGTACTTAAATTTCAGCACAAATGAAGACAGCATGCAGGGAAAGGAAAGCAAGAACCATGGCAGATCTTATAACACCCGTCACAGATGCAGACAGAAGAACACCCTCATTATAGGACAGCAATTGAGCAGAAGAGTGCTAGATTACCTTAAAATAATCTTTCCCACTCATAAAAAAAAAGATTGTGAAATTTTGCATTTTATATATCTAGTTGGCATACTAAAAAGGACTGAGAAATGCTATAGCCCTCAATTGCTTTCAGCAATATCAAAATTAATGTACTTTCATTTTCCTGCTAAGGCTCCATACTTAAGTAAAGCATCCTCTTTTTTATTTAGTCTTATTACTGCACTTTTCATTTTTCCATATTCTTAATATTTTATGCCACTACATCTCATATTATGCAATATTTTACAACATATGTTTACAGAATTCAATAGGATGCAAAGCACATATATAGATATAGGTTGCCCATAGACAGAGAACATAAGCAAGAACTGGGGAGAATTGGTTCAAGAATGGTAGGAGAAAAACAAAGGAGTTTATCTGAGAAGGATATCTTTACCTTTTATTTTAAAGGTGGAGTCAAAGAATATGTAAAGTGCTGAAGCACTTGAGTGATGCTAAAATAGCAATTGTTTTTTAGAGAAAGGACTGATGTAGGTGAGATCTCTACCTTTTTGTTATTTGAGTTATTGTGTCTATCTAACTGAATTTCAAACCTAATGTAGGGTTTTTGTAAAGATTGATTAGATAATAGGATAATTCTACAAGGTGATTAAACTATTCCCCTGAGGGTGGTAGACAGTTTGGGGAGATGTATTATTTCTTTCAGACCCTTACAGTGCCATTTAATCCAGCTGTTCAAACACAAAGCCATTTAAAGTGCTTTCGACCACTCAGAAGGAAATTCTAGATAATATAGATAATGAGCACTAATGACAGATCCAGTGTGACAGGGGATCTAGATGGTGGCAGAGATTGTGAAGGGTCAGAACTGGGCATGCACATGCAGGGAGCAAATTCTGTGATAGGGCTGAGAAGCAGTTTTAGGGGGAGATTGCTCCATAAATAAGGAGTCCTTAGAATTATTACACAGATAGACCCCAGGTCACCAACTGAAGTGTATACTTAGGAATAGGAGAAATGGGTATTTGCTTGTTTGCATGGTGATTTGTTGACTGTGCCATCAGAATTCTTGCTCTGAGCTGGTAAATTTAACACTTCATTTTAAAGGCATTACTTAACTTTATTGTTTTATTATTAGGCTCTTGTACCTTCTTTGGGCTAAGCAGAATGTGGTTCTTTTAGAGGGTATGACAGTAGAATATGGGCATCAAATTGAGGTTGTTGGTGGCTGTGTGACTGATTTCTATTTGGGTCTACAATTCTTCCGGCCCACCAGACATTAGCACCTACACTGGAATTATCAAGCCCAGATGGCATATTCAAACTCTCCATCAGATCCAGTGGATGGAGGTGTAAGAGGCACACATAGTTATTGCCAAGCCCTACACTGGATGGAACTGAGTTCACAATGTCCTTTGTATACAAAAGTGTTTGTAGGGAGAGAGCCGTACAGTTCATAGAACAGTCTGGTCAGGATCCCAGTATGCACTTCTAGTAGATTATATCTAGTATTAGAGCTCAGACAAGGAAAAATGGACCTGATATCTTATATGAAGAGATTGTACATGAGAATAAATTGGAGGGCTTGTTAAAAGTGCATATTTCTGAGTCCCACTTCTGGAGATGATGATTCGTGTATCTGGGATTGAGTCCCAGAATCTGGATTTTTAACAAGCTCACCTAGTTATCTGGATGTGGGTGGACTATAAAATGCACATTAAGAAATCTTGTACTGGGCAGTCACTGAATAAAGTCACCCATGGGAGATTAGAGTGGAGGAAGGTACTGAGTTGGAAAAGTGATTTTTATAGGACTGTATATTCTGGATTATTGCTAAATCTGAACTTCAGCAGAACTTAATAGTGAAAGACAATGCAGGATAGTTGATCTGGTGACAAAGCATGGAACCCTAGTTTCTAGTCCAGCTTCCCATATTGATATTTTATCTACCATCAAAATACTGCTGGCATATAAAGGACTGGAGGGCAGAGACACTGTTGGGGCATCTTGGAGAGTCCTCCAGAAATGAAAGGGAAAATGATGACTGCCCAATATGAGGGAATGTCATCTGAACATTTTTGGAAAGGAAAGACCCCTTGCAATTGGGGCTTGATTTTGTTTTTCCAAAAGCCTCTTTGTACTACAGTGAGATGCCATTCCCAGAGGGCCAGAGTTTGGTTATTGAAGCAACTACAGTTGTGCAAAGTGATAACTCTAAGTTAGGTCAAGTTAATTTGTCTCTTCAAGCGTTAGTATCTTCATCTGAAAAATAGGTATAACAACACTCTGGATTGTAGTGGGGAATTGGGAAAAATAGATATAAAGCATTTAGAATGGTGTCTACATATACAAAAGCTCAATAAGAGGTAATTCTTGTATTTTTTGCTTTCATCATCAATGTGGAGTAGAAGAAAGAATGTGGATTCTATAGTTTGACCTAACTTTGAATCCTATCTCTATCACTTCCTAGCTATATGAACTTGAGCAGTTTAGTTCTTTTGTCTTTGTCAAAATTAATCTTAGAAATAGAATCATAATGACCATCTTCAACCATGAATTTCACAAATTGTGCAGGAAAGCTGAAGTTGAAAAGAATGTGAATTCATAAGTCAACTTATTGTTCATAAGTCAACATTATTATTATTATTATCATTATCCCTGAATTCCCCTGGGCAGCCTTCTATGAAATGACTGACTAGATGATTTACTAGTTAGGCCTCCTGCCAACCTGCTCACAAGGTCTGTGTCAGCTCACTATTAGATGACGATTTTGCAGACCAAAAGTTTTCTGGGTTGGGGTCCAGAGGTACTCATTTGAGGTTTTGGATCCTCCCTGGAATGTGCAAAACTGTGTATAACAGAGGGGGAAACAACAACTATTTAAAACCATTCTTGCCTTCTTAGAAGAGGGTCTTGGTTAGAGAAAAATCCGGAGGTAACTGTCATTACTTTGTGTTCCTAAGAAGTAGAAAGTTCTATCATTTAGCTGAGCACACGTTTCTGATATGCAAAGGTGGTGGAAGAACTGGAAAGAACTGAAATTCTCTACATAATCAAGTGACCAGAATGTGGAATTCTATGGGCAGTTATGAGGTAAGAAATGAGAAGAGAGGAGATGGAAAAGGAGGATGAATCAAGGGGCAGGAAGCCAAGATGCCTTTCATGATAGTTTGCCTTGAGGTGGGCAAAAGGCAGCCAAAAGATATTTTAGGGACAGGAAACCTATTCTTTTATCTTCTATTATTTGTGTTTGCATCTGTATAGCTCAGTCTATAACGTGTTCACCAAATTTAGGAGAAGAATGCATAAATATAATGAGAACTTCAACAGAGAGATAGGAAATAGAAGAAAGCATCAAACAGAAGTCACAGAGCTGAAAAATACATTAACCAAACTGAAAAATACACTAGAGGGGTTCAACAGCAGACTAGATGAAGCAGAGGAAAAGATCAGTGACCTGGAAGACAGGGCAACAGAACTTACCAAACAGAGCAGCAAATAGAAAAAAGAATTTTAAAAGCTGAAGGTAGCTGAGGGGACCTATGGGAAAACATCAAGCAGAATTACATTCATGTTAGAGGAGTCCAGGAAGGAGAAGACAGAGAAAGGGGAAGAAAACTTATTTGAAGAAATGATAGCTGAAAACTTCTCTAACCAGGGGGATGAAACAGACATCCAGATCCAGGGTGCCCAGAAAGTCCCAAATAAGTTAATCCCAAAGAGAGCCACACTAAGGCACATTACAGTTAAAATGATAAAAATGAGAGATAGAGACTCAGAAATATTAGGAGAAAAGCAAGTTGTTACATACAAGGGAATCCCCATAAGACTACCAGCAGATTTCTCAACAGAAACTTTGCAGGCCACATGGGAGCAGCATGATATATTTAAAGTGCTGAAAAGAAAAAATCTTATAGCCAAGAATATTCGACCCAGCAGGGTTATTCAGAATTGAAGGAGGGATGAAGAGTTTTCAAACCAGGAAAAGCTAAAGGATTTTATAACCAATAAACTGGTCTTATAAGAAATGTTATAAGGACTTCCTTAACCTGAAAAGAAAGACACTAATTAATATCCAGATAATATACAAAAGTAAAAATCTCACCCATAAAGGTAAATATATATATATAGCAAAGGTAGTGAATTATTCACTTTTTAAGCTAGTATGAAGGTTAAAAAAATGAAAGTAGTAAAAATAACTATAAAATTAGTTAAGGGCTACACAAAATAAAAAGATATAAAATGTGACATCAAAAACATAAAATGTTAGTGGGAGGATATAAATTTTATAGATTGCATTCAAACATAACTTGTTATTGACTTAAAATAGATAGGTTTTTATATATAGGCTGTTCTATGTGAGCTGCATGGTAACGACTATCCATAGTAAACACAAGAAAGATAATGAGAAAGGAATCTAAGCATAGCACTACAGAAAGTCACAAGAGAAGAAAGGAACAAAGAGGAACTACAAAACAGCCAGAAAGCAATGAACAAAATGTCAATAAATACATATCTATCAATAATTACTTTAAATATATGGGAAATCCTACCCAGAACAACTAGGCAGGAAAAAGAAGATAAAAAAGATCTAAATTGGAAAAGAAGACAAAACTCCCACTACTTGTGCATGACATAATTTTATACATAGAAAATCCTAAAGACTACATCTAAAAACTGTTAGAAATAGTAAATTAATTCAATAAAGTTGCATGGTACAAAATCAATATACAAAAATCTATTGTATTTTTATACGCTAGAATTGAACTACCAGACAGAGAAATGAAGAAAATAATATCACTTACAATTGCAACAAAAAGAATAGAATACCTAGGAATAAATTTGACCAAAGAGGTGAAGGACTTGTACACTGAAAACTACAAGATATGAATGAAAGAAATTCAAGAAGACATAAATGAATGGAAATATATTCTGTGCTCATGGACTGGAAGAATTAATATTGTTAAAATGTCTACATTACCCAAATTTACAGAGTCAGTGAAATCTTTATGAAAATTCCAATGACATTTTTCATTGAAATAGAGCAAAAAATCCTAAAGATTGTATGTTACCACAAAACATCCCAAGTAGCCAAGGCAACTTAGAGAAAGAACAAAGCAGAAGGCATCATATTTCCTGATTTCAAACCATTAAAAAGCTATAGTAATCAAAACAGTAGTATGAACTAAAAACAGACAAACAGAATAATGGAACAGAATAGAAACCATAAACCCATTCACATATGGTTATGAATTCGTTGTAAATTAATTTACAACAAAGGAGGCAAGAACATACAATGGGAAAGGACAGTCTCCTCAGTAAAGGGTGTTGGGAAAACTGGATAGGCACATGCAAAAGAATGACTGGATCATTATCTTACACCATACACAAAAGTTACCTCAAAGTGGATTAAAGGGTTAAATGTAAGACCTGAAACTCCTAGAAGAAAACACAGGCAGTAAGCTCTTTGACATTAGTCTTGGTGATGATATTTTGGATGTGACTTCAAAGATAAGGGCAGCAAAAGCAAAAATAAGCAAATGGGATGACATCAAACTAAAGAGCAAAATGAAGGAAACCATCAACAAAAGGAAAAGAGAATCTACTGAATGGGAGATGATATTTACAAATAATGAGTCTGACAAAGGGTTCATTTATAAACTGTATAAAGAACTCAACTCAATAACAGAAAGGCATGCAATCCAATTTAAAAAATGGGTAGAGAATCTGAATAGATATTTTTCCAAAGAAGACATGTAGATGGCCAATGGTCACGTGAAAAGATGATCAACATCACAAATCATCGGGGAAATGAAATCAAAACCATAATGAGATATCATCTCATACTTGTTAGAATGGTTATTATGAAGAAGACAAAAAATAGCAAGTGTTGGTGAAGATGTGCAAAAAAGGGAGACCTCATGCTCTGTTGGGAATATAAATTGGTGAAGCCAATATGAAAAACAGATGGAAGTTCCTCAAAAAATTGAAAATAGAAATATCATATGATCAGCAATTCTACTTCTGGATATTTATCTAGAGAAAACAAAAATACTAATTTGAAAAGATATATGCACCCTATGTTCACTGCAGGATGATTTACGATAGCCAAGATATAGAAGCAACCCAAGTGTCCATCAGTGGATGACTGGATAAAAAAAGAATTAAATCTTGACATTCATGACAACATGGATGGACCTAGAGGATATTATACTAAGTGAAGTAAGTCAGACAGAGAAAGATAAATACCATATTATTTCAATTATACATAGAATCTAAAAAACAAAAAACTCCACCAAACTCAAAGAAGCAGAAACAAATTGGTGATAGCTAGAGGTGAGGAGCTGGGGTTGGGAAAAATGGGAGGAGATCAAGAGGTACAAATTTCTAGTTAAAAAATACATAAGTCATAGGGGGATAATGTACAGTATGGTGACTATAGTCAATAATATTGTATTGCATACTTGAAAGTTGCTAAGATAGGAAATCTTAAAAGTTCCCATCACAAGGGATAGGAAAAGATATTTCATGCAACTAATAGGGAGAAAAAAGCAGGAGTTGCAGTACTTGTATCAGAAAAAATAGACTTCAAAACAAAGAAAGTCACAAGAGGCAAAGAAGGACATTACATAATGATAAAGGGGTCAGTCCAACAAGAGGATATAACCATTATAAATATCTATACACCCAACAGAAGAGCACCTACATATGTGAAACAAATACTAACAGAATTGGAGAGGCAAATAGAATGCAATGCATTCATTTTAGGAGACTTCAACACTCCACTCGCTCCAAAGGAGAGATCAACCAGACAGAAAATAAATAAGGAGACAGAGACACTGAACAGTGTGTTAGAACACATGGAAGTAGCAGACATCTACAGAACACTTCACCCAAAAGTAGCAGGATACACATTCTTCTCAAGTGCACATGGGACATTTTCAAGAATAGATCATATACTTGGCCACAAAAAGAGACTCAGTAAATTCAAAAAGATTGAAATTGTACCAACCACCCTCTCAGACAACAAAGGTATGAAACTAGAAATAAATTATGCACAGAAAACAAAAAAACCCACAAACACATACAGGCTTAACAACATGCTCCTAAATAACCAATAAATCAATGACCAAATAAAAACAGAGATAAAGCAATATATGGAGACAAATGACAACAATAATTCAACACCATAAAATCTGTGGGACTCAGTGAAGGCCATGCTAAGAGGCAAGTATATTGCTGTACAGGCCTACCTCAGGAAAGAAGAACAATCTCATATGAGCAGTCAAAATGCACAATTAATGAAACTACGAAGAGAAGAACAAATGAGGCCAAAAGTAAGCAGAGGGAGGGACATAATAAAGATTAGAGCAGAGATAAATAAAATTGAGAAGAATAAAACAATAGAAAGAATCAATGAAAGCAGGAGCTGGTTCTTTGAGGAAAAAAAATAAAATAGGTAAACTCCTAGCCAGACTTACCAAGAAAAAAAGAGAGTCTACACACATAAACAGAATCGGAAATGAGAAAGGAAAAATCACTATGGACACCACAGAAATACAAAGAATTATTAGAGAATACAATGAAAAATTATATGCTAACACACTGGATAACATAGAAGAAATGGACAACTTTCTAGAAAAATAAAACCTTCCAAGGCTGACTAGGAAGAATCAGAAAATCTGAATAGACCAATTACCAGCAATGAAATTGAATTGGTAATCAAAAACCTACTTAAGAACAAATCCTGGGCCAGATGGCATCACCACTGAATTTTATCAAATATTTAATGAATACCTAATACCCATCCTCCTTAAAGTTTTCCAAAAAGTAGAAGAAGAGGGAATACTTCCAAACTCATTCTATGAGGCCAACATCACTCTAATACTCTAATACAAAAACCGGACAAAGACACACAAAAAGAAAATTACAGGCCAATATCCCTGATGAACATAGATGCAAAAATACTCAACAAAATATTAGCAAACTGAATTCAAAAATACATCAAAAAGATCATTCATCATGGTCAAGTAGGATTTATTCCAGGGATGCAAGGATGGTACAGTATTCAAAAGTCCATCAACATCATCCACCACATTAAGAAAAAGAAGGAGAAAAACCACATGATCATCTCCATAGACCCTGAAAAAGCATTTGACAAAATTCAACATCCATTCATGATAAAAACTCTCAACAAAATGGGTATAGAGGGCAAGTACCTTAAGATAATAAAGGCCATGTATGACAAACCCACAGCCAACATTATCCTTAACAGTGAGAAGCTGAAAGCTTTTCCTTTAAAATCAGGAACAAGACAAGGAAGCCCACTCTCCCCACTTTTATTCAAAATAGTACTGGAGCTCCTGGCCACAACAATCAGACAACACAAAGAAATAAGGCATCCAGATTGGTAAAACGTTAAACTGTTACTGTTTGCAGATGACATGAAACTTTACATAAAAATCCCTAAAGAATCCACTCCAAAACTACTAGATCTAATATCTTAATTCAGCAAAGTTGCAGGATACCAAATTAATACACAGAAATCTGTTGCATTCCTATATACTAACAATGAACTAGCAGAAAGAGAAATGAGGAAAACAGTTCCATTCACAATTGTATCAAAAAGAATAAAATACCTAGGAATAAACCTAACCAAGGAAGTGAAAGACCTATACTCTGAAAACTATGAGACCTATACTCATGACACTCATGAGAGAAATCAAAGAAGATACCAATAAATATAAATACATCCCATGCTTATGCATAGAAAGAATTAATGTTGTCAAAATGGCCATCCTGCCTAAAGCAATCTACAGATGCAATGCAATCCCTATCTACCAACAGCATTCTTCAACAAAGTAGAGCAAATAGTTCTAAAACTCATATGGAACCACAAAAGACCCGAATAGCCAAAGCAATCCTGAGAAGGAAGAATAAAGCTGGGGGGATTACACTCCCCAACTTCAAGCTCTACTACAAAGCCACAGTAATCAAGACAATTTGGTACTGGCACAAGAACAGACCCATAGATCAATGGAACAGACTAGAAAGCCCGGATATAAACCCAAGTATATATGGTCAATTAATATACAATAAAGGAGCCATGGACATACAATGGGGAAATGACAGCCTCTTCAACAGCTGGTGTTGGCAAAACTGGACAGCTACATGCAAGAGAATGAAACTGGATTATTGTTTAAACCCCATACACAAAAGTAAACTCGAAATGGATTAAGGACCTGAATGTAAGTCATGAAACAATTAAACTCTTAAAAGAAAATAGGCAAAAATCTCTTGAATATAAACATGAGCAACTTTTTCCTGACCACATTTCCTTGGGCAAGGGGAAAAAAAACAAAAATGAAAAAATGGGACAACATCAAGCTAAAAAGCTTATGTACAGCAAAGGACACCATCAGCCGAACAAAAGGCATCCTACAGTATGGGAGAATATATTTATAAATGAAATATCCAACGAGGTGTTAACATCCAAAATATATAAAGAGCTCACATGCCTCAACATCCAAAAAACAAATAACCTGGTTAAAAAAATGGGCAGAGGATATGAACAGACACTTCTCCAAAGAAGAAATTCAGATGGACAACCGGCACATGAAAAGATGCTCCATATCACTAATTATCAAGGAAATGCAAATTAAAACCACAATGAGATATCACCTCACACCAGTTAGGATGGCCAATATTGAAAAGACTAAGAACAAGAAATGCTGGTGAGGATGTGGAGAAAGTGGAACCCTCCTACACTGCTGATAGGAATGTAAACTAGTTCAATCATTGTGGAAAGCAATATGGAGGTTCCTCAAAATACTAAAAATAGAAATACCATTTGACCCAGGAATTCCACTCCTAAGAATTTACCCAAAGAATACAATTTCTCAGATTCAAAAAGATATATGCACCCCTATGTTTATTGCAGCACTATTTACAATAGCCAAGATATGGAAGCAACCTAAGTGTCCATCAGTACATGAAGAGATAAAGAAGAGATGGTACATATACACAATGGAATACTATTCAGCCATAAGAAAGAAACAAACCCTACCATTTGCAACAACATGGATGGAGCTAGAGGGCATTATGCTCAGTGAAATGAGCCAGACGGAGAAAGACAAGTATCAAATGATTTCCCTCATTTGTGGAGTATAACAATGAAGCAAAACTGAAGGAATGAAACAGCAGCAGACTCACAAACTCCAAGAAGGGACTAGCAGTTACCAAAGGGGAGTGGTGGAGGAGGTCAGGTGGGGAGGAATGGAAAAGGGGATTGAGGGGTATTATGATTAGTACACATGGTGTGTGTGGGGGTCACAGGGAAGAGAGTGTAGCACAGAGAAAACAAGTAGTGGCTCTGGTATCTTACTACACTTACGGACAGTGACTGCAATGGGGTATGGGGGGACTTGATAATATGGGTGATTGTAGTAACCACATTCTTTTTCTAGTGAAACCTTCATGAGAGTGTATATCAATAATACCTTAATGAAAAAAAGTTCCCATCACAATGAAAAACAAATGTATAACTTTGTATGGTGACAGATGGCAGCTAAACTTATGGTGGTAATCATTTCACAGTGTATGCAAATACCAAATAACTATGCTATACACCCAAAACTAAACTAATGTTACACATTTTGTTATACTTCAGTGAAAATATATGTAACAGGGAAAGTGAGTGAAGGTTATATAAGAATCCTCTGTACTATCTTTGTAACTTTCTATAAATTTAAAATTATTACAAAATAAACATCTATTTTTAAATGACAGGGCTGGCCTGGGAAACATTTTCACAAGGTTTGTTTGAAAAGAGTAGTTTGTACAGATACTAGCTCTGTAGATTATTTTTCTTTCACACTTACAATAAGCTTGTGTGAGTATATATGTGTTTTAATTTATAGCTAGTAGCCGATTTTGAGCAAGAAAAACTTCACTTAATTATAGTTGCTGAATGTAAAACATCTGACAGTGTTTGCCTAAAAAACCAAAATGGCCTTGCTTTGTTTGCAGAAGCAAAAGGAAAAGTCCACGGTATCCATCTGCAAATCAACATCAAAGGCTTTCCAAAAAATGCAGGAAGGGTGACATGTATTTGGAGAAACAGTATGAGATCCTCCTGTTACCAGGGTGCTGTTGGCTGTGGCTTGCTATGTTAACCATGGCCAAGGGCAGCTGAGGTTTATGTGTCTTTATTGCTGAGGTAGCAGGTCTTTTGGAGCGGCAGCTCACAGTTCTGTCTTTTGCCCACTCACCCAACCTCTAACATCTGTTAATGATGAAGATTCACAGCACATTTTCTATGAAATGAAGCCATTCTAAAAACTTTCATAAAGTCAAAGGTTTGGGTGGAAAAAAAAGTCATTAAATAAACACATCTTTCTGATTCCTGATGCTAAACATGCCATCACCTCATATGAGTTATTTAGTGCATATAAAATTTACTCCACAGAATTATGGCCTTGACACTTGACCAAAAGGTCTCTATTTTTTTCTCATTATTAATTGGATCAGGTTTTCTTTTCTCATCATGAGACAGCCACAATCTTGCATTTTAGAGTTAAGGGGATAATTTAGATCACCCATGAATTCCAAATTTCTTAGATTCTCCTATTATGTATTCTAAGCAAGAAATATATCTTTGCAGCCACTGATAATCCTAAATCATTGAACATTTTGGAAGACAGATGATTCACACTATCCCAAAGCTCTGAGGTTGTTATAAACTACGAAATTGCTTTCCTCCTTTCCTTTCTTCTCCCCTTCCTCCTTTCCCTTTCCTTCTTTTCTCTTCCTCCCTTCTTTTCTCCTCTCTTCCCTCTCTTTGCCTCTTTCCCCATTCTTTTTTTCATTCTCCCTCCCTCCTACTCCTCTTCTTCTTCCCTCTTTCTTTCTCCACTCCCCTCATTCTTTCAGTGTTTTTGTTGAAGTAAAACATAATGCAGAAAATTGCATAAATCTTAAGTATGATAAATTTGGTCAGTTTTTACAAAGTGAACAGCCTTATGTAACCAGCATCCAGATTAAGAAACAGAAATATATTAATATCCCAGAAATATTCTTTGTGTCTCCTTGAAATTCAGCACCTTCCCAAACAAACTCATTGCTATTCTGATCTGTAGCTACAGGTAGTTTTACCTGTTTCTGAACTTTATATAAATGCGTTCACATAGTATGTACTCTGTTGTGATTGACTTATTTTACTTGACACTATATGAAATTTATCTATGTTGTTGCTTATAGCAGCAGCTTATTCATTTTCACTGATGTGTGATTAGAAAAAAGGACAGATTTAGGAAAACAAACCTTCATACAATTTGGTTTTAAGAAGAATAATAAGAATATACCACAATTTATCCATTCAACTGTTGATCATTTTTTCAGTTTTGGGGTTTTTTTTAAGCTGCTAAGAGTATCTTGTATGTGTTTTTGATTTCTGTTGAGGAGTTACCTAGGAATAAAATTGCTGAGACATACAGAATATGGGTATGTTAAGTTTTTATAGATATTTCCGGAGTTGTTCAAAATGGTTATACCAAGAATTCCTGTTATTCTACAACTTTGCCAACACTTGGTCATATCACATTTGTTTTATATTGCCAGAGTTTATTTTGTTTTGTTTTAGCACTACTGATGGATGTGCTGAGAAATCTTAATGTAGTTTTCATTTGTTCTCTGCTATCTAATAAGAATGAGCCCCTATTCATTTGTTTACAGGCCATTTGAATATCTTTTTTGATGAAGTACCTATTCAGTACTAAAGTAAAAACCTAAAAAGAACACTGTTTTTCAACTCACAACACATCTGACAAATATATGGGTTTTCAATACATTCTAGTCCTCCAGTTCTCTGCAGACACCAACTGAATGTCCTACAATTTAACTCATTGCTGGCACTACCTACCTACAGTCAAGGCCAGATCCCACAAGTTAAAGGGCTCAATGCCACAAGACTGTTCCCACTTCAGATGCCAATTGCAAGTCTCAGGTTGCCACCTGTACTGATGACTGACTGGCTATAAACTGGGAGCTCCCATAAACTCCCCCTCAGATTCAATAATTTGCTAAAGCATCCCACAAAACTCAGGAGAACAGTTTACTTACTATTACCACTTTATTATCAAGGACACAACTCAGGAACAGCAAATGGAAGAGATACAAAGGGGAAGAGCCATGCATTCACCAAACCAGAGGGTCCTCTGAACCCCATAATTTAGGGCTTTATGGAAGTTCCATTACATAAGCATGATTGATTACATCACTGGCCATTGGTGATTGAACTCAGCCTTCAGCTTCTCTCCCCTCCCTAAAAGCTGGAGGGTGGGACTGAAAGTTCAAACTTTCTAGTCACATGGCTGTTTCTCTGGCAACTAAGCCTCATCCTCCAAGAGCCACCTTATTAGCAGAAACCCAGGTGTGTCTGAAAGCAGCTTATTATGATTTAACAAAAGATGCTCCTTTCACTCCTATGGCTCAGGAAATTACAAGAGTTTTAGGAACTCTGTGCCAGGAACCAGAGACAAAAACCAAATATATTTTTCTTATTATATCACAGTACCACAAGACTTTTTGTTCATTTTAAAATTAGTTTGTCCATAAGGTCTTACTGATTTACAGGAATTCTTAATATATTTGTCTATGAATCATTTGACAGAAATGTATATTGCAAATAACTTCTCCCATTTTGTGGTTTGCCTTTCACTCTGCATTCTTAATTAACTCCAATATACAATATTTCATCTCTATGATTTTTTTTTGTCCTGTCTGAGAAATCATTCCTCACTCAGAGTTCATGAAGATATTCTTCTCTGTTAACTTTAGAAATTTCATTGTTTTACTTTCACATTAAAGTCTTCATTCCAATTTGGAACTGAATTTTGGATATGGTATAAGGTATGAATCAAGATTTATTTGCTGACATGTAGATTACCCACTGACCCAGCATGACTCACTGAAAATACCTTCTTTACCTGGTGCTGCATAGTTTGACTTCATCATAAATCAAGTTTTCATAAATGTGTAGGTATATTTCTCAGCTCTATTACCTGTTTCATTAGTCTATTTGTCTGTCCTTGCACCAGTACTACACTGTCCCAATCACTATAACTTTAAAACAGTTCTTCATAACTCTAAGTGTAAGCCCTCCAAATGGGAATTTTCCCTCAATATTATCTTGGCTTTTCATGGCCTTTGCATTACCGTATAACCTCTAAAATGCTCTTGTCAACCCATCACTTCCACACATATTTCCTGAAATTTCAGTTGAGATTAAATTGGATCTATAACTCAGTCTGGGAGGATTATACTATAGAATAGTGCTGGGTATTCAGTTTCCCTGATGCCTTTACTCAGCTTGACATATAAAGTTATAGGTTTGGGTATAAATGTTTATAGAAATATGAAGTTGAAAGCAGAGTTGTAATGTTGGCTCTTTAATGTAAAATGCTTTAAGTGTGGTATTTTAAAGAAACATTTTTCTAGAATGACTTTTCTGTCAATATGTCATTCATCCCCCTTCCTGCCCCCAGATCTCATTGTCTAAGTGATTTTCAGTAGAAGTGGTAGGGGGTGGGGAAAGGAAGGAGACACAGTGCCCATTAGAAACTGTTTCTGGTTACCTATTGCTGCATAACAAGTCACTCCAAAATCTAGTACCTTGAAACAGTAACAATGATATCATCTTTCATGGTTTTGTGGATTGACTGGGCTCAGTTGAGCTGTCTTTATGGTTTCATTTGGGGCCAATCACACAGATGTGACAAGGTTGCAAATAGATTTTGACACTGGGCCACCCAACATTTCCCTTACTCATGTTGCCTCGGGGTCTCTCCTCTCTGTATGGCTTTACTAGCAAGGGAGCTGGACTTCTTGCATGGCAGTTCCACCTTCCAAAAGCAAATGTTCATGAGTTGCCTGCCTGCCCAAATATAGTGTGAGAGGGGAATTACAAGTCTGTGAATACCTCAGGCCGGCTCACTAGAGATCACCCCTGGAAATGACATGCCGCAAGAGACATATTACAATCTCTGGGGGATACTGTGTTACTTGACTGAAAGAATTTTAAATATTACCATAACACATACGGGAAAAGACTAAAGCTATTACATTTGTAATTAAAAACAAAGAAAATGAAGCTCAACCAAACTTTTTGCCTCATGGAAATACAAAAATTATAGCCCATAATTCTCAGTGGAGGGGTATGATCACCTGATTAGTCATATCAACATCTCGGGCTGTCATGAGCTTTTTGCTGGTTTGTTGGTTTTGGAGGGGGAATAGCTCATCATAGAATATGATGACATGTTTAGTTTGTAGCAATTAGGATATCAAAACAAAACTCTGATATGCTTTCTTGGCTTCAAATGAGGTTGGCATTCACACTGACTTTCTGCTAAGGCAGTCTTATAACATGTATTTTTATTAGATTAAAAAGCAGGGTAGGAGGTTCCGGGAAGATGGCTGTGTGAGCAGGGCAGTGGAAATCTGCTCCCAAAACAATATATATATATGAAAATACAACAAATACAACTATTCTTAAAAGAGACACCAGAAGATACAGGATGACACCCAGCCTGCAGCTACACCTGAGCGGACTCGGCACCTCACGAAGCGGGTAAGATACGCAGTCGCGACCCGGTAGGACCCGAGCACTCCCCCACCCCAGCGCACTGGGGTGAGGAGAGGATTCAGAGCCGGGAGGGAGTGGAAGCAGAGGCCCGCCAAATAACCAGCCCTGGTGATCTGCGCCGGGAGCACTGACACACTTCGTGCCGTGTATCAGAGATTGGAGAGACAGAGGTGCAGGATCCAAGATGGCAGGTCCACTCAGCCAGCTCCCCGGGACGAAAGGAAAGTACGCACTTTTTTAGGGGCCTTAAAGAGACAGGGGCCCAATGTGTGGGCAGGATTGTCCCAGTGCACTCAGCCAAGAAGGCTGGGACTCCTGGGGAATTTCAGTCCCCTTGGACTGCGACCCGGAAGAGCAGTCATACTGAGACTTCCGACAGAAATCAGCAGCCTCCCATTCGTTCCCTCCCTGGCCAGAGTCACAAAGGGCCCGGCGGAGTGGTGTGGCCGTGGCTGTGGAACAGTGGAGCAGCAGCACCACCTACAGAACCCTCACAGAAACTACACATGGCGGGGGGTTTTTTTTCTTTCTCTTTTTTCCTTTTCTTCTTTTTTTCTTTTTCTGACCACTTCTATTGCCATGAAAAGACAGAGGAATAGGGTACAAACAAACCTTACCCAGACACCCCAGAGAGGGAGCCTGATTGATGGACATGTACAGTCCTCTGAAAAAGAATTCAGAATAAAAGTCATAACCATACTGATGGATCTACAGAGGAATATGCAAGAGTTAAGGGAGGAAGTGAGGGAAGTGAGGAAAGACAATGCAGAAATGAGACAAGCAATCGACCGTCTTAGCAGCAGACTGGACAAGATACAAGAGACTGTTAATGGAATAGAAATCAGAGAACAGGAATACGGAGAAGCTGAGGCAGAGAGAGATAAAAGGATCTCTAGGAATGAAAGAATTTTAAGAGGACTGTGTGACCAATCCAAACGGAACAATATTCACATTATAGGAGTGCCAGAGGAAGAAGAGAGAGAAACAGGGATAGAGAGTGTCTTTGAAGAAATAATTGCTGAAAACTTCCCCAAACTGGGGAAGGAAATAGTCTCTCAAACCATGGAAGCCTACAGATCTCCCAACACAAGGGACCCAAGGAAGAAACATAATAATTAAAATGGCAAAGATCAAAGATAAGGACAGAGTATTAAAGGCATCTAGAGAGAGAAAAACAAAACCTACAAAGGAAAATTCATCCGACTATCATCAGACTTCTCAACAGAAACCTTACAGGCCAGAGAGAAAGGCATGATATATTTAACGTTATGAAACAGAAGGGCCTCAAACCAAGAATATTGTATCCAGCACGATTATCATTTAAACATGATGGAGGGATTAAACAATTTCCAGACAAGTGAAAGCTGAGGGAATTTGCATCCCATAAAACACCTCTTCAGGATATCTTAAAGGGACTGCCCGAGATGGAAGCACTCCTAAGGCAATAAAGAGGTCACCAGAGAAAATAAAATTATAGCAAAGAAAGCAGACCATCCAAATACTAACTAAAGGCAAAGAATAAAACACCTAGTATATAAAGAATGAAAGAGGAAGAATAAAAGGGAGAGAAATAAAGAATCATCAGACTGTGTTTACAATAACTAAACAAGAAAGTTAAGTTAGGCTGTTAGATAGCAGAGAAGCTACCCTTGAACCTTTGGTAACCACGAATCTAAAGCCAGCAATGGCAATAAGTACATATCTATCAATAATCACCCTAAATGTAAATGGACTGAATGCACAAATCAAAAGACACAGAGTAACAGAATGGATAAAAAAGGAAGAACCATCTATATGCTACTTACAGGAGACTCACCTCAAACCCAAAGACATACACAGACTAAAGGTGAAGGGATGGAAAAAGATATGTCATGCAAACAACAAGGAGAAAAAAGCAGGTGTTGCAGTACTTGTATCAGACAAAATAGACTTCAAAACAAAGAAAGTAGCAAGAGATAAAGAAGGACATTACATAATGATAAAGGGGTCAGTCCAACAAGAGGATATAACCATTTTAAATATATATGCACCCAACACTGGAGTGCCGGCATATGTGAAACAAAAAAAAAAAAGAATTAAAAGAGGAAATAGAAAGCAATGCAGTCATTTTAGGAGACTTCAACACACCACTCACTCCAAATGACAGATCAACCAGACAGAAAATATGTAAAGACACAGAGGCACTGAAGAACACACTAGAACAGATGGACCTAACAGACATCTACGGAACTCTACACCCAAAAGCAACAGGATACACATTCTTCTCAAGTACACATGGAACATTTTCCAGAATAGACCACATACTAGGACACAAAAGAACCTCAGTAAATTCAAAAATATTGAAATTCTACCAACCAACTTCTCAGATCACAAAGGTATAAAACTAGAAATAAATTTTAGAAAGAAAACAAAAAGGCTTACAAATACATGGAGACTGAACAACATTCTCCAAAATAATCAATGGGTCAATGACAAAATCAAAACACAAATGAAAGAATATATGTAGACTAATGACAACAACAACACAAAGCCACAACTTCTGTGGGACGCAGCAAAGGCAGTTTTAAGAGGAAAGTATATTGCAATCCAGGCCTATTTAAAGAAGGAAGAACAATCCCAAATGAATAGTCAAAAGACACAATTACTGAAATTGGAAAAAGAAGAACAAATGAGGCCCAAAGTCACCAGAAGGAGGGACATAATAAAGATCAGAGAAGAAACAAATAAAATTGAGAAGAATAAAACAATAGAAAAAAAACAGTGAAAGCAAGAGTTGGATCTTTGAAAAAATAAACAAAATAGATAAACCCCTAGCCAGACTTATTAAGAGAAAAAGAGAATCTACAGAACAACACGGGATTAAAGATGGTGGCGTGAGAGGTGAGACAGAGGCTTCCTTCTAAAACCTCATATAATATGAAAATAAAGCTACTACAACTACTCTTAAAAGAGCAACGGGAAAGAGGATGGCAACAAACTGCATACACCTGGAGGCAAGAGCAGCCCTCACAGAAAAGGGTAATGTACTAAAGCTGTGGTCCTGTGGGATCCAAGCCCTTCCCCCACCCCAGCTCACAGGCAGGAGGAACAGGAACAGAGCAGGGAGGGAGTGGAGATGTGGGTCTGCTGAATACCTAACTCTGGAGATCTGCTCTGGGAGCACAAACCTACATTTCATGGTGCTTGCATGATACTCTTGTAATTAGGGGGTTGGAAAGCTAAGACAGGCAGAATTCCTGGAGAGACTAAGATTCCAGCTGCTTGTGAAAGCAGGGATCCATACCCAGCTGCTCGGGGACAAAAGAAAGGCGGGCAGTCTGAGAGACTTCCTAACAAAGAAGCCCTTAGCAAGAGAGCTGCTAAAGGGGCAAGGATTGCACAGAGCTTACTGCTCAAGAGAAAGGACAGGCAGACAAAATTGTCCAGGTGCACTCTGCCCAGCAGGTTGGGAGCTTTCACGATCTTCAGGTGCTCCAGCTCCCTGGCTGCCTACACAGCTCCAAGAACCCCTTCTGTGACAGGCAGGCTAGTGCGCCTTTCTTCTGGCCAGCCCCACTGGGCTGGAAAACCGCTAAATCCTTCCCTGGTTTTAGGCCAGCCAGAGGGAAGATCTGTCTACAGCAACTAAAAACGCAAAGCACAGAGCCTTATACCTGTGTGCTCAGCACACTGGTTCAGACAGTGGAGGAAGGCATAGCAGCCAGGAACCAGGAAACAGCCCTTTCCTCCCCAGAGGCACCAATACCACTCCCCTACAATCCCTGCATTGCTTCAGGGGCTCAACAGCTCCAGAGAGTAGAGCTTCTGGGCACTAGAGGGCGCCATACACAAATATGAAATGCCAAAGGAACCTGGTCCAGAGTAAAATTATGAATACAACTCCTGAGAAAGATTTAAATGATATGGACCTTATGACTCCCTGAAAGGTATTTCAAAATAAAAATCAGTAACATGCTCATGGAGGTACGGAAAGATATTTAAGAACTCAGAAATGAATTCCGATCAGAGATCCAATCATTGAAGAACACAATGGATAGTATTAAAAGCAGATTGGATATGGTGGAGGAGACAACAAATGAAATAGAAACTAGAGAAGAGGAATACAAAGAAGCTGAGGCACAGAAAGAAAAAAGGATCTCTAAGAATGAAAGAATATTGAGAGAACTCTGTGACCAACCCAAACGGAACAATATTCGCATTATAGGGGTGCCAGAAGAAGAAGAGAGAGAAAAAGGGAGAGAAAGTGTCTTTCAGGAGGTGATTGCTGAAAACTTCCCCAATTGGGGGAAGGAGATAGTCTCTCAGGCCATGGAGATTCACAGATCTCCCAACACAAGGGACCCAAGGAAGACAACAGCAAGACATATAGTAATTAAAATGGCAAAGATCAAGGATAAGGACAGACTATTAAAAGCAGCCAGAGTGAGAAATAAGATCACATACAAAGGAAAACCCATCAGGCTATCATCAGACTTCTCAGCAGAAACCTTACAGGCCAGAAGTGAGTGCTATGATATATTTAATGCAATGAAGCAGAAGGGCCTTGAACCAAGATTACTTTATCCGGCAAGATTATCATTTAAATTTGAAGGAAGAATTAAACAATTTCCATGCAAACAAAAGCTGAGAGAATTTGCCTCCCACAAACCATCTCTACAGTGTATTTTGAAGGGACTGCTATAGAAGGAAGTGTTCCTACGGATTAATACCTGTCACCAGAGGTAATAAAACCACAGTAAAGAAAATAGAACAGCTAATTAATAAGCAAATGCAAAATTAAATTAACTATCCCCAAAGTCAATCAAGGGATAGACAAACAGTACAGAATATGATACCTACTATATAAAGAATGGAGTAGAAAGAAAAAGGAGGAAACAAACAAACAAACGAAATAAAAAAGAACCTTTAGATTGTGTTTGTTATAGCATATTAACTTAGTTGTTAGACTTTTAGGTAGTAGGGAAGTTAACCTTGAACCTTTGGTAACCACAAATCTGAAGCCTGCAATGCCAATAAGTACATACCTAACCATAATCACCCTAAATGTAAATGGACTGAATGCACCAATCAAAACACACAGAGTCACTGAATGGATAAAAAAAACAAGACCATTCTATATGCTGCCTTCAAGAGACTCACTTTAAACCCAAAGACATACACAGACTGAAACTGAAGGGATGGAAAAAGATATTTCATGCAACCAACAAGGAGAAAAAAGCAGGTGTTGCAGTACTTGTATCAGACAAAATAGACTTCAAAACGAAGAAGGTAGCAAAAGATAAAGAAGGACATAATGATAAAGGGGTAAGTCCAACAATAAGATATAACCATTATAAAGATATATGCACCCAGCACAGGAGCGCCAGCATATGTGAAACAAATACTAACAGAATTAAAGGAGGAAATAGACAGCAATGCATTCATTTTAGGCAACATCAACACACCACTCACTCCAAAGGACAGATCAACCAGACAGAGAATAAGTAAAGACACAGAGGCACTGAACAACACACTAGAACAGATGGACCTAACAGACATCTACGCAACACTGCACCTAAAAGCAGCAGGATACACATTCTTCTCAAGTGCACATGGAACATTTTCCAGAATAGACCACATACTAGGCCACAAAAAGAACTTCAGTAAATTCAAAAATATTGAAATTCTACCAACCAACTTCTCACATCACAACGGTATAAAACTAGAAATAAATTTTAGAAAGAAATCAAAAAGGCTCACAAATACATGGAGACTTAACAACACTTTCCTAATTAATCAGTGGGTTAATGACCAAATCAAAACAGAAATGAAAGAATATATGGAGAATAATGACAACAACAACACAAAGCCACAACTTCTGTGGGACGCAGCAAAGGCAGTTCTAAGAGGAAAGTATATTGCAATCCAGGCCTATTTCAAGAAGGAAGAACATTTCCAAATGAACAGTCTAAAGACACAATTACTGAAATTGGAAAAAGAAGAACAAATGAGGCCCAAAGTCACCAGAAGGAGGGACATAATAAAGATCAGAGAAGAAATAAATAAAATTGAGAGGAATAAAACAATAAAAATCAATAAAACCAAGAGCTGGTTCTTTGAAAAAAATAAACAAAATACATAAACTGCTAGCCAGACTTATTAAGAGAAAAAGAGAATCTACACACATAAACAGAATCAGAAATGAGAAAGGAAAAATCACGACGAACCCCACAGAAATACAAAGAATCATAAGAGAATATTATGAGAATCTATATGCTAACAAGCTGGAAAACATAGAAGAAATGGACAACTTCTTAGAAAAATACAACCTTCCAAGACTGACCAAGCAAGAAACAAAAAACTAAACAGACCAATCACCAGCAACGAAATTGAAGCAGTAATCAAAAAACTACCCAAGAACAAAACCCCCAGGCCAGATGGATTCACCTCTGAATTCTACCAGACATATAGAGAAGAAATAACACCGATTCTCCTTAAAGTTTTCCAAAAAATAGAAGAGGAGGGAATACTTCCAAACTCATTCTATGAAGCCAGAATCACTCTAATACCAAATCCGGGCAAAGACCTCACCAAAAAAGAAAATTACAGACCAATATCCCTGATGAACGTAGATGCAAAAATACTCAGCAAAATATTAGCAAGCCCAATTCAGAAATACATCAAGATGATCATACACCACAAGCAAGTGGGGTTCATCCCAGGGATACAAGGATGGTACAATATTCGAAAATCCATCAACATCATCCACCACATCAACAAAAAGAAGAACAAAAACCACATGATCATCTCCATAGATGCTGAGAAAGCATTTGACAAAATTCAGCATCCATTCCTGATTAAAACTCTCAACAAAATGGGTATAGACGGCAAGTACCTCAACATCATAGAGGCCATATATGACAAATCCACAGCTAACATCATACTTAACAGTGAGAAGCTGAAAGCTTTCCATCTAAGATCGGGAATAAGACAGGGATGCCCACTCTCTCCACTGTTATTCAACATAATACTGGAGGTCCTAGCCACGCCAGTCAGACCAAACAAAGACATACAAGGCATCCAGATTGGTAAAGAAGAAGTCAAATTGTCACTATTTGCAGATGACATGATATAGTACATAAAAACCCTAAAGACTCCACTCCAAAACTACTAGAACTAATATCTGAATTCAGCAAAATTGCAGGATACAAAATTAGCACGCAGAAATCTGTTGCTTGCCTATATACTAATGATGAACTAACAAAAAAGAGAAATCGGGAAAACAATTCCATTCACAATTGCATCAAAAAGAATAAAATACCTAGGAATAAACCTAACGAAGGAAGTGAAAGACCTGTACTCTGAAAACTACAAGACACTCCTAAGAGAAATTAAAGAGGACACTAACAAATGGAAATGCATCCCACGCTCTTGGCTAGGAAGAATAAATATTGTCAAAATGGCTAAACTACCTAAAGCAGTCTACAGATTCAATGCAGTCCCTATCAAACTACCAACAGCTTTCTTCAATGAAGTGGAACAAATAATTCTAAAATTCATATGGAACCACAAAAGACCCCAAATAGCCAAAGCAATCGTGAGAAGGAGGAATAAAACAGGGGGAATTACGCTCCCTTTCTTCAAGCTCTACTACAAAGCCACAGTAATCAAGACAATTTGGTATTGGCACAAAAACAGACCCACAGACCAGTGGAACAGAATAGAAAATCCAAACATTAACCCAAACATATACAGTCAAGTAATATTTGATCAAGGAGCCTTGGATATACAATGGGGAGATGACGGCCTCTTCAGCAGCTGGTGCTGGAAAAACTGGACAGCTACACGTAAGAGAATGAAACTGGACTACTGTCTAACCCCATACACAAAAGTAATCTCAAAATGGATGAAAGACCTGAATGTAAGTCATGAAACCATAAAACTCTTAGAAAAAAACATAGGCAAAAATCTCTTGGAGATAAACATGAGTGACTTCTTCATGCACATATCTCCCCAGGCAAGGAAAACAAAAGCAAAAATGAACAAGTGCGACTATATCAAGCTGAAAAGCTTCTGTACAGCAAATGACACCATCAGTAGAACAAAAAGACATCCTACAGTATGGGAGAATATATTCATAAATGAGGTATCCGATAAGGGGTTGACATCCAGAATATATAAAGAACTTACGCACCTCAACAAACAAAAAGCAAATAATCCAATTAAGAAATGGGCAGAGGAGATGAATAGACACTTCTCCAAAGAAGAAATTCAGATGGCCAACAGGCACATGAAAAGATGTTCCACATCGCTAATCATCAGAAAAATGCAGATTAAAACCACAGTGAGATATCACCTCACACCAGTGAAGATGGCCAACATCCAAAACACAAACAACAACAAATGTTGGCAAGTATGTGGAGGAAAGGGAACCCTCCTACACTGCTGGTGAGAATGCAAATTAGTTCAACCATTGTGGAAAGCAGTATGGAGGTTCCTCCAAAAACTCAAAACAGAAATACCATTTGACCCAGGAATTCCACTCCTAGGAATTTACCCTACGAATGCAGCAGCCCAGTTTCAAAAAGACAGATGCATTCCTATGTTTATTGCAGCACTATTTACAATAGCCAGGAAATGGAAGCAACCTAATTGTACATCAGTAGATGAATGGATAAAGAAGAAGTGGTACATATACACAATGGAATATTATTCAGCCATAAGAAGAAAGCAAATCCTACCATTTGCAACAACATGGATGGAGCTAGAGGGCATTATGCTCAGTGAAATAAGCCAAGCCAAAAAAGACAAGTATCAAATGATTTCACTCATATGTGGAGTATAAGAACAAAGAAAAAAACTGAAGGAACAAAACAGCAGCAGACTCACAGAACCCAAGAATGGACTAATAGTTACCAAAGGGAAAGGGACTGGGGAGGATGGGTGGGAAGGGGCGGACAAGAGGGAGAAAAGGGGCATTACGATTAGCAGACGTAATGTTGGGGGGGCATGGAGAGGGCTGTACAACTCAGAGAAGACATGTAGTGACTCTATAGCATCTCACTACGCTGAGGGACAGTGACTGTAATGGGGTTGGTGGGGGGGACCTGATGAAGGGGGTAGTTTAATAAGCATAATATTGCACATGTAATTGTAGATTAATGATACCAAAATAAATTTAAAAAAAAAGCACGATATGCTCAGGGCTCATCCATATTTGCTTTCAGAAGTTCTTTCCCCAGCACTTTCTCCTCATCCTCAAAAACATGTAAAGTTGAAATTTTTATATGAATCTACAAAACAACACACACCGTTTTTATTCAAATTTGATCCCTACTTTCCCTTTATGATCATCCAACTTACTCCGCGGACTCAGAATTAAAACAATGAAACTCCCATTAGTTTTCACATTCCTTGGTGATAACTTCTAAAATTCAGACTTTCCTGTAACTGAGAAATTTTCAAGACTGCTCCCTAGAGAAACTGCACAAGGTCGCTGAGCCCCTCATTAAAGAGCCTAACCCTTGGGAAGGTGTCAAGAGGCATTCTTCCAAGGATATTTCCGCTACCCCACATGGAGTTCTACTTCCATAAGTAAAGCAGCCTAACTGAAGTAAGTCAGGTCGTTTAAAGCCAATCCCCCAATACTACAGGCTGTGCTGCACAGCACAGAGAGATATATGTAGGATGCAGCCAATATTTTAAGTGAAACAAAAATACTTTTTAAAGCACTTTAATAAACTTAAGAATAATTGGTCAAAAAATGTGTATGCAAATGACTTTGTCTTTTTTGAACCATAAATATGGGGTGAGTTGATTCAGGTTCTAGTCAAAGCTGGGACATAAATATTATTTATTTCCAAATCTCAAATGCCTAAGTCATTGCCTGGCACTTATAAAATATTTAATCAATATTTGATGAATGAATGAATGAATGAGTCAATCAATCAGTGAGTATATTTTATTCCCTCTAAACTTCCTCCTTCCCCTCAACTGGAATGCTGGATGCTATGTGTTACCTAGTCTTTATGTCTTGATTTGCCAGGGCATGATATTGGAAATTAGAATTGTTAGTCAGCTCAATGGTTTTAAGCTTTAAAAAGCCCATGTTTTCTCTTTTCCCTTGCCTCCAAATGGTTATAGCCTGTTAAAGGTTAGTGAATCATGTTCTTGAAGGTTAAATGGAAAGATGCTCCATTCTGTAGTCATAATTTGGCTGCTACCATGTTTTTCCACATTCAAAAAGAGATAATGGCCAAGAACGTTCAAAAATTGATGGAAGACATGAACTCCTAGATTGTGAAGCATGATGAGTTCATAGAACAATAAATAAAAATACATCCAAAAGCAGAGAAACTATAAAACATTAAAGCCAAACAGAAAAAGAAAAATCCATTAACTCAGTAAGAGAAAAAAGACAGATTACTTAAAAAAAAATAATAAACATCTCATCAGCAACATTAGAGACCAAAGGACAGTGGAATACTGTCTTCCAAGTATTAAACTATCAATTAGGAGGAAGGAGAAAATAAAGATATTTTTAGATACACACTGAGAAAATTATCCACACAGACATCTACTGTAAGTACTACTACAGGATATACTTTAAGAAGAAGGAATTAAATCTAAAAGGAAAGAGTGGTTTGTGTGAAGCAGTGTAAACAAATTGATGAGTATGATGAAGAATATTTAAAATAAGTACTGGGTTTTTTAAATGAAAAAAGACAAAATTGAATGAGTGTTTAAAACAAGAAAAGACAAAAACATTAGAAACAATAACCTGGAAATGAAGTTGGAGCCCAGAGCTAAAGCAATATAAGAAAGAGTCTTCTATGATTTGAAAGGAGTGTAGAGATACTTTATACATGAGAAACTGAAGGGAGCTTCCTGACCTTGATGAAAGATATCTAACAAAAGCTATAACACAAGTAAACTTCAATATTGAAAAGTAAAGACCATGCCCTTCAATGTCAAGATGAAAGGAAATAAGCCCATTATCATTATTTGTATTTAACTTTGTGTTAGTTATACTAGCCAGTGTAATAAAGCAAAAAAAGCGAGAGAGAAATAAAACATATGAGAACCTTATGAAGAAAAATATTGTTAAAAGAGATAAAAGATAACCTAAATAATGAAAAGGTATATGATCTGCCTGGAATGAAAAAGTTAGCATCATAAACAGATCAATTGCCCCAAAACAAATATACAAATTCACTGCATTTTCAAAAACCTTCAAAACTTTTTTCAAAGAACTTGACAAGTTAAAATTATAATTAAAATAGAAGAATAAATAGCCAAGCATTACCAAAAAAAAAATGGATGAAGAATACAACAGGAGGATCACCCTACTAGATACCTAAAACCTGGTAATAATTAGTAGCAAGTAATTAAAACAGCATGATGTGGTATAAGCAGAGACAAGCAAACTAATGGAACAGAATTCAGCATCTATAAGAAACCTCATGGATATATTGTAATGTGATGTCTATGACAGAATTGGCATTACAACTAGAGAATAAATAGACTATTCAATAAGCAATAAGGAGAAAATCAGTCATCCCTATGGAAAAAAACATGTGTCTTCCATATACAATATACAAAATTCCAAGGTGCTTTAAAAGTAAAACCTTAAAACATAAATTGATAGTATCTTTTATGACATAGTAGAAGAAAATTTTTCTTAAGACACAAAAAGGCATAAACCTTAGAAGACTGATAAATGTGAATACATCAATATTGAAAACTTCACTTCTTTTCCGTTCTCTTAAGTTTGAAGAAGATAGTCACAATACATGTAACAGACAACAGAGTTGGATCTAAAATATACAAATAATCCCTACAATACAAAATTTAAAAAAAGAGAGAGAGAGAGAAAGAAAGGTGGGTTGGGTGAGAGAAAAAGACAGGAAGGAAAAAAAGCAATTTCGTATGTTATAATAGCATCATAGCTTTGGGGCAATGTGAATCATCTAATTCTACTTTTTCACCCAATAGAAATTCTTACACATATGCTCAAAGACACATTGACAGAAAAGCTTATCACATTTTTTGTAACATCAATAAAATGGAAACAAACTAAATCCCAATTCATTCACTGTTCTATGCACTTTGAATACATAAGGAAAAAACAAAGCAAAAAAAAATCTCTGCCTTCATGGGGTTTATAATCCATGATTTGAGAATTCCAAATACCACTATATTGACATATTTATTGGTATATATAGTATACCAAGCACTATATTTTCCTGTAATTTGACTAGGAGCGTGTATTCTTTTTCCCGATCCATATAAAAAACTAAAAGGGTATTATATACATATGGTCCATCTATTGTTCATCAGGTAAAGAGTTTTAGTATTTTTTAATGACATGAAAGCCTGAACAATTGTGTGGAATAGTAATGTCATTAGGTTGTGATGATTATCAATGAGAATAGTTAAAACAAATTTGCGATTGTCGTGTTATTTATACAAATATTATATCTGAAATGTCACTCTGTCAGTTGGCTAATGAAGGATTAATCACTCAAAAACTGGTGAAGAGATTAACCCAAAGGGAAAATGGAGTGAGCGGGAGGTACCTGGGAGACCTTCCAGAATGCAGACTTTGAGATTTGACAAATTTGTTCTTAAGTCCAGGCCCTGCCAGTCTTTTGTCAAATCGTCTAACCTCTTTGAACTTCATTCTTCCCTCTGTGAAACAGAATAATGCCTACTTCTTAAGACTCCCTCACTAGTTTAGACACAACCATTAGTGTGACTAATGTAGAGACCCACTGAAGTTCCCTTAAATCCTGGCAAAACCCAAGTACTAACATCTCACAACCACAAGCTTTCTAAGAAACTCTTGAGACAAATTTATGAGTGCAAAAAAATCCAAAATGTTCAGGTGATCACTCATCCCCTGGTTTCTCATACCATTTAGCTTTATAATCCCCTAATTTGACTCAATTTCGCAGTCCTTAAAACTCTAAATCTTTTAGAATTTGCCATGAGAAAAATCTCTAGAGTTTCAATCTCTTCCCTAATGTCCTTTTCACTTTCTTCCTCTATAGAAATTGACTCTTTCCTGAGTCCCTTTCCCAGCATTCCTATGGAGCAGTGGCTATTTCCTCTTTCACACACCTTATGCTAACAGGCCACTTACAGAGCATTGTTTTTTCTTCTTTGAAAGTCCACAGCTCTTTTGAAGGTCCTGCCACAGGTTGTAGCACACATTTCCCCTCCTTGAAACAATCATCCCAGGCCTCAATATAGACCTCCTTCCCTGCAGTTTTTAGAAACTACTCACTCAAACAGTACTGTCTGCCTAACTTTTGCTAATTTCAACAAGCACATAGATAAAATTCCAAAACTCTTGACTTCTCAACTTCTTGATTTCCTTGCTGCTAGTAATTGCATCCACAAGCCCAACTACTTCATGATTTTAACCTTGTCCTTACCAATAATCACATATCCTCCATAATCTCAATCATCCCAATTCCTTTCTTACCAGCTCACTTCTTCCAGTACCTCAATTCGAGCAGTTCCATGTATTAACTTCTCTAACCTTGAACCCTACCATCCTGTTCATATCCATACTTTTTTCCTTAAAGGCTTAAAGATGGTCCATAAATAAAATCATTCCTCTGTGTAAACCCTCAATGGCCATGCCCCTTACCACTTCAACCTTTCTTGTTAAAACCCTAATGGAGGTGTACTCTTCATCTATGCTGAAAACATGAGCATGGCTGTAATGGTTGGTCTCACTCTGAACTAATAGTTGATGCTCCAAAAATATTAGTTCTGCATAACAGTTAAGTAGGAGCTGTTCATGTGAGCAAGATAGTAGAAATGGGCCAACTTTCTGTTTAGAATGGACAGTATTTGCCCTGCCACTCTCACCCCCAGCACTCTAGAACTTGTATTCAACTGAAATAAACCATCCTGCTTCAGGACAGGCTATGACACCTGAGTAAACCCAGAGGCAAGTGCTCCTTCGGGAGTTGTTCCAGGTGCATCATTGCCCACGCTCAGACATTAAAGCCATCCTAGAGATGTTCTGTCAACCCAGAAAGCCAGAAGCCATTGCCATTTGGCAGGTGAGATCAGCAACCCATCTTGAGTGGCAAGGGCAAGTCCCATTCAGAGATACGAAGCTGACACAGCTGTTTTTCGTATTTACATGGTTCATTACTCTTTCCCCCTTTCTGTCCAGATTACCTCTTCTCCCTATCAGTATCTGCTATCAGAAAAGAATATGTTATTACTTAGTCCCATTCTCCTTAGTCTGAGATTAAGTCAGTTGTGGAATTGAAGTCTTTAAAAAGGTTCTAAGTCATTTACGGTATTATCAGGCACTTGAGGGAATTTTTTGATGGTGAATTGGTTTCCTTCTGTCTAGAATGTTTCTGGTCTGGGTTAGGCTTCTAGATCCACTTCTAATGTACATGGTTCAGAATTGGCATATTTTCCTCCCTATGATCATTAATTTAGTGTAATCTGGAATGTACCAATCTTCTCACATACTCCATTTGACCATTTGTCATTAATTTTAATGCTGTTACTCTTCTGGATATATATTCAATTTTTCATTCATTAAAACCCTTACAATCAATATAGATTGAAAATCTACAACATCCGAGACCCTGTGCTAGATAGTAGACTAAAGATGAGAATTAAAAAGTTCCTTCCCAGTTATTACAAGAAGGTAAGTAATTATTATAATGACATACTCTATAGAGGAATAATTTCAGTGAGGAGTGTTAGAATTATTATTTATAAATGAGAGTCTTACTATTCAACATATTTAGAGCACCCAATAGGAGGATGCTAATTAAAAAGACATTATTATAGTCTTTCTCTGAAGACCTCGAACATTTATAAATATCTTTCACAAATGTGCCTATGAGACAAGAAGGGGAAAAAAAGCCATAGAATTTAAGAGCTGAAAAGCACTTCAAAATTCAACTAATCAAGTTTTCCAGTTACACCTCATAAATGTAGAATGCTGGAAAGATCATTACTCCAACCCTTAAAATAAGAAAAAAGCCAGACAAGCAGCAAATTAACAACTTTTCTTGAACCCATCTAAGAACTGAGGATTCAATAATTAATCTGCAATTTGGAGAAAGAGATGCCAGCAGATAGAAAGAGGGCTGAACATTTGCTTACCTGTGGCAGATGCCTCCAGATAACATATAAGCCAGAAAGACGATTCAGTGAAAAATTGTTAACAAAATGCTAGAGGGCAAATGTGGGCTAGTGTGAAGTTTCTGGGGGATGCAGCTTTAGGAGCTTTTCACCCTATTTTAAGCTTTTTCTCCACAAACTCCTGAAGGTGCTCATAAGGAATATCAGGGAGAATCCTGAGGAAACTTCCCTCATAGTATGGGCTCAGGAAAGGGAACAGAGCCCTTAATAATACTCTTCTCCAGATCCATCTCTCCTAGCTCCCTGGTGAAAAAACTCCTAACCTACAGAGGAAGGAGCAACAAAAACTGTCACCTTAGTACACTGGTTGAAGTCCATTGCATCTGGAGTAAGGGAACAAGAAAAATTAAAATGTTCTAACTTGTTTGGGAGAAGCAAAAATACATGCTAAGCTAGAGAAGGAGCAGACGCACTTGGGAAGACCCCAGATTCCCCTTGTCTGCCTTAGACTCAGGTTTAATTATAACATCAGAGAACATCCCAGTCCTATACTCCCTACCATCACACTAACAATCCTAAGCAAAAATAGCAGTGAAGTACTTCTGAAAGGGCTGCAAGAGACAGGCTATCTTTGGCGAGCATAAGTTAAGAAAAACTCTACTCAGTTCTTAAATCCTATGGCTTCTAATTACTGAATTCCAAGTGTTTTTCTCCCCTCTCATCTCATAGGCACATTTCATGAAAGATATTTAGAAATGTTTTGAGGTCTCCAGAGAAAGACTGTAATAATGTCTTTTTAATTAGCATCCTCCTATTGGATGCTGTAAATATGTTGAATAGAGTACACACATGTCTACACTCTAAACAAAAGATGTCAGCGGGAGAATCTGAGGCCAGCATTGCAGGTGAGGGGAACCACAGCAATAACAGGCTTCAGACCCAGCTTAACTCCCGATAGTATTGATACAAACCACTGTTAAAGGCCTTGTAGCTGGAAAGGAGTGCTCAGCTCGAAGCATAAAATATTTTTATTTCAGTGTATGCTGCTCTACACAATATGTACAGCTTTCATCAATAAATTAAGAGGCATAGAAAAAGGCAAGAACAAACACAGTCTGAAGAGAGAAAATGGTCACCAGAATAAGACTCAGATTAAGTTTCCATCCTAGAGAAAGAGAAAGAACAAATTAAACCCAAAGCAAGCAGAAGGAAGGAAATAAACAGTTGCTTATGATGTTAAAGGCCTTAATGAAAAGGAAGACAACAGGCAATAACAGATAAGTAATTTCAGCAAAGAAATGAAAACCATAAGAATCAAATAGAAATACTAGAAATCAAAGGCACAGTAACAAAGATGAAGAGTCCTTTCAACCATCTCACCAGTAGACTCAACACAGCTGAGAAAATGATCTGTAAACTTGAAGATCAGTAAATAGGAATTACACAAACTGAAGTGAAAATTGAAAAAGCAGAACAGAGCATACAAGAGATGTGGGACAATATCAGTTTAAAATATGCATCATTGGAATCCCAGGAGAAGAAAAAAGAGAATGAGAGAGAATGAGGTGGAAGTAATATCTGAAAAACTAATGTGTTGAAATTTTCCAAAACTGATGACAGACACACACATATGCAAAACAGATCCAAGAAGCTCAGAGAACAAGATAAATTCCTAAAGCAAACACTCCAAGACATATCATATTCAGACAACAAAAGTGCAAAACTACTTTTAATTATATGTAAAGAAAAATCCAAGCCAATATTCCTCATGTACATAAATGTAAAATTCCTCTACAAAATATTGGAAAATTGAATTGACGGATATATAAAAAGGATATTACATCAAAACTCTATGGGATTCATCCCAGGATTGCAAGGCTGGTTCAACATTCAAAAATCAATCAATGTAATCCACCATATTAGTAGATTAAATGAGAAAACCCATATGATCATAACAAAATACTCATAAAAAGCATTTAACTAAATTCAAATACATTCTTGATTTTAAAAAAACTCTCCATAAGGTAGGAATAGAAACTTCCTTAGCCTAATAAGAGGCATCTGCAAAAACTTACAGTTAACATCATAGTCAATGAGAAGCTGAATAGTTTCCTCTAAAATGGGAAACAAGGCAAAAATGTCCTCTCTCATTACTCCTATTCAACATTGTACTGAAACCTTACCCAGTGCAATAAGACAAAATGAATGAATGAATAAATAAATAAATGGGATACAGATTGGAAGGGAAGAAATAAAACTGTCTCTATTTGCAAATATGACTATCTACAATGAAAATCCAAAAGTACTTACAAATATGCTTCTGGAAAGACTGTGAGTTTAGCAAGAACATAGGCTATAAGGTCAATATAAAAATTCAATAGTATTCCTGTATACTAGCAATGACAAATTGAAATTTGAAATTTAAAAAACACTATTATAATAGGACCAAAACAATAGAGTACTTAGGTATAAATTAAAGAAAAATGTGTGCAGTTTCCACATGTTGAAAAATATAAAACATTGTGAAAGAAATCAAAGAAAAACTAAAAAACTAGTGAAATAAAGTGTGCCCATGAATTTTAAGACTTATTGTTTAGTCTGTAATCTATAAAGTCAACGCATTTCTAAAAAGCTTAGCAAGTTCTTTTGTAGATATTGACAAGCTGAATCTAAAATGTATATGGAAAGGTAAAGGAACCAAAAGAGGCAAAATTATTCTAGAAAAGAAGACTAAGGCTATTGTTTAATTAATAGCATCAGACCAATGATATTAGTTTTGATAACTATACTATGCCTATCTACAATGATAACATTAAAAGAAACAGAGTGGAAGGTATATGGGAGCTCTCTATGCTATCTTTACAATTCTGTAAACCTAAGATTATTTTTAAAAAATTCTAAAAATCCAATTCCATTCCCACTCATCAAATTGGTGAATTTTTGAAAACAGGAATTGGTAATCCCATGCCCAGTCTTCTGGTTAAGACATCAAGATGGATTTTGCAGATGGACGCAGCAGCAGCCTGTGCCTTGCTGACGGGTTTCCTCCACTCTCTCCGTCCGCGCCCTCACTGCAGAGCGGCTGTGCTGAGGCACTGGCAGTGCACAGAAGGGCAGGGCTTACGCCCCTGCTCATGCTTTCCATGTAAACGATTTTTTCCTCATCCTGCTCTCCTTAAAGGTTTGACCTAATATCTTTCACATGCTTAACTTATTCCTATGACTATTTAAAGACAGCTACAAATATCAACAAGGCCTGCTGAAGTTCCGAGAGGAAGACCCCATCCATTCCAGGCAGGCACTCCTCAGTCTTTTTTTTTAAAGCATGGTCCGAAAGTTTTTCCCCTCTTCTATTGATAACTTTACATTAAGACGTCATTAGGAAGCAGCATGTGGGCTAATCTTCAAAACATACACTACCTGACCTCATCTTTTTTTCCCTGTACTAAAAAAAGATTCTTTTTTTATAATTAATTTTGGTATCATTAATCTACAATTACATGTGCAATATTATGGTTATTAAACTACCCCCTTCATCAGGTCCCCCCCCCCACCAACCCCATTACAGTCACTGTCCTTCAGCATAGGGAGATGCTATAGAGTCTCTACTTGTCTTCTCTGAGTTGTACAGCCCTCCCCGTGCCCCCCCAACATTACATCTGCTAATCCTAATGCCCTTTTGCCCCTTATTCCTTCCTTCCCACCCATCTTCCCCAGTCCCTTTCCCTTTGGTAACTATTAGTCCGTTCTTGGGTTCTGTGAGTCTGCTGCTGTTTTGTTCCTTCAGTTTTTTTCTTTGTTCTTATACTCCACATATGAGTGAAATCATTTGATACTTTTCTTTTTCCGCTTGGCTTATTTCACTGAGCATAATACTCTCTAGCTCCATCCATGTTGTTGCAAATGGTAGGATTTGCTTTCTTCTTATGGCTGAATAATATTCCATTGTGTATATGTACCACTTCTTCTTTATCCATTCATCTACTGATGGACACTTAGGTTGCTTCCATTTCCTGGCTATTGTAAATAGTGCGGCAATAAACATAGGGGTGCATCTGTCTTTTTGAAACTGGGCCACTGCATTCGTAGGGTAAATTCCTAGTAGTGGAATTCCTGAATCAAATGGTATTTCTGTTTTGAGTTTTTGGAGGAAACTCCATACTGCTTTTCACAATGGTTGAACTAATTTGCATTCTCACCAGCAGTGTAGGAGGGTTCCCTTTTCTCCACATACTTGCCAACATTTGTTGTTGTTTGTGTTTTGGATGTTGGCCATCTTCACTGGTGTGAGGTGATATCTCACTGTGGTTTTAATCTGCATTTTTCTGATGATTAGCGATGTGGAGCATCTTTTCATGTGCCTGTTGGCCATCTGAATTTCTTCTTTGGAGAAGTATCTATTCATCTCCCCTGCCCATTTCTTGATTGGATTATTTGCTTTTTGTTTGTTGAGGTGCGTAAGTTCTTTATATATTTTGGATGTCAACCCCTTATCAGATACCTCATTTATGAATATGTTCTCCCATACTGTAGGATCTCTTTTTGTTCTACGGATGGTGTCATTTGCTGTACAGAAGCTTTGCAGCTTGATATAGTCGCACTTGCTCATTTTTGCTTTTGTTTCCCTTCCTTGCCCGGGGAGATATGTTCATGAAGAAGTCACTCATGTTTATGTCCAAGAGATTTTTGCCTATGTTTTTTTTCTAAGAGTCTATGGTATCATGACTTACATTCAGGTCTTTCATCCATTTTGAGATTACTTTTGTGTATGGGGTTAGACAGTAGTCCAGTTTCATTCTCTTACATGTAGCTGTCCAGTTTTTCCAGCACCAGCTGCTGAAGAGGCCGTCATCTCCCCATTGTATATCCAAGGCTCCTTGATCAAATATTACTTGACTGTATATGTTTGGGTTAATGTTTGGATTTTCTATTCTGTTCCACTGGTCTGTGGGTCTGTTTTTGTGCTAATACCAAATTGTCTTGATTACTGTGGCTTTGTAGTAGAGCTTGAAGTCAGTGAGTGTAATTCCCCCTGTTTTATTCCTCCTTCTCACGATTGCTTTGGCTATTAAGGGTCTTTTGTGGTTGCATATGAATTTTACAATTATTTGTTCCAGTTCATTGAAGAAAGCTGTTGGTAGTTTGATAGGGATTGCATTGAATCTGTAGATTACTTTAAGTAGTATAGCCATTTTGACAACATTTATTCTTCCTAGCCAAGAGCATGGGATGCATTTCCATTTGTTAGTGTCCTCTTTAATTTTTCTTAGAGGAGTGCTTGTAGTTTTCAGGGTATATGTCTTTCACTTCCTTCGTTGGGTTTATTCCTAGGTATTTTATTCTTTTGAAGCAGTTGTGAATGGAATTGTTTTCCTGATTTCTCTTTCTGTTAGTTCATCATTAGTATATAGGATAGCAACAGATTTCTGTGTGTAAATTTTGTATCCTGCAACTTTGCTCAATTCAGATATTAGTTCTAGTAGTTTTGGAGTGGAGACTTTAGGGTTTTTATGTACTATATCATGTCATCTGGAAATAGGGACAGTTTGACTTCTTTACCAATCTGGATGCCTTTCATTTCTTTGTTTTGTCTGATTGCTGTGGCTAGGACTTCCAGTACTATGTTGAATAACAGTGGAGAGAGTGGGCATCCCCGTCTTGTTCCCGATCTTAGATGAAAAGCTTTCAGCTTCTCGCTGTTATGTCTGATGTTAGCTGTGGGTTTGTCATATATGGCCTTTATGATGTTGAGGTACTTGCCGTCTATACCCATTTTGTTGAGAGTTTTTAACATGAATGGATGCTGAGCTTGTCAAATGCTTTTTCAGCATCTATGGAGATGATCATGTGGTTTTTGTTCTTCTTTTTGTGGATGTGATGGATGATGTTGATGGATTTTCGAATGATGTACCATCCTTGCATCCCTGGGATGAACCCCACTTGATCGAGGTGTATGATCCTCTTGATGTATTTTTGAATTCATTTTGCTAATATTTTGTTGAGTATTTTTGCATCTACGTTCATCAGGGATATTGGTCTGTAATTTTCTTTTTTGGTGAGGTCTTTGCCCGGGTTAGTATTAGAGTTATGCTGGCTTCATAGAATGAGTTTGGAAGTATTCCCTCCTCTTTTTTTTTCCAAACACTTTAAGGAGAATGGGTGTTATTTCTTCTCTATATGTCTGGTAGAATTCAGAGGTGAATCCATCTGGTCCGGGGGTTTTGTTCTTGGGTAGTTTTTTGATTACCACTTCAATTTTGTTGCTGGTGATTGGTCTGTTAGTTTTTCTCTTTCTTGCTTGGTCAGTCTTGGAAGGTTGAATTTTTCTAAGAAGTTGTCCATTTCTTCTAGGTTTTCGAGCTTGTTAGCATATAGATTCTTAGAATATTCTCTTATAATTCTTTGTATTTCTGTGGGGTCCGTCGTTATTTTTCCTTTCTCATTTCTGATTCTGTTTATGTGTGAAGATTCTCTTTTTCTCTTAATGAGTCTGGCTAGGGGTTTATCTATTTTGTTTATTTTTTCAAAGAACCAGCTCTTGGTTTCATTGACTTTTTCTATTGTTTTATTCTTCTCAATTTTATTTATTTCTTCTCTAATCTTTATTATGTCCCTCCTTCTGGTGACTTTGGGCCTCATTTGTTTTTCTTTTTCCAATTTCTGTAATTTTGTCTTTAGACTATTCATTTGGGAATGTTCTTCCTTCTTGAAATAGGCCTGGATTGCAATATACTTTCCTCTTAGAACTGCCTTTGCTGCATCCCACAGAAGTTGTGGCTTTGTGTTGTTGTTGTCATTAGTCTCCATATATTCTTTGATTTCTGTTTTGATTTGGTCATTGACCCACTGATTAATTAGGAGAATGTTGTTAAGTCTCCATGTATTTGTAAGCCTTTTTGATTTCTTCTAAAATTTATTTCTAGTTTTATACCTTTGTGATCTGAGAAGTTGGTTGGTAGAATTTCAATATTTTTGAATTTACTGAGGTTCTTTTTGTGGCCTAGTATGTGGTCTATTCTGGAAAATGTTCCATGTGCACTTGAGAAGAATGTGTAACCTGTTGCTTTTGGGTGTAGAGTTCTCTAGATGTCTGTTAGGTCCATCTGTTCTAGTGTGTTCTTCAGTGCCTCTGTGTCTTTACTTATTCTCTGTCTGGTTGATCTGTCCTTTGGAGTGAGTGGTGTGTTGAAGTCCCCTAAAATGAATGCATTGCTTTCTATTTCCTCCTTTAATTCTGTTAGTTTTTGTTTCACATATGCTGGTGCTCCTGTGTTGGGTGCATATATATTTATAGTGGTTATATCCGCTTTTTAGACTGACCCCTTTATAATTATGTAATGTCTATCTCTATCTCTTGCTACTTTCTTCATTTTGAAGTCCATTTTGTCTGACACAAGTACTGCAACACCTGCTTTTTTCTCCTTGTTGTTTGCATGAAATATCTTTTTCCATCCCTTCACTTTTAGTCTGTGTATATCTTTGGGTTTGAGGTGAGTCTCTTGTAAGTAGCATATAGATGGGTCTTGCATTTTCATCCATTCTGTTACTCTGTGTCTTTTGATTGGTGCATTCAGTCCATTTACATTTAGGGTGATTTTCAATAGATATGTATTTATTGCCATTGCTGGCTTTAGATTCATGGTTACCAAAGGTTCAAGGGTAGCTTCCTTCCTATCTGGCAATCTAACTTAACTTTCTTGTTAAATTATTGTAAACACAGTCTGATGTTTCTTTATTTCTCTCCCTTCTTATTCCTCCTCCTCCATTCTTTATATACTAGGTGTTTTATTCTTTGCCTTTAGTTAGTATTTGGATGGGCTGCTTTCTTTGTTATGATTTTATTTTCTCTTTTTAACCTTAGGAGTGCTTCCCTCTAGAGTAGTCCCTTTAAGATATTCTGTAGAGGTGGTTTATGAGAGGCAAACTCTCTCAACTTTCACTTGTCTGGAAATTGTTTAATCACTCCGTCATATTTAAATCGTAATCATGCTGGATACAAGAATCTTGGCTTGAGGCCCTTCTATTTCATTATGTTAAATATATCATGCCATTCTCTTCTGGCCTGTAAGGTTTCTGTTGAGAAATCTGATGATAGTCTGATGGGTTTTCCTTTGTAGGTGATCTTTTTTCTCTCTCTAGCTGCCTTTAATACCCTGTCTTTATCTTTGATCTTTGCCATCTTAATTATTATGTGTCTTGGTGTTGTCTTCCTTGGGTCCCTTGTGTTGGGAGATCTGTGGGCTTCCATGGACTGCGAGACTATTTCCTTTCCTAGCTTAGGGAAGTTTTCAGAAATTATTTCTTCAAAGACACTTTCTATCCATTTTTCTCTCTCTTCTTCTTCTGGTACTCTTATAATGCGAATATTGTTCCGTTTGGATTGGTCACACAGTTCTCTTAATATTCTTTCATTCCTTGATATCCTTTTATCTCTCTCTGCCCCAGCCTCTCTGTATTCCTGTTCTCTGATTTTTATTCCATTAACAGTCTCTTGCATCTCACATGGTCTGCTGCAAAGCCCGTCGATCGCTTGTCTCATTTCTGCATTGTCTTTCCTCATTTCCCTCACTTCCTCCCTCAGGTCTTGCATATTTCTCTGTAGATCCATCATTATGGTTAATGACTTTTGTTCTGAATTCTTTTTCAGGAAGGTTGTGCATTTCCATCCCTTCAGGTTCTCTCTCTGGTGTTGTCTGGGTCTGGGTAAGTTTTGTTTGTACCATTTTCCTCTGTCTTTTCATGGTGATAGAAGTGGTCGCTTGTAGGTGCCACATATTTCAGCTGGGCTCTTTAAGGCTTTTAAAAAGAAAAAAAGGAAGAAAAAGAAAGAAGATAAAGAAATGAGAAAAAAAAGAAAGAAAGAAAAGAGAAAAAAAAAACGCCCACTGGGAGTAGATTCTTTGGGGATGTTGTAGATGGCGCTGTTGCTCCACTATTCCACAGCCGCAGCCGTGCTGCTCCACACGGCCCTTTGTAGCTCTGGCTGGGGCAGGAACGAATGGGAGGCTGATGATCTCTGTGGTAAGTCTCAGTGTGGCTACTTTTTCCCAGTCACCAGCCAAGGGGTCCAAAATTCCTCAGGACTCCCAGCCTGCTGGGCTGAGTGTGCTGTGATGAATCCTGCTCCTCTGTTGGGCACCTGTCTCTTTAAGACCGCTAAAAAAAGCACGCTCTTTTCTTTTGTCCTGGGAGGCAGCTGCGAGGACCTGGTGCATTCCCAAGCTCAGATCCTGCACCCTCTGTCCCTCCAATCTCTGATCACTGCACAATGTGTGTCAGCACTCCTGGCGCAGATCACCAGGGATGGTTATTTCACGGGCCTGTACTTCCACTCCATCCTGGCTCTGAATCCTCTTCTCCCGCTTGTGCACTGAGGTGGGGGAGTGCTCGGGTCCTGCCGGGTCGTGGCTCCGTATCTTACCTGCCTCACAGGGTTCCCAGTCCTCTCACGTGTAGATGCAGGCTGTATGCTGTCCTGTATCTTCTGGTCTTTCTTTTAGGAATAGTTGTATTTGTTGTATATTCATAAATATATATGGTTTGGGGAGGAGATTTCCACCGCTCTGCTCACGCCGCCATCTTCCCGGAACTCTAAAAAAAGATTGTTAACTCACATATGGATTTTCCATTAGCAGTAATAAAGAACAGTGTTGCAGTGTTCAGAAGACTTACCTGCTACTTTCAAGGCAAATCTTTAAGTCCAATGATCAAGTCGTTTTTGGTACTTAACAAAGGCATATATATTTATTTCTCCAGAAAGTTAGTGCATTTGCCAATTCATTTTTCAACAATCTTAACTCTCAGGTATTTCTTCCTATGTGGAACCATTTATTCCTGGAGACGTTCCATCCAGGCAGGCCCAGAGAAACAGAAAGTTGGGATGACAACATGAGTTTAATGAGTTGGAGATGCACCCTTGGAATTTTTCCTCCTTGTTTTCTTCCAGCAGTTTTCTTATCCATTCTATTTCTACCAACAGAGAAGCAACAGGACTGATGCCTCAGGCAGAGGACTTCAAGAGTAGAAAAAGACCTAGAAATATTTATTCAGTAACAGAAATCATTAATACAAGTATGTTTCCCGAGGACAGCCTACAAAACTAATCTGAGGATCAAGGAAGTTAGTTTATGCAGAGTGCAGAGCAGGCAAGTTAGTTGCTTGAAGCCCCCAGTCTCCCTTTCTTCTCTGTATATCATCCTTTCTGATTTCAGAGACAAAGTTCTTTCTAGCTGTGTACTTCCCATCCAAACCTTCTTTTAGGTAAAATCTTCTATTATTCACTCACAGTTTAGTATGAATTTAAACACCATCACCTGCATTTTGAACTCTAGTCCTAATAGAGGAATAAGTGATTTGTTTCCAGGATTCAAGAGTTTTTATTTTGATGATCCTAAGAGAAGTGGATAGAAGCTAGACAGAAAGGGACCTTACTTCTCATGAATCTGTCTGCCCCAAGGTTGGCACAAAGGAAAACACTCAATGGTGTTTTTGGTGACTTGCTGTAGTTCCAGGTTAAATCATCAGGGCAAGTATTATTTTTCCTTCTCTCATTACTCACTTGTTGTTACTTTAATCTTAGTTCAGTTCGACAAATGGGAATTTTGGCAGAGGGCTAAAGAAGGAATGAGCTAAAATTCACCGATATTCAAGGCCTGTGCTGATGTCCTCCCTGGTTTTAATGTGGCATATGGTTTGGCCCAGTGGCATTTCTTTCCCTTCTAAAACACCCCTTAGCTGGTGTGGCATCCATCATTTTGCTTGTTGACTTACCTTCATTTTCTGTTTTTCTTGCCTGCTCAACTGCCTGTAACAGCATTAAATTATTCTTCTGATCTTTCCATTTCCCTGGATTCACAAACTGGAATTTATGGAAGTCTTTACACCTAAAGGGCTTTCAGATAAAGGTAGATGCCAATAAAATGATAAAGGTCAAAAGAAAATTGTACACTTTTAGGAGGCAACACCCTTCATAGCAATGTCATATTTTCATATTTTATGTTAGAAGGAAATATTTTAACCTGTAGAGAAATCAATATAGAAATTTAGAAATGAAACAGACCTTAGAGACTGCCAACCCAAACTCATTGTACAGCTGTGGACACTGAGGCTTGGAAAGGGTAAGTCACAGTTTTTTAAGGGCAGAACTGGAACTTGAACTTGGCACTCCCAACTTAATTCACTGCTGTGTCTACATTGTGCTGACTCTCTTAATTACATAGTCTTAATGATGACAGAATGTGGAGAAAAGGAAATAGCTACCAAGTGAGGAAAAAAAGATGCAGAATGCTTTCTCATTTCCTTTTTAAAACTCAAGTCTTACCTGAGAGTAATTTGTCTAACACTAGCATGAGCATCTGATTATGAAAATCAAGCTATGGTGTAGGGTGGAGAAGACTTTTCTCCCTCTTCCCCACACATACCAATACGGCTCCCAAGCCCCATCTTACACCCTTTGTAGCGGCCACATCGCCACCCCTTCGTTCATTCATATTGCCCCTGCTGCAGCTCAGAACGTTATAAAGTTGCATCAGATCTTTGGAGTAGATTTTTTAACCATCAATCTTTGGTTAGAGTTCCTCTCTCCCTTTTTCAATCCATGATGATGAAAAAGGGCCACTAATGTAATCTTCCTGCACTATCACTGTCAATGTGAAGTTATCTGAAGTCTACTTCTGATTGTTATGCTACAGTGCTGTTGAGGCTAGGATCCCTTCACTGTTTTCCGGTTTGTTTGTTTGCTTGCTTTTTGTCCTAGTTTAGCCAGCCCAGATTACTTGGCTCTAAGGCACAGGAACCACGGTACAGTTGCACAGTACAGAAGAATGACTAGGAGCTTCAGGGATTTTCACGACTAAACGCACCCCCGTTTTACTTCTGTTTAAATTATTTTCTCTCATATTCACATTTCCCCAGTGAAAAAGGCCAAGCAGTGCCACATCACTCACTACTGTTTTAATTTCAGCCCTTCTGTCTCAACACTGTCACGAGAATGAATTACCTGCACTTCCCATGCAAGTAGTAACATGGTTTTGCTGTGCAGCTGGCCAGCAATGCTCTTGGGAGTTCTCACACTTTGGCCTGGGTTATGACTACTTCCTTGTGGGGAAAGAAATCCTTCTATCTACATAGATAAGGCAGCAGAAAGGATTTATCTTTCAATTTGGTGAACATCACTAGTATCTTTTACACACTATGTTCAATGCTTTAGCCGACTTGACCCACGTCAGAGAAAATGAGGCCAGAAACTTGACACAGCCCCAAAGACCCATTTTTCCACATTGTGAGCTATTCTCCAATATTTAGCCAGTATATGTCTTATCTTTCCTTCCTAAGTCATGTTTTCTGCAAAAAAACCTTGATTGCTAACCACAAAAAAGATCATGCCCTATTTTAGCCATAAATTGAAAATTATCTTCAAAGATCAGTCACTTAGCTATTTTGATGGAGCCTTTTTCTCCCTTCTGAAATTAGCAGAATGAATCAGATGAAACAATGTGTACAAAAATAGTTTCAAATATATAAATTTTAAGTAAATACATAAAATGTTTTCTGATTTATTAGCAGCACTATTCAAATCAGCACTTTTGAATGATTTTGATGTACCACAAGGCCCTACGTGAAATATCATGGCTACAGAAAGTCATAGTCCCTATGATTGAGGGCCTCACCACCCAGCAGGAGAGACCACTGTGTAAAGAATCCACTGTAATTAGACGTGACAAGTGCTACATGAGTATATGAAGAATTGGGACATATATTTTGCTATGTAATTAGTCTCCTACCCTATATATTTTTTGAGACTAAAAATCTGCCCCCTTGCCATATAGAAAAGGGATGGAAAATAAGCACTCTGTCAGCTTGATCTGTTGGTAGTGGCTCTCTGAAGAAGAGTGTTGGGAAGGATTCAAAACTATTTCCAAGCTCAGCAGAAAAGAACATTTTTTATAAACTGCTGATGGCAGCCATTGGCCTAGAACTAGGAAGAGGGTGCTTGCATATCATATTTTGCCACCTCTAGTCACTAACCCACAGTTACTATGCCGAGCTGTCACCACCCTATTATAGCTAAGACACCATGGTCACTTTATCAAAATTATCATAATTTACTAAGCAACTCCTTTCTGAGGATAATAGAGCTGAAAATAGATGCTGCATCACTCCCTTTACTACCTGAGAGATGGAATTGTTAGCAAGGTAAGTCTGGAATTTACTTGATTCTCTGCTTTAGGTACATTAGACTTCCAGATGATGTTTGGTTCCATCTCTACTGTATTTCTTTCCCAGTACTGTGACCTGCATCAGAATGTCTTACCCAGCAAACAAAGGGAACAAGTTCTCTAATCTTAAAATGGTTAGAAAATTCAGTCAAAAAGTAGTCCTAGAAATCACAAAAGAAAAATTCAAAAGATTGAACTTCATAAATATTTGAAGTCCATTTAAATATGTCAAAATCACAAACAATAGCAAACAACTTGAAGGCCAAGGAAGAATATTTTCTAAAAATATGATAGATAAAGGATTGATATATTTAAATAGTATAAACTCATCTACCAGGTTGGAGTACAAATTAGAGATGGCTTAGACCTACAGAGCTAAAGTAGCAGAAGTCCAGTGTCATCTGTAGTCTCGTCCTCACTCTTAATTATCCATGAGCGAAAGAGGTTCATTTAGTCCAAAGGGCCAGGCCTGTCTGCATGTGACTTATGAGGAAGATAATGGAGATTCCCACCAGGCCTCCTGCTCA